>CATKUP010000172.1:600000-1072390 GCA_949786385.1 Onychomys leucogaster
TCTACTTCTGAAACTGATACAAAGCACTGGTCCTCTAACATCCAATGCTTGTCTGTTAAGATGAGAAACGTGTGAGCTTAGTGAATGATGTAGTTCATTTGAGCTGAAAAGTGACTGCCCTTACCTGAAACGAAGTCTTGATTGTAGGAAGACACACAGCATGGGATTTAATTCCATTTCTGAAGGGAAACACACAGCATAGTTCTCATCCATGGATCACACTCTCCTTTAGAGCGAGAAGCACGCTCTTGCTTTCTAAAGTCTCTAAGCCAGCAGGAAACGTGAGTGTGCTGAGAACAAAAGAACGGTGTTTCCTACACATACGGCCGATATCTTGTCCAACTCTTCTTCTGAAACTGATACAATGCACTGGTCCTCTAACATCCAATGCTTGTCTGTTAAGATGAGAAACGTGTGAGCTCCATGAACGATGTTGTTCGTTTGAGCCGAAAAGTGACTGCCCTTACCTGAAACGAAATCTTGCTTGTAGGAAGACACAGAGCCTGGGATTTAACTCCTTTCCTGAAGGGAAACACACAGCATAGTTCTCATCCATGGATCACACTCTGCTTTAGAGCGAGAAGCACGCTCTTGCTTTCTACAGTCTCTAAGACAGCAGGAAACGTGAGTGTGCTGAGAACAAAAGAACGGTGTTTCCTATAATTACGGACATTATATAGTCCAACTCTGCATCTGAATCTGATACAAAGCACTGGTCCTCTAAAATCCAATGCTTGTCTGTTAAGATGAGAAACGTGTGAGCTTCGTGAAGGTTGTAGTTCCTTTGAGCAGAAAAGTGACTGCCCTTACCCGAAACGAAGTCTTGCTTTTAGGAAGACTCAGAGCATGGGATTCAACTCCATTTCTGAAGTTAAACACACAGCAGTGTTCTCATCCATTGATCACACTCTGCTTTAGAAGAAGAAGCACCATCGTGCTTTCTAGAGTCTCTAAGAGAGCAGGAGACATGAGTTTGCTGAGAACAAAAGAACGGTGTTTCCTACACATACGGACCATATCTAGTCCAACTCTACTTCTGAAACTGATACAAAGCACTGGTCCTCTAACATCCAATGCTTGTCTGTTAAGATGAGAAACGTGTGAGCTTAGTGAATGATGTAGTTCCTTTGAACTGAAAAGTGACTGCCCTTACCTGAAACGAATTCTTGCTTGTAGGAAGACTCAGAGCCTGGGATTTAACTCCATTTCTGAAGTGAAACACACAGCATAGTTCTCATCCATGGATGACACTCTGCTTTAGAGCGAGAAGCACGCTCTTGCTTTCTAGATTCTCTAAGAAAACAGGAAACGTGAGTGCGCTGAGAACAAAAGAACGGTGTTTCCTTCCCTAATGGACATTATATAGTCCAACTCTGCATCTGAAACTGATACAAAGCACTGGTCCTCTAAAATCCAATGCTTGTCTGTTAAGATGAGAAACGTGTGAGCTCAGTGAACGATGTAGTTAGTTTGAGCTGAAAAGTGACTGCCCTTACCTGAAACGAAGTCTTGCTTGTAGGAAGACTCAGAGCCTGGGATTTAACTCCATTTCTGAAGTGAAACACACAGCAGTGTTCTCATCCATGGATCACACTCTGCGTTTGAACAAGAAGCATGCTCTTCTTTCTAGAGTCTCTAAGACAGCAGGAAACGTGAGTTAGCTGAGAACAAAAGAACGGTGTTTCATACACATACGGACCATATCTAGTGTAACTCTGCTTCTGAAAGTGATACAAAGCAGTGGTCCTCTAACATCCAATGCTTGTCAGTTAAGATGAGAAACGTGTGAGCTCAGTGAATGATGTAGTTCCTTTGAACTGAACAGTGACTGCCCTTACCTGAAACGAAGTCTTGCTTGTAGTAAGACACAGAGCCTGGGATTTAAGTCCATCTCTGAAGGGAAACACACAGCATAGTTCTCATCCATGGATCACACTCTGCTTTAGAGTGAGAAGCACACTCTTGCTTTCTAGAGTCTCTAAGACAGCAGCAAATTTTAGTGTGCCCAGAACAAAAGAAGGGTGTTTCCTACACATATGGCCATATGTAGTCCAAATCTGCTTCTGAAACTGATACAAAGCACTGACCATCTTACATCCAATGCTTGTCAGTTAAGATGAGAAATGTGTGAGATTCGAGAATTATGTAGTTCGTTTGAGCAGAAAAGTGACTGCCCTTACCTGAAACGAAGTCTTGCTTGTAGGAAGACTCAGAGCCTGTGATTTAACTCCATTTCTGAAGTGAAACACACAGCAGTGTTCTCATCCATTGATCACACTCTGCGTTTGAACAAGAAGCATGCTCTTCTTTCTAGAGTCTCTAAGACAGCAGGAAACGTGAGTTTGCTGAGAACAAAAGAACGGTGTTTCCTACACATACGGACCATATCTAATCAAACTCTGCTTCTGAAACTGATACAAAGTACTGGTCCTGTAACATCCAATGCTTGTCTGTTAAGATGTGAAACGTGTGAGCTCCGTGAAAGATCTAGTTCTTTTGAGCTGAAAAGTGACTGCCCTTACCTGAAACGAAGTCTTGCTTGTAGGAAGACATAGAGCCTGGGATTTAACTACTTTTCTGAAGGGAAAGAAACAGCATAGTTTTCATCCATGGATCACACTCTGCTTTAGAGAGAGAAGCACACTCTTGCTTTCTAGAGTCTCTAAGACAGCAGGAAATCTGAGTGTGCCCAGAACAAAAGAACGGTGTTTCCTACACATATGGACCATATCTAGTCCAAATCTGCTTCTGAAACTGATACAAAGCACTGACCCTCTAACTTCCAATGCTTGTCAGTTAAGATGAGAAACGTGTGAGCTCAGTGAACTATGTAGTTAGTTTGAGCAGAAAAGTGACTGCCCTTACCTGAAATGAAGTCTTGCTTATAGGAAGACTCAGAGCCTGGGATTTAACTCCATTTCTGAAGGCAAACACACAGCATAGTTCTCATCCATGGATCACACTCTGCTTTAGAAAGAAGCACGCTCTTGCTTTCTAGAGTCTCTAAGACAGCAGGAAACGTGAGTGTGCTGAGAACAAAATAATGGTGTTTCCTACCCATACTGACCATATCTAGTCCAACTCTTCTTCTGAAACTGATACAAAGCACTGGTACTCTAATATCCAATGATTTTCATTTAAGATGAGAAACGTGTGAGCTTCGTGAACGATGTAGTTCGTTTGAGCAGAAAACTGCCTGCACTTACCTGAAACGAAGTCTTGCTTGTAGGAAGACTCAGAGCCTGGGATTTAACTCCATTTCTGAAGTGAAACACACAGCAGTGTTCTCATCCATTGATCACACTCTGCGTTAGAACAAGAAGCATGCTCTTGCATTCTAGAGTCTCTAAGACAGCAGGAAACGTGAGTATGCTGAGAACAAAAGAACGGTGTTTCCTACACATACAGACCATATCTAGTCCAACTCTGCTTCTGAAAGTGATACAAAGCAGTGGTCCTCTAACATCCAATGCTTGTCAGTTAAGATGAGAAACGTGTGAGCTTAGTGAATGATGTAGTTCCTTTGAACTGAAAAGTGACTGCCCTTACCTGAAACGAAGTCTTGCTTGTAGTAAGACACAGAGCCTGGGATTTAAGTCCATTTCTGAAGGGAAACACACAGCATAGTTCTCATCCATGGATCACACTCTGCTTTAGAGCGAGACGCTCAGTCTTGCTTTCTAGAGTCTCTAATACAGCAGGAAATCTGAGTGTGCCCAGAACAAAAGAAGGGTGTTTCCTACACATATGGACCATATGTAGTCCAAATCTGCTTCTGAAACTGAAAAAAAGCACTGACCATCTTACACCCAATGCTTGTCAGCTAAGATGAGAAACGTGTGAGCTTCGTGAATGATGTAGTTCGTTTGAGCACAAAACTGACTGCCCTTACCTGAAACGAAGTCTTGCTTGTAGGAAGACTCAGAGCCTGGGATTTAACTCCATTTCTGAAGTGAAACACACAGCATAGTTTTCATCCATGGATCACACTCTGCTTTAGAAAGAAGCACGCTCTTGCTTTCTAGAGTCTCTAAGACAGCAGGAAACTTGAGTGTGCTGAGAACAAAATAACGGTGTTTCCTACCCATACGGACCATATCTAGTCCAACTCTTCTTCTGAAACTGATACAAAGCACTGGTCCTCTAACATCCAATGCTTTTCATTTAAGTTGAGAAACGTGTGAGCCTTGTGAACGATGTAGTTTGTTTGAGCAGAAAACGGACTGCACTTACCTGAAATGAAGTCTTGCTTGTAGGAAGACTCAGATCCTGGGATTTAACTCCATTTCTGAAGTGGAACACACAGCAGTGTTCTCATCCATTGATCACACTCTGCGTTAGAACAAGAAGCATGCTCTTGCTTTCTATAGTCTCCAAGACAGCAGGAAACATGAGTTTGCTGAGAACAAAAGAACGGTGTTTCCTACACATACGGACCATATCTAGTCCAACTCTACTTCTGAAACTGATACAAAGCACTGTTCCTCTAACATCCAATGCTTGTCTGTTAAGATGAGAAACGTGTGAGCTCAGTGAATGATGTAGTTCCTTTGAACTGAACAGTGACTGCCCTTACCTGAAACGAAGTCTTGCTTGTAGTAAGACACAGAGCCTGGGATTTAAGTCCATCTCTGAAGGGAAACACACAGCATAGTTCTCATCCATGGATCACACTCTGCTTTAGAGTGAGAAGCACACTCTTGCTTTCTAGAGTCTCTAAGACAGCAGCAAATTTTAGTGTGCCCAGAACAAAAGAACGGTGTTTCCTACACATATGGACCATATCTAGTCCAAATCTGCTTCTGAAACTGACACAAAGCACTGACCCTCTAACATCCAATGCTTGTCAGTTAAGATGAGAAACGTGTGAGCTCAGTGAACGATGTAGTTCCATTGAGCAGAAAAGTGACTGCCCTTACCTGAAACGAAGTCATGCTTGTAGGAAGACTCAGAGCCTGGGATTTAACTCCATTTCTGAAGGCAAGCACACAGTATAGTTCTCATCCATGGATCACACTCTGCTTTAGAAAGAAGCATGCTCTTGCTTTCTATAGTCTATAAGACAGCAGGAAACGTGAGTGTGCTGAGAACAAAAGAACGGAGTTTCCTACACATACAGACCATATCTAGTCCAACTCTTCTTCTGAAACTGATACAAACCAGTGGTCCTCGAACATCCAATGCTTGTCAGTAAAGATGAGAAATGTGTGAGCTTCGTGAACGATGTAGTTCGTTTGAGCAGAAAAGTGACTGTCCTTACCTGAAACGAAGTCTTGCTTGTAGGAAGACTCAGAGCCTGGGATGTAACTCCATTTCTGATGTGAAACACACAGCAGTGTTCTCATCCATGGATCATACTCTGCTTTAGAGCGAGAAGCACGCTCTTGCTTTCTACAGTCTCTAAGACAGCAGGAAACGTGAGTGTGCTGAGAACAAAAGAACGGTGTTTCCTACACATATGGACAATATCTAGTCCAACTCTGCTTCTGAAAGGGATACAAAGCAGTGGTCCTCTAACAACCAATGCTTCTCAGTTAAGATGAGAAACGTGTGAGCTTAGTGAATGATGTAGTTCCTTTGAACTGAAAAGTGACTGCCCTTACCTGAAACGAAGTCTTGCTTGTAGTAAGACACAGAGCCTGGGATTTAAGTCCATTTCTGAGGGAAACACACAGCATAGTTCTCATCCATGGATCACACTCTGCTTTAGAGCGAGAAACACACTCTTGCTTTCTAGATTCTCTAATACAGCAGAAAATCTGAGTGTGCCCAGAACAAAAGAAGGGTGTTTCCTACACATATGGACCATATGTAGTCCAAATCTGCTTCTGAAACTGAAAAAAAGCACTGACCATCTTACATCCAATGCTTGTCAGTTAAGATGAGAAACGTGTGAGCTTCGTGAACGATGTAGTTCGTTTGAGCAGAAAACTGACTGCCCTTACCTGTAACGAAGTCTTGCTTGCAGGAAGACTCAGAGCCTGGGATTTAACTCCATTTCTGAAGGCAAACACACAGCATAGTTCTCATCGATGGATCACACTCTGCTTTAGAAAGAAGCACGCTCTTGCTTTCTAGAGTCTCTAAGACAGCAGGAAACGTGAGTGTGCTGAGAACAAATGATCGGTGTTTTCTACACATATGGACCATATGTAGTGCAAATCTTCTTCTGAAACTGATACAAAGCACTGACTCTCTAACAGCCAATGCTTGTTAGTTAAGATGAGAAACGTGTGAGCTCAGTGAACGATGTAGTTCGTTTGAGCAGAAAACTGACTGCCCTTACCTGAAACGAAGTCTTGCTTGTAGGAAGACTCAGAGCCTGGGATTTAACTCCATTTCTGAAGGCAAACACACTTCATAGTTCTCATCCATGGATCACACTCTCCTTTAGAAAGAAGCACGC
Organism: Onychomys leucogaster; assembly: GCA_949786385.1. NCBI lineage: Eukaryota > Metazoa > Chordata > Mammalia > Rodentia > Cricetidae > Onychomys > Onychomys leucogaster. Next base: position 606,407 of record CATKUP010000172.1, read on the forward strand.
TCTTCCTTTCTAGAGTCTCTAAGACAGCAGGAAACGTGAGTGTTCTGAGAACAAAAGAACGATGTTTCCTACACATACGGAACATATCTAGTCCAACTCTTCTTCTGATACTGATAAAAAGCACTGGTCCTCTAACATCCAATGCTTGTCAGTAAAAATGAGAAACGTGTGAGCTTCGTGAACGATGTAGTTCGTTGGAGCAGAAAAGTGACTGTCCTTACCTGAAACGAAGTCTTGCTTGTAGGAAGACTCAGAGCCTGGGATGTAACTCCATTTCGGATGTGAAATACAAAGCAGTGTTCTCATCCATGGATCACACTCTGCTTTAGAGCGAGAAGCACGCTCTTGCTTTCTAAATTCTCTAAGACAGCAGGAAACGTGAGTGTGCTGAGAACAAAAGAACGGTGTTTCCGACACATAGGGACCATATCTAGTCCAACTCTGCTTCTGAAACAGATACAAAGCACTGGTCCTCTAACATCCAATGCTTGTCTGTTAAGATGAGAAACGTGTGAGCTTCGTGAACGATGTAGTTCGTTTGAGCAGAAAAGTCACTGCCCTTACCTGAAACGAAGCCTTGCTTGTAGGGAGACACAGAGCATGGGATTTAACTCCATTTCTGAAGTGAAACACACAGCATAGTCTCATCCATAGATCACACTCTGTTTTAGAGCGAGAAGCACGCTCTTGCTTTCTAGAGTCTCTAAGACAGCAGGAAACGTGAGTGTGCCCAGAACAAAAGATCGGTGTTTCCTACACATACGGACCATATCTAGTCCAACTCTGCTTCTGAAAGTGATACAAAGCAGTGGTCCTCTAACATCCAATGCTTGTCAGTTAAGATGAGAAACGTGTGAGCTTAGTGAAAGATGTAGTTCCTTTGAACTGAAAAGTGACTGTCCTTACCTGAAATGAAGTCTAGCTTGTAGGAAGACTCAGAGCCTGGGATTTAATTCCGTTTCTGAAGTGAAACACACAGCAGTGTTCTCATCCATTGTTCACACTCTCCGTTTGAACAAGAAGCATGCTCTTCTTTCTAGAGTCTCTAAGACAGCAGGAAAGTGAGTTTGCTGAGAACAAAAGAACGGTGTTTCCTACACATACGGACCATATCTAGTCAAACTCTGCTTCTGAAACTGATACAAAGTACTGGTCCTGTAACATCCAATGCTTGTCTGTTAAGATGTGAAACGTGTGAGCTCCGTGAAAGATCTAGTTCTTTTGAGCTGAAAAGTGACTGCCCTTACCTGAAACGAAGTCTTGCTTGTAGGAAGACATAGAGCCTGGGATTTAACTACTTTTCTGAAGGGAAAGAAACAGCATAGTTTTCATCCATGGATCACACTCTGCTTTAGAGAGAGAAGCACACTCTTGCTTTCTAGAGTCTCTAAGACAGCAGGAAATCTGAGTGTGCCCAGAACAAAAGAACGGTGTTTCCTACACATATGGACCATATCTAGTCCAAATCTGCTTCTGAAACTGATACAAAGCACTGACCCTCTAACTTCCAATGCTTGTCAGTTAAGATGAGAAACGTGTGAGCTCAGTGAACTATGTAGTTAGTTTGAGCAGAAAAGTGACTGCCCTTACCTGAAATGAAGTCTTGCTTATAGGAAGACTCAGAGCCTGGGATTTAACTCCATTTCTGAAGGCAAACACACAGCATAGTTCTCATCCATGGATCACACTCTGCTTTAGAAAGAAGCACGCTCTTGCTTTCTAGAGTCTCTAAGACAGCAGGAAACGTGAGTGTGCTGAGAACAAAATAATGGTGTTTCCTACCCATACTGACCATATCTAGTCCAACTCTTCTTCTGAAACTGATACAAAGCACTGGTACTCTAATATCCAATGATTTTCATTTAAGATGAGAAACGTGTGAGCTTCGTGAACGATGTAGTTCGTTTGAGCAGAAAACTGCCTGCACTTACCTGAAACGAAGTCTTGCTTGTAGGAAGACTCAGAGCCTGGGATTTAACTCCATTTCTGAAGTGAAACACACAGCAGTGTTCTCATCCATTGATCACACTCTGCGTTAGAACAAGAAGCATGCTCTTGCATTCTAGAGTCTCTAAGACAGCAGGAAACGTGAGTATGCTGAGAACAAAAGAACGGTGTTTCCTACACATACAGACCATATCTAGTCCAACTCTGCTTCTGAAAGTGATACAAAGCAGTGGTCCTCTAACATCCAATGCTTGTCAGTTAAGATGAGAAACGTGTGAGCTTAGTGAATGATGTAGTTCCTTTGAACTGAAAAGTGACTGCCCTTACCTGAAACGAAGTCTTGCTTGTAGTAAGACACAGAGCCTGGGATTTAAGTCCATTTCTGAAGGGAAACACACAGCATAGTTCTCATCCATGGATCACACTCTGCTTTAGAGCGAGACGCTCAGTCTTGCTTTCTAGAGTCTCTAATACAGCAGGAAATCTGAGTGTGCCCAGAACAAAAGAAGGGTGTTTCCTACACATATGGACCATATGTAGTCCAAATCTGCTTCTGAAACTGAAAAAAAGCACTGACCATCTTACACCCAATGCTTGTCAGCTAAGATGAGAAACGTGTGAGCTTCGTGAATGATGTAGTTCGTTTGAGCACAAAACTGACTGCCCTTACCTGAAACGAAGTCTTGCTTGTAGGAAGACTCAGAGCCTGGGATTTAACTCCATTTCTGAAGTGAAACACACAGCATAGTTTTCATCCATGGATCACACTCTGCTTTAGAAAGAAGCACGCTCTTGCTTTCTAGAGTCTCTAAGACAGCAGGAAACTTGAGTGTGCTGAGAACAAAATAACGGTGTTTCCTACCCATACGGACCATATCTAGTCCAACTCTTCTTCTGAAACTGATACAAAGCACTGGTCCTCTAACATCCAATGCTTTTCATTTAAGTTGAGAAACGTGTGAGCCTTGTGAACGATGTAGTTTGTTTGAGCAGAAAACGGACTGCACTTACCTGAAATGAAGTCTTGCTTGTAGGAAGACTCAGATCCTGGGATTTAACTCCATTTCTGAAGTGGAACACACAGCAGTGTTCTCATCCATTGATCACACTCTGCGTTAGAACAAGAAGCATGCTCTTGCTTTCTATAGTCTCCAAGACAGCAGGAAACATGAGTTTGCTGAGAACAAAAGAACGGTGTTTCCTACACATACGGACCATATCTAGTCCAACTCTACTTCTGAAACTGATACAAAGCACTGTTCCTCTAACATCCAATGCTTGTCTGTTAAGATGAGAAACGTGTGAGCTCAGTGAATGATGTAGTTCCTTTGAACTGAACAGTGACTGCCCTTACCTGAAACGAAGTCTTGCTTGTAGTAAGACACAGAGCCTGGGATTTAAGTCCATCTCTGAAGGGAAACACACAGCATAGTTCTCATCCATGGATCACACTCTGCTTTAGAGTGAGAAGCACACTCTTGCTTTCTAGAGTCTCTAAGACAGCAGCAAATTTTAGTGTGCCCAGAACAAAAGAACGGTGTTTCCTACACATATGGACCATATCTAGTCCAAATCTGCTTCTGAAACTGACACAAAGCACTGACCCTCTAACATCCAATGCTTGTCAGTTAAGATGAGAAACGTGTGAGCTCAGTGAACGATGTAGTTCCATTGAGCAGAAAAGTGACTGCCCTTACCTGAAACGAAGTCATGCTTGTAGGAAGACTCAGAGCCTGGGATTTAACTCCATTTCTGAAGGCAAGCACACAGTATAGTTCTCATCCATGGATCACACTCTGCTTTAGAAAGAAGCATGCTCTTGCTTTCTATAGTCTATAAGACAGCAGGAAACGTGAGTGTGCTGAGAACAAAAGAACGGAGTTTCCTACACATACAGACCATATCTAGTCCAACTCTTCTTCTGAAACTGATACAAACCAGTGGTCCTCGAACATCCAATGCTTGTCAGTAAAGATGAGAAATGTGTGAGCTTCGTGAACGATGTAGTTCGTTTGAGCAGAAAAGTGACTGTCCTTACCTGAAACGAAGTCTTGCTTGTAGGAAGACTCAGAGCCTGGGATGTAACTCCATTTCTGATGTGAAACACACAGCAGTGTTCTCATCCATGGATCATACTCTGCTTTAGAGCGAGAAGCACGCTCTTGCTTTCTACAGTCTCTAAGACAGCAGGAAACGTGAGTGTGCTGAGAACAAAAGAACGGTGTTTCCTACACATATGGACAATATCTAGTCCAACTCTGCTTCTGAAAGGGATACAAAGCAGTGGTCCTCTAACAACCAATGCTTCTCAGTTAAGATGAGAAACGTGTGAGCTTAGTGAATGATGTAGTTCCTTTGAACTGAAAAGTGACTGCCCTTACCTGAAACGAAGTCTTGCTTGTAGTAAGACACAGAGCCTGGGATTTAAGTCCATTTCTGAGGGAAACACACAGCATCGTTCTCATCCATGGATCACACTCTGCTTTAGAGCGAGAAACACACTCTTGCTTTCTAGATTCTCTAATACAGCAGAAAATCTGAGTGTGCCCAGAACAAAAGAAGGGTGTTTCCTACACATATGGACCATATGTAGTCCAAATCTGCTTCTGAAACTGAAAAAAAGCACTGACCATCTTACATCCAATGCTTGTCAGTTAAGATGAGAAACGTGTGAGCTTCGTGAACGATGTAGTTCGTTTGAGCAGAAAACTGACTGCCCTTACCTGTAACGAAGTCTTGCTTGCAGGAAGACTCAGAGCCTGGGATTTAACTCCATTTCTGAAGGCAAACACACAGCATAGTTCTCATCGATGGATCACACTCTGCTTTAGAAAGAAGCACGCTCTTGCTTTCTAGAGTCTCTAAGACAGCAGGAAACGTGAGTGTGCTGAGAACAAATGATCGGTGTTTTCTACACATATGGACCATATGTAGTGCAAATCTTCTTCTGAAACTGATACAAAGCACTGACTCTCTAACAGCCAATGCTTGTTAGTTAAGATGAGAAACGTGTGAGCTCAGTGAACGATGTAGTTCGTTTGAGCAGAAAACTGACTGCCCTTACCTGAAACGAAGTCTTGCTTGTAGGAAGACTCAGAGCCTGGGATTTAACTCCATTTCTGAAGGCAAACACACTTCATAGTTCTCATCCATGGATCACACTCTCCTTTAGAAAGAAGCACGCTCTTCCTTTCTAGAGTCTCTAAGACAGCAGGAAACGTGAGTGTTCTGAGAACAAAAGAACGATGTTTCCTACACATACGGAACATATCTAGTCCAACTCTTCTTCTGATACTGATAAAAAGCACTGGTCCTCTAACATCCAATGCTTGTCAGTAAAAATGAGAAACGTGTGAGCTTCGTGAACGATGTAGTTCGTTGGAGCAGAAAAGTGACTGTCCTTACCTGAAACGAAGTCTTGCTTGTAGGAAGACTCAGAGCCTGGGATGTAACTCCATTTCGGATGTGAAATACAAAGCAGTGTTCTCATCCATGGATCACACTCTGCTTTAGAGCGAGAAGCACGCTCTTGCTTTCTAAATTCTCTAAGACAGCAGGAAACGTGAGTGTGCTGAGAACAAAAGAACGGTGTTTCCGACACATAGGGACCATATCTAGTCCAACTCTGCTTCTGAAACAGATACAAAGCACTGGTCCTCTAACATCCAATGCTTGTCTGTTAAGATGAGAAACGTGTGAGCTTCGTGAACGATGTAGTTCGTTTGAGCAGAAAAGTCACTGCCCTTACCTGAAACGAAGCCTTGCTTGTAGGGAGACACAGAGCATGGGATTTAACTCCATTTCTGAAGTGAAACACACAGCATAGTCTCATCCATAGATCACACTCTGTTTTAGAGCGAGAAGCACGCTCTTGCTTTCTAGAGTCTCTAAGACAGCAGGAAACGTGAGTGTGCCCAGAACAAAAGATCGGTGTTTCCTACACATACGGACCATATCTAGTCCAACTCTGCTTCTGAAAGTGATACAAAGCAGTGGTCCTCTAACATCCAATGCTTGTCAGTTAAGATGAGAAACGTGTGAGCTTAGTGAAAGATGTAGTTCCTTTGAACTGAAAAGTGACTGTCCTTACCTGAAATGAAGTCTAGCTTGTAGGAAGACTCAGAGCCTGGGATTTAATTCCGTTTCTGAAGTGAAACACACAGCAGTGTTCTCATCCATTGTTCACACTCTCCGTTTGAACAAGAAGCATGCTCTTCTTTCTAGAGTCTCTAAGACAGCAGGAAAGTGAGTTTGCTGAGAACAAAAGAACGGTGTTTCCTACACATACGGACCATATCTAGTCCAACTCTGCTTCTGAAAGTGATACAAAGCAGTGGTCCTCTAACATCCAATGCTTGTCAGTTAAGATGAGAAACGTGTGAGCTCAGTGAATGATGTAGTTCCTTTGAACTGAACAGTGACTGCCCTTACCTGAAACGAAGTCTTGCTTGTAGTAAGACACAGAGCCTGGGATTTAAGTCCATCTCTGAAGGGAAACACACAGCATAGTTCTCATCCATGGATCACACTCTGCTTTAGAGTGAGAAGCACACTCTTGCTTTCTAGAGTCTCTAAGACAGCAGCAAATTTTAGTGTGCCCAGGACAAAAGAACGGTGTTTCCTACACATATGGACCATATCTAGTCCAAATCTGCTTCTGAAACTGACACAAAGCACTGACCCTCTAACATCCAATGCTTGTCAGTTAAGATGAGAAACGTGTGAGCTCAGTGAACGATGTAGTTCCATTGAGCAGAAAAGTGACTGCCCTTACCTGAAACGAAGTCATGCTTGTAGGAAGACTCAGAGCCTGGGATTTAACTCCATTTCTGAAGGCAAGCACACAGTATAGTTCTCATCCATGGATCACACTCTGCTTTAGAAAGAAGCATGCTCTTGCTTTCTATAGTCTATAAGACAGCAGGAAACGTGAGTGTGCTGAGAACAAAAGAACGGTGTTTCCTACACATACAGACCATATCTAGTCCAACTCTTCTTCTGAAACTGATACAAAGCAGTGGTCCTCGAACATCCAATGCTTGTCAGTAAAGATGAGAAATGTGTGAGCTTCGTGAACGATGTAGTTCGTTTGAGCAGAAAAGTGACTGTCCTTACCTGATACGAAGTCTTGCTTGTAGGAAGACTCAGAGCCTGGGATGTAACTCCATTTCTGATGTGAAACACACAGCAGTGTTCTCATCCATGGATCATACTCTGCTTTAGAGCGAGAAGCACGCTCTTGCTTTCTACAGTCTCTAAGACAGCAGGAAACGTGAGTGTGCTGAGAACAAAAGAACGGTGTTTCCTACACATATGGACAATATCTAGTCCAACTCTGCTTCTGAAAGGGATACAAAGCAGTGGTCCTCTAACAACCAATGCTTCTCAGTTAAGATGAGAAACGTGTGAGCTTAGTGAATGATGTAGTTCCTTTGAACTGAAAAGTGACTGCCCTTACCTGAAACGAAGTCTTGCTTGTAGTAAGACACAGAGCCTGGGATTTAAGTCCATTTCTGAGGGAAACACACAGCATAGTTCTCATCCATGGATCACACTCTGCTTTAGAGCGAGAAACACACTCTTGCTTTCTAGATTCTCTAATACAGCAGAAAATCTGAGTGTGCCCAGAACAAAAGAAGGGTGTTTCCTACACATATGGACCATATGTAGTCCAAATCTGCTTCTGAAACTGAAAAAAAGCACTGACCATCTTACATCCAATGCTTGTCAGTTAAGATGAGAAACGTGTGAGCTTCGTGAACGATGTAGTTCGTTTGAGCAGAAAACTGACTGCCCTTACCTGTAACGAAGTCTTGCTTGCAGGAAGACTCAGAGCCTGGGATTTAACTCCATTTCTGAAGGCAAACACACAGCATAGTTCTCATCGATGGATCACACTCTGCTTTAGAAAGAAGCACGCTCTTGCTTTCTAGAGTCTCTAAGACAGCAGGAAACGTGAGTGTGCTGAGAACAAATGATCGGTGTTTTCTACACATATGGACCATATGTAGTGCAAATCTTCTTCTGAAACTGATACAAAGCACTGACTCTCTAACAGCCAATGCTTGTTAGTTAAGATGAGAAACGTGTGAGCTCAGTGAACGATGTAGTTCGTTTGAGCAGAAAACTGACTGCCCTTACCTGAAACGAAGTCTTGCTTGTAGGAAGACTCAGAGCCTGGGATTTAACTCCATTTCTGAAGGCAAACACACTTCATAGTTCTCATCCATGGATCACACTCTCCTTTAGAAAGAAGCACGCTCTTCCTTTCTAGAGTCTCTAAGACAGCAGGAAACGTGAGTGTTCTGAGAACAAAAGAACGATGTTTCCTACACATACGGAACATATCTAGTCCAACTCTTCTTCTGATACTGATAAAAAGCACTGGTCCTCTAACATCCAATGCTTGTCAGTAAAAATGAGAAACGTGTGAGCTTCGTGAACGATGTAGTTCGTTGGAGCAGAAAAGTGACTGTCCTTACCTGAAACGAAGTCTTGCTTGTAGGAAGACTCAGAGCCTGGGATGTAACTCCATTTCGGATGTGAAATACAAAGCAGTGTTCTCATCCATGGATCACACTCTGCTTTAGAGCGAGAAGCACGCTCTTGCTTTCTAAATTCTCTAAGACAGCAGGAAACGTGAGTGTGCTGAGAACAAAAGAACGGTGTTTCCGACACATAGGGACCATATCTAGTCCAACTCTGCTTCTGAAACAGATACAAAGCACTGGTCCTCTAACATCCAATGCTTGTCTGTTAAGATGAGAAACGTGTGAGCTTCGTGAACGATGTAGTTCGTTTGAGCAGAAAAGTCACTGCCCTTACCTGAAACGAAGCCTTGCTTGTAGGGAGACACAGAGCATGGGATTTAACTCCATTTCTGAAGTGAAACACACAGCATAGTCTCATCCATAGATCACACTCTGTTTTAGAGCGAGAAGCACGCTCTTGCTTTCTAGAGTCTCTAAGACAGCAGGAAACGTGAGTGTGCCCAGAACAAAAGATCGGTGTTTCCTACACATACGGACCATATCTAGTCCAACTCTGCTTCTGAAAGTGATACAAAGCAGTGGTCCTCTAACATCCAATGCTTGTCAGTTAAGATGAGAAACGTGTGAGCTCAGTGAACGATGTAGTTCGTTTGAGCAGAAAACTGACTGCCCTTACCTGAAACGAAGTCTTGCTTGTAGGAAGACTCAGAGCCTGGGATTTAATTCCGTTTCTGAAGTGAAACACACAGCAGTGTTCTCATCCATTGTTCACACTCTCCGTTTGAACAAGAAGCATGCTCTTCTTTCTAGAGTCTCTAAGACAGCAGGAAAGTGAGTTTGCTGAGAACAAAAGAACGGTGTTTCCTACACATACGGACCATATCTAGTCCAACTCTGCTTCTGAAAGTGATACAAAGCAGTGGTCCTCTAACATCCAATGCTTGTCAGTTAAGATGAGAAACGTGTGAGCTCAGTGAATGATGTAGTTCCTTTGAACTGAACAGTGACTGCCCTTACCTGAAACGAAGTCTTGCTTGTAGTAAGACACAGAGCCTGGGATTTAAGTCCATCTCTGAAGGGAAACACACAGCATAGTTCTCATCCATGGATCACACTCTGCTTTAGAGTGAGAAGCACACTCTTGCTTTCTAGAGTCTCTAAGACAGCAGCAAATTTTAGTGTGCCCAGAACAAAAGAACGGTGTTTCCTACACATATGGACCATATCTAGTCCAAATCTGCTTCTGAAACTGACACAAAGCACTGACCCTCTAACATCCAATGCTTGTCAGTTAAGATGAGAAACGTGTGAGCTCAGTGAACGATGTAGTTCCATTGAGCAGAAAAGTGACTGCCCTTACCTGAAACGAAGTCATGCTTGTAGGAAGACTCAGAGCCTGGGATTTAACTCCATTTCTGAAGGCAAGCACACAGTATAGTTCTCATCCATGGATCACACTCTGCTTTAGAAAGAAGCATGCTCTTGCTTTCTATAGTCTATAAGACAGCAGGAAACGTGAGTGTGCTGAGAACAAAAGAACGGTGTTTCCTACACATACAGACCATATCTAGTCCAACTCTTCTTCTGAAACTGATACAAAGCAGTGGTCCTCGAACATCCAATGCTTGTCAGTAAAGATGAGAAATGTGTGAGCTTCGTGAACGATGTAGTTCGTTTGAGCAGAAAAGTGACTGTCCTTACCTGAAACGAAGTCTTGCTTGTAGGAAGACTCAGAGCCTGGGATGTAACTCCATTTCTGATGTGAAACACACAGCAGTGTTCTCATCCATGGATCATACTCTGCTTTAGAGCGAGAAGCACGCTCTTGCTTTCTACAGTCTCTAAGACAGCAGGAAACGTGAGTGTGCTGAGAACAAAAGAACGGTGTTTCCTACACATATGGACAATATCTAGTCCAACTCTGCTTCTGAAAGGGATACAAAGCAGTGGTCCTCTAACAACCAATGCTTCTCAGTTAAGATGAGAAACGTGTGAGCTTAGTGAATGATGTAGTTCCTTTGAACTGAAAAGTGACTGCCCTTACCTGAAACGAAGTCTTGCTTGTAGTAAGACACAGAGCCTGGGATTTAAGTCCATTTCTGAGGGAAACACACAGCATAGTTCTCATCCATGGATCACACTCTGCTTTAGAGCGAGAAACACACTCTTGCTTTCTAGATTCTCTAATACAGCAGAAAATCTGAGTGTGCCCAGAACAAAAGAAGGGTGTTTCCTACACATATGGACCATATGTAGTCCAAATCTGCTTCTGAAACTGAAAAAAAGCACTGACCATCTTACATCCAATGCTTGTCAGTTAAGATGAGAAACGTGTGAGCTTCGTGAACGATGTAGTTCGTTTGAGCAGAAAACTGACTGCCCTTACCTGTAACGAAGTCTTGCTTGCAGGAAGACTCAGAGCCTGGGATTTAACTCCATTTCTGAAGGCAAACACACAGCATAGTTCTCATCGATGGATCACACTCTGCTTTAGAAAGAAGCACGCTCTTGCTTTCTAGAGTCTCTAAGACAGCAGGAAACGTGAGTGTGCTGAGAACAAATGATCAGTGTTTTCTACACATATGGACCATATGTAGTGCAAATCTTCTTCTGAAACTGATACAAAGCACTGACTCTCTAACAGCCAATGCTTGTTAGTTAAGATGAGAAACGTGTGAGCTCAGTGAACGATGTAGTTCGTTTGAGCAGAAAACTGACTGCCCTTACCTGTAACGAAGTCTTGCTTGCAGGAAGACTCAGAGCCTGGGATTTAACTCCATTTCTGAAGGCAAACACACAGCATAGTTCTCATCGATGGATCACACTCTGCTTTAGAAAGAAGCACGCTCTTGCTTTCTAGAGTCTCTAAGACAGCAGGAAACGTGAGTGTGCTGAGAACAAATGATCAGTGTTTTCTACACATATGGACCATATGTAGTGCAAATCTTCTTCTGAAACTGATACAAAGCACTGACTCTCTAACAGCCAATGCTTGTTAGTTAAGATGAGAAACGTGTGAGCTCAGTGAACGATGTAGTTCGTTTGAGCAGAAAACTGACTGCCCTTACCTGAAACGAAGTCTTGCTTGTAGGAAGACTCAGAGCCTGGGATTTAACTCCATTTCTGAAGGCAAACACACTTCATAGTTCTCATCCATGGATCACACTCTCCTTTAGAAAGAAGCACGCTCTTCCTTTCTAGAGTCTCTAAGACAGCAGGAAACGTGAGTGTTCTGAGAACAAAAGAACGATGTTTCCTACACATACGGACCATATCTAGTCCAACTCTTCTTCTGATACTGATAAAAAGCACTGGTCCTCTAACATCCAATGCTTGTCAGTAAAAATGAGAAACGTGTGAGCTTCGTGAACGATGTAGTTCGTTGGAGCAGAAAAGTGACTGTCCTTACCTGAAACGAAGTCTTGCTTGTAGGAAGACTCAGAGCCTGGGATGTAACTCCATTTCGGATGTGAAATACAAAGCAGTGTTCTCATCCATGGATCACACTCTGCTTTAGAGCGAGAAGCACGCTCTTGCTTTCTAAATTCTCTAAGACAGCAGGAAACGTGAGTGTGCTGAGAACAAAAGAACGGTGTTTCCGACACATAGGGACCATATCTAGTCCAACTCTGCTTCTGAAACAGATACAAAGCACTGGTCCTCTAACATCCAATGCTTGTCAGTTAAGATGAGAAACGTGTGAGCTTAGTGAAAGATGTAGTTCCTTTGAACTGAAAAGTGACTGTCCTTACCTGAAATGAAGTCTTGCTTGTAGTAAGACACAGAGCCTGGGATTTAAGTCCATTTCTGAAGGGAAACACACAGCATAGTTCTCATCCATGGATCACACTCTGCTTTAGAGCAAGAAGCACACTCTTGCTTTCTAGATTCTCTAATACAGCAGAAAATCTGAGTGTGCCCAGAACAAAAGAAGGGTGTTTCCTACACATATGGACCATATGTAGTCCAAATCTGCTTCTGAAACTGAAAAAAAGCACTGGCCATCTAACATCCAATGCTTGTCAGTTAAGATGAGAAACGTGTGAGCTTCGTGAACGATGTAGTTCGTTTGAGCAGAAAACTGACTGCCCTTACCTGAAACGAAGTCTTGCTTGTAGGAAGACTCAGAGCCTGGGATTTAATTCCGTTTCTGAAGTGAAACACACAGCAGTGTTCTCATCCATTGTTCACACTCTCCGTTTGAACAAGAAGCATGCTCTTCTTTCTAGAGTCTCTAAGACAGCAGGAAAGTGAGTTTGCTGAGAACAAAAGAACGGTGTTTCGTACACATACGGACCATATCTAGTCGAACTCTGCTTCTGAAACTGATACAAAGCACTGGTCCTCTAACATCCAATGCTTGTCTGTTAAGATGTGAAACGTGTGAGGTTCGTGAACGATGTAGTTCCATTGAGCAGAAAAGTGACTGCCCTTACCTGAAACGAAGTCATGCTTGTAGGAAGACTCAGAGCCTGGGATTTAACTCCATTTCTGAAGGCAAGCACACAGTATAGTTCTCATCCATGGATCACACTCTGCTTTAGAAAGAAGCATGCTCTTGCTTTCTATAGTCTATAAGACAGCAGGAAACGTGAGTGTGCTGAGAACCAAAGAACGGTGTTTCCTACACATACAGACCATATCTAGTCCAACTCTTCTTCTGAAACTGATACAAAGCAGTGGTCCTCGAACATCCAATGCTTGTCAGTAAAGATGAGAAATGTGTGAGCTTCGTGAACGATGTAGTTCGTTTGAGCAGAAAAGTGACTGTCCTTACCTGAAACGAAGTCTTGCTTGCAGGGAGACTCAGAGCCTGGGATGTAACTCCATTTCTGATGTGAAACACACAGCAGTGTTCTCATCCATGGATCATACTCTGCTTTAGAGCGAGAAGCACGCTCTTGCTTTCTACAGTCTCTAAGACAGCAGGAAACGTGAGTGTGCTGAGAACAAAAGAACGGTGTTTCCTACACATATGGACAATATCTAGTCCAACTCTGCTTCTGAAAGGGATACAAAGCAGTGGTCCTCTAACAACCAATGCTTCTCAGTTAAGATGAGAAACGTGTGAGCTTAGTGAATGATGTAGTTCCTTTGAACTGAAAAGTGACTGCCCTTACCTGAAACGAAGTCTTGCTTGTAGTAAGACACAGAGCCTGGGATTTAAGTCCATTTCTGAGGGAAACACACAGCATAGTTCTCATCCATGGATCACACTATGCTTTAGAGCGAGAAGCACACTCTTGCTTTCTAGATTCTCTAATACAGCAGAAAATCTGAGTGTGCCCAGAACAAAAGAAGGGTGTTTCCTACACATATGGACCATATGTAATCCAAATCTGCTTCTGAAACTGAAAAAAAGCACTGACCATCTTACATCCAATGCTTGTCAGTTAAGATGAGAAACGTGTGAGCTTCGTGAACGATGTAGTTCATTTGAGCAGAAAACTGACTGCCCTTACCTGTAACGAAGTCTTGCTTGCAGGAAGACTCAGAGCCTGGGATTTACTCCATTTCTGAAGGCAAACACACAGCATAGTTCTCATCGATGGATCACACTCTGCTTTAGAAGAAGCACGCTCTTGCTTTCTAGAGTCTCTAAGACAGCAGGAAACGTGAGTGTGCTGAGAACAAATGATCGGTGTTTTCTACACATATGGACCATATGTAGTGCAAATCTTCTTCTGAAACTGATACAAAGCACTGACTCTCTAACAGCCAATGCTTGTTAGTTAAGATGAGAAACGTGTGAGCTCAGTGAACGATGTAGTTCGTTTGAGCAGAAAACTGACTGCCCTTACCTGAAACGAAGTCTTGCTTGTAGGAAGACTCAGAGCCTGGGATTTAACTCCATTTCTGAAGGCAAACACACTTCATAGTTCTCATCCATGGATCACACTCTCCTTTAGAAAGAAGCACGCTCTTGCTTTCTAGAGTCTCTAAGACAGCAGGAAACGTGAGTGTTCTGAGAACAAAAGAACGATGTTTCCTACACATACGGACCATATCTAGTCCAACTCTTCTTCTGATACTGATAAAAAGCACTGGTCCTCTAACATCCAATGCTTGTCAGTAAAAATGAGAAACGTGTGAGCTTCGTGAACGATGTAGTTCGTTGGAGCAGAAAAGTGACTGTCCTTACCTGAAACGAAGTCTTGCTTGTAGGAAGACTCAGAGCCTGGGATGTAACTCCATTTCGGATGTGAAACACACAGCAGTGTTCTCATCCATGGATCACACTCTGCTTTAGAGCGAGAAGCACGCTCTTGCTTTCTAAATTCTCTAAGACAGTAGGAAACGTGAGTGTGCTGAGAACAAAAGAACGGTGTTTCCGACACATAGGGACCATATCTAGTCCAACTCTGCTTCTGAAACAGATACAAAGCACTGGTCCTCTAACATCCAATGCTTGTCTTTTAAGATGAGAAACATGTGAGCTTCGTGAACGATGTAGTTCGTTTGAGCAGAAAAGTCACTGCCCTTACCTGAAACGAAGCCTTGCTTGTAGGGAGACACAGAGCATGGGATTTAACTCCATTTCTGAAGTGAAACACACAGCATAGTCTCATCCATAGATCACACTCTGTTTTAGAGCGAGAAGCACGCTCTTGCTTTCTAGAGTCTCTAAGACAGCAGGAAACGTGAGTGTGCCCAGAACAAAAGATCGGTGTTTCCTACACATACGGACCATATCTAGTCCAACTCTGCTTCTGAAAGTGGTACAAAGCAGTGGTCCTCTAACATCCAATGCTTGTCTGTTAAGATGAGAAACGTGTGAGCTTAGTGAAAGATGTAGTTCCTTTGAACTGAAAAGTGACTGTCCTTACCTGAAATGAAGTCTTGCTTGTAGTAAGACACAGAGCCTGGGATTTAAGTCCATTTCTGAAGGGAAACACACAGCATAGTTCTCATCCATGGATCACACTCTGCTTTAGAGCAAGAAGCACACTCTTGCTTTCTAGATCCTCTAATACAGCAGAAAATCTGAGTGTGCCCAGAACAAAAGAACGGTGTTTCCTACACATATGGATCATATCTAGTCCAAATCTGCTTCTGAAACTGACACAAAGCACTGACCCTCTAACATCCAATGCTTGTCAGTTAAGATGAGAAACGTGTGAGCTCAGTGAACGATGTAGTTCCATTGAGCAGAAAAGTGACTGCCCTTACCTGAAACGAAGTCATGCTTGTAGGAAGACTCAGAGCCTGGGATTTAACTCCATTTCTGAAGGCAAGCACACAGTATAGTTCTCATCCATGGATCACACTCTGCTTTAGAAAGAAGCATGCTCTTGCTTTCTATAGTCTATAAGACAGCAGGAAACGTGAGTGTGCTGAGAACAAAAGAACGGTGTTTCCTACACATACAGACCATATCTAGTCCAACTCTTCTTCTGAAACTGATACAAAGCACTGGTACTCTAACATCCAATGCTTGTCAGTAAAGATGAGAAATGTGTGAGCTTCGTGAACGATGTAGTTCGTTTGAGCAGAAAAGTGACTGTCCTTACCTGAAACGAAGTCTTGCTTGTAGGAAGACTCAGAGCCTGGGATGTAACTCCATTTCTGATGTGAAACACACAGCAGTGTTCTCATCCATGGATCATACTCTGCTTTAGAGCGAGAAGCACGCTCTTGCTTTCTAAAGTCTCTAAGACAGCAGGAAACTTGAGTGTGCTGAGAACAAAAGAACGGTGTTTCCTACACATATGGACAATATCTAGTCCAACTCTGCTTCTGAAAGGGATACAAAGCAGTGGTCATCTAACAACCAATGCTTCTCAGTTAAGATGAGAAACGTGTGAGCTTAGTGAATGATGTAGTTCCTTTGAACTGAAAAGTGACTGCCCTTACCTGAAACGAAGTCTTGCTTGTAGTAAGACACAGAGCCTGGGATTTAAGTCCATTTCTGAGGGAAACACACAGCATAGTTCTCATCCATGGATCACACTCTGCTTTAGAGCGAGAAGCACACTCTTGCTTTCTAGATTCTCTAATACAGCAGAAAATCTGAGTGTGCCCAGAACAAAAGAAGGGTGTTTCCTACACATATGGACCATATGTAGTCCAAATCTGCTTCTGAAACTGAAAAAAAGCACTGACCATCTTACATCCAATGCTTGTCAGTTAAGATGAGAAACGTGTGAGCTTCGTGAACGATGTAGTTCGTTTGAGCAGAAAACTGACTGCCCTTACCTGTAACGAAGTCTTGCTTGCAGGAAGACTCAGAGCCTGGGATGTAACTCCATTTCGGATGTGAAATACAAAGCAGTGTTCTCATCCATGGATCACACTCTGCTTTAGAGCGAGAAGCACGCTCTTGCTTTCTAAATTCTCTAAGACAGCAGGAAACGTGAGTGTGCTGAGAACAAAAGAACGGTGTTTCCGACACATAGGGACCATATCTAGTCCAACTCTGCTTCTGAAACAGATACAAAGCACTGGTCCTCTAACATCCAATGCTTGTCTGTTAAGATGAGAAACGTGTGAGCTTCGTGAACGATGTAGTTCCTTTGAGCAGAAAAGTCACTGCCCTTACCTGAAACGAAGCCTTGCTTGTAGGGAGACACAGAGCATGGGATTTAACTCCATTTCTGAAGTGAAACACACAGCATAGTCTCATCCATAGATCACACTCTGTTTTAGAGCGAGAAGCACGCTCTTGCTTTCTAGAGTCTCTAAGACAGCAGGAAACGTGAGTGTGCCCAGAACAAAAGATCGGTGTTTCCTACACATACGGACCATATCTAGTCCAACTCTGCTTCTGAAACTGATACAAAGCACTGGTCCTCTAACATCCAATGCTTGTCAGTTAAGATGAGAAACGTGTGAGCTTAGTGAAAGATGTAGTTCCTTTGAACTGAAAAGTGACTGTCCTTACCTGAAATGAAGTCTTGCTTGTAGTAAGACACAGAGCCTGGGATTTAAGTCCATTTCTGAAGGGAAACACACAGCATAGTTCTCATCCATGGATCACACTCTGCTCTAGAGCAAGAAGCACACTCTTGCTTTCTAGATTCTCTAATACAGCAGAAAATCTGAGTGTGCCCAGAACAAAAGAAGGGTGTTTCCTACACATATGGACCATATGTAGTCCAAATCTGCTTCTGAAACTGAAAAAAAGCACTGACCATCTAACATCCAATGCTTGTCAGTTAAGATGAGAAACGTGTGAGCTTCGTGAACGATGTAGTTCGTTTGAGCAGAAAACTGACTGCCCTTACCTGAAACGAAGTCTTGCTTGTAGGAAGACTCAGAGCCTGGGATTTAATTCCGTTTCTGAAGTGAAACACACAGCAGTGTTCTCATCCATTGTTCACACTCTCCGTTTGAACAAGAAGCATGCTCTTCTTTCTAGAGTCTCTAAGACAGCAGGAAAGTGAGTTTGCTGAGAACAAAGGAACGGTGTTTCGTACACATACGGACCATATCTAGTCGAACTCTGCTTCTGAAACTGATACAAAGCACTGGTCCTCTAACATCCAATGCTTGTCTGTTAAGATGTGAAACGAGTGAGGTTCGTGAACGATGTAGTTCATTTGAGCTGAAAAGTGACTGCCCTTACCTGAAACGAAGTCTTGCTTGTAGGAATTCATAGAGCCTGGGATTTAACTACTTTTCTGAAGGGAAACGTACAGCATAGTTTTCATCCATGGATCACACTCTGCTTTAGAGTGAGAAGCACACTCTTGCTTTCTAGAGTCTCTAAGACAGCAGCAAATCTTAGTGTGCCCAGAACAAAAGAACGGTGTTTCCTACACATATGGACCATATCTAGTCCAAATCTGCTTCTGAAACTGACACAAAGCACTGACCCTCTAACATCCAATGCTTGTCAGTTAAGATGAGAAACGTGTGAGCTCAGTGAACGATGTAGTTCCATTGAGCAGAAAAGTGACTGCCCTTACCTGAAACGAAGTCATGCTTGTAGGAAGACTCAGAGCCTGGGATTTAACTCCATTTCTGAAGGCAAGCACACAGTATAGTTCTCATCCATGGATCACACTCTGCTTTAGAAAGAAGCATGCTCTTGCTTTCTATAGTCTATAAGACAGCAGGAAACGTGAGTGTGCTGAGAACCAAAGAACGGTGTTTCCTACACATACAGACCATATCTAGTCCAACTCTTCTTCTGAAACTGATACAAAGCACTGGTCCTCTAACATCCAATGCTTGTCAGTAAAGATGAGAAATGTGTGAGCTTCGTGAACGATGTAGTTCGTTTGAGCAGAAAAGTGACTGTCCTTACCTGAAACGAAGTCTTGCTTGTAGGAAGACTAAGAGCCTGGGATGTAACTCCATTTCTGATGTGAAACACACAGCAGTGTTCTCATCCATGGATCATACTCTGCTTTAGAGCGAGAAGCACGCTCTTGCTTTCTAAAGTCTCTAAGACAGCAGGAAACGTGAGTGTGCTGGGAACAAAAGTACGGTGTTTCCTACATATAGGGACCATATCTAGTCCAACTCTGCTTCCGAAACAGATACAAAGCACTGGTCCTCTAACATCCAATGCTTGTCAGTTAAGATGAGAAACGTGTGAGCTTCGTGAACCATGTAGTTCGTTTGAGCAGAAAAGTTACTGCCCTTACCTGAAACGAAGTCTTGCTTGTAGGGAGACACAGAGCATGGGATTTAACTCCATTTCTGAAGTGAAACACACAGCATAGTCTCATCCATGGATCACACTCTGCTTTAGAGCGAGAAGCACACTCTTGCTTTTTAGAGTCTCTAAGACAGCAGGAAATATGTGTGTGCCCAGAACAAAAGAACGGTGTATCCTACACATATGGACCATATCTAGTCCAAATCTGCTTCTGAAACTGATACAAAGCACTGACCCTCTAACTTCCAATGCTTGTCAGTTAAGATGAGAATCGTGTGAGCTCAGTGAACGATGTACTTCGTTTGAGCAGAAAAGTGACTGCCCTTACCTGAAATGAAGTCTTGATTGTAGTAAGACACAGAGCCTGGGATTTAAGTCCATTTCTGAAGGGAAACACACAGCATAGTTCTCATCCATGGATCACACTCTGCTTTAGAGCGAGAAGCACACTCTTGCTTTCTAGAGTCTCTAAGACAGCAGGAAATCTGAGTGTGCCCAGAACAAAAGAACGGTGTTTCCTACACATATGGACCATATCTAGTCCAAATCTGCTTCTGAAACTGATACAAAGCACTGACTCTCTAACTTCCAATGCTTGTCAGTTAAGATGAGAAACGTGTGAGCTCAGTGAACGATGTAGTTCGTTTGAGCAGAAAAGTGACTGTCCTTACATGAAACGAAGTCTTGCTTGTAGGAAGACTCAGAGCCTGGGATTTAACTCCATTTCTGAAGGCAAACACACTGCATAGTTCTCATCCATGGATCACACTCTGCTTTAGAAAGAAGCACGCTCTTGCTTTCTAGAGTCTCTAAGAGAGCAGGAAACGTGAGTGTGCTGAGAACAAAAGAACGGTGTTTCCTACACATACGGACTATATCTAGTCCAACTCTTCTTCTGAAACTGATACAAAGCACTGGTCCTCTAACATCCAATGCTTGTCAGGTAAGATGAGAAACGTGTGAGCTTCGTGAATGATGTAGTTCGTTTGAGCAGAAAAGTTACTGCCCTTACCTGAAATGAAGTCTTGCTTGTAGGGAGACACAGAGAATGGGATTTAACTCCATTTCTGAAGTGAAACACACAGCATAGTCTCATCCATAGATCACACTCTGTTTTAGAGCGAGAAGCACGCTCTTGCTTTCTAGAGTCTCTAAGACAGCAGGAAACTTGAGTGTGCCCAGAACAAATGATTGGTGTTTCCTACACATATGGACCATATGTTGTGCAAATCTGCTTCTGAAACTGATACAAAGCACTGACTCTCTAACAGCCAATGCTTTTCAGTTAAGATGAGAAACGTGTGAGCTTCGTGAACAATGTAGTTCGTTTGAGCAGAAAAGTTACTGCCCTTACCTGAAATGAAGTCTTGCTTGTAGGGAGACACAGAGAATGGGATTTAACTCCATTTCTGATGTGAAACACACAGCATAGTTCTCATCCATGGATCACACTCTGCTTTAGAGCGAGAAGCACGCTCTTGCTTTCTAAAGTCCCTAAGACAGCAGGAAACGTGAGTGTGCTGAGAACAAAAGTACGTTGTTTCCTACACATAGGGACCATATCTAGTCCAACTCTGCTTCTGAAACAGATACAAAGCACTGGTCCTCTAACATCCAATGCTTTTCAGTTAAGATGAGAAACGTGTGAGCTTCGTGAACGATGTAGTTCGTTTGAGCAGAAAACTGACTGCCCTTACCTGAAACGAAGTCTTGATTGTAGGAAGACTCAGAGCCTGGGATGTAACTCCATTTCTGATGTGAAACACACAGCAGTGTTCTCATCCATTGATCACACTCTGTGTTAGAACAAGAAGCATGCTCTTGCTTTCTAGAGTCTCTAAGACAGCAGGACACATGAGTTTGCTGAGAACAAAAGAACGGTGTTTCCTACACATACTGACCATATCTAGTCAAACTCTACTTCTGAAACTGATCCAAAGCACTGGTCCTCTAACATCCAATGCCTGTCTGTTAAGATGAGAAACATCTGAGCTCGGTGAACGATGTAGTTCGTTTGAGCAGAAAAGTGACTCCCCTTACCTGAAACGAAGTCTTGCTTGTAGGAAGACACAGAGCCTGGGATTTAACTCCTTTTCTGAAGGGAAACATACAGCATAAATCTCATCCATGGATCACACTCTGCTTTAGAGCGTGAAGCACGCTCTTGCTTTCTAGATTCTCTAATACAGCAGGAAATCTGAGTGTGCCCAGAACAAAAGAAGGGTGTTTCCTACACATATGGACCATATGTAGTCCAAATCTGCTTCTGAAACTGAAAAAAAGCACTGACCATCTTACATCCAATGCTTGTCAGTTAAGATGAGAAACGTGTGAGCTTCGTGAACGATGTAGTTTGTTTGAGCAGAAAACTGACTGCCCTTACCTGAAACGAAGTCTTGCTTGTAGGAAGACTCAGAGCCTGGGATTTAACTCCGTTTCTGAAGTGAAACACACAGCAGTGTTCTTATCCATTGATCACACTCTGCGTTTGAACAAGAAGCATGCTCTTCTTTCTAGAGTCTCTAAGACAGCAGGAAAGTGAGTTTGCTGAGAACAAAAGAACGGTGTTTCGTACACATACGGACCATATCTAGTCGAACTCTGCTTCTGAAACTGATACAAAGCACTGGTCCTCTAACATCCAATGCTTGTCTGTTAAGATGTGAAACGTGTGAGGTTCGTGAACGATGTAGTTCATTTGAGCTGAAAAGTGACTGCCCTTACCTGAAACGAAGTCTTGCTTGTAGGAATTCATAGAGCCTGGGATTTAACTACTTTTCTGAAGGGAAACGTACAGCATAGTTTTCATCCATGGATCACACTCTGCTTTAGAGTGAGAAGCACACTCTTGCTTTCTAGAGTCTCTAAGACAGCAGCAAATCTTAGTGTGCCCAGAACAAAAGAACGGTGTTTCCTACACATATGGACCATATCTAGTCCAAATCTGCTTCTGAAACTGACACAAAGCACTGACCCTCTAACATCCAATGCTTGTCAGTTAAGATGAGAAACGTGTGAGCTCAGTGAACGATGTAGTTCCATGGAGCAGAAAAGTGACTGCCCTTACCTGAAACGAAGTCATGCTTGTAGGAAGACTCAGAGCCTGGGATTTAACTCCATTTCTGAAGGCA
The DNA here is from genome assembly GCA_949786385.1 of Onychomys leucogaster. Lineage (NCBI taxonomy): Eukaryota > Metazoa > Chordata > Mammalia > Rodentia > Cricetidae > Onychomys > Onychomys leucogaster. The sequence goes on from CATKUP010000172.1 coordinate 628,582, forward strand.
AGCACACAGTATAGTTCTCATCCATGGATCACACTCTGCTTTAGAAAGAAGCATGCTCTTGCTTTCTATAGTCTATAAGACAGCAGGAAACGTGAGTGTGCTGAGAACCAAAGAACGGTGTTTCCTAAACATACAGACCATATCTAGTCCAACTCTTCTTCTGAAACTGATACAAAGCACTGGTCCTCTAACATCCAATGCTTGTCAGTAAAGATGAGAAATGTGTGAGCTTCGTGAACGATGTAGTTCGTTTGAGCAGAAAAGTGACTGTCCTTACCTGAAACGAAGTCTTGCTTGTAGTAAGACTAAGAGCCTGGGATGTAACTCCATTTCTGATGTGAAACACACAGCAGTGTTCTCATCCATGGATCATACTCTGCTTTAGAGCGAGAAGCACGCTCTTGCTTTCTAAAGTCTCTAAGACAGCAGGAAACGTGAGTGTGCTGAGAACAAAAGTACGGTGTTTCCTACATATAGGGACCATATCTAGTCCAACTCTGCTTCCGAAACAGATACAAAGCACTGGTCCTCTAACATCCAATGCTTGTCAGTTAAGATGAGAAACGTGTGAGCTTCGTGAACCATGTAGTTCGTTTGAGCAGAAAAGTTACTGCCCTTACCTGAAACGAAGTCTTGCTTGTAGGGAGACACAGAGCATGGGATTTAACTCCATTTCTGAAGTGAAACACACAGCATAGTCTCATCCATGGATCACACTCTGCTTTAGAGCGAGAAGCACACTCTTGCTTTTTAGAGTCTCTAAGACAGCAGGAAATATGTGTGTGCCCAGAACAAAAGAACGGTGTATCCTACACATATGGACCATATCTAGTCCAAATCTGCTTCTGAAACTGATACAAAGCACTGACCCTCTAACTTCCAATGCTTGTCAGTTAAGATGAGAATCGTGTGAGCTCAGTGAACGATGTAGTTCGTTTGAGCAGAAAAGTGACTGCCCTTACCTGAAATGAAGTCTTGATTGTAGTAAGACACAGAGCCTGGTATTTAAGTCCATTTCTGAAGGGAAACACACAGCAGAGTTCTCATCCATGGATCACACTCTGCTTTAGAGCGAGAAGCACACTCTTGCTTTCTAGAGACTCTAAGACAGCAGGAAATCTGAGTGTGCCCAGAACAAAAGAACGGTGTTTCCTACACATATGGACCATATCTAGTCCAAATCTGCTTCTGAAACTGACACAAAGCACTGACCCTCTAACATCCAATGCTTGTCAGTTAAGATGAGAAACGTGTGAGCTCAGTGAACGATGTAGTTCCATTGAGCAGAAAAGTGACTGCCCTTACCTGAAACGAAGTCATGCTTGTAGGAAGACTCAGAGCCTGGGATTTAACTCCATTTCTGAAGGCAAGCACACAGTATAGTTCTCATCCATGGATCACACTCTGCTTTAGAAAGAAGCATGCTCTTGCTTTCTATAGTCTATAAGACAGCAGGAAACGTGAGTGTGCTGAGAACCAAAGAACGGTGTTTCCTACACATACAGACCATATCTAGTCCAACTCTTCTTCTGAAACTGATACAAAGCACTGGTCCTCTAACATCCAATGCTTGTCAGTAAAGATGAGAAATGTGTGAGCTTCGTGAACGATGTAGTTCGTTTGAGCAGAAAAGTGACTGTCCTTACCTGAAACGAAGTCTTGCTTGTAGTAAGACTAAGAGCCTGGGATGTAACTCCATTTCTGATGTGAAACACACAGCAGTGTTCTCATCCATGGATCATACTCTGCTTTAGAGCGAGAAGCACGCTCTTGCTTTCTAAAGTCTCTAAGACAGCAGGAAACGTGAGTGTGCTGAGAACAAAAGTACGGTGTTTCCTACATATAGGGACCATATCTAGTCCAACTCTGCTTCCGAAACAGATACAAAGCACTGGTCCTCTAACATCCAATGCTTGTCAGTTAAGATGAGAAACGTGTGAGCTTCGTGAACCATGTAGTTCGTTTGAGCAGAAAAGTTACTGCCCTTACCTGAAACGAAGTCTTGCTTGTAGGGAGACACAGAGCATGGGATTTAACTCCATTTCTGAAGTGAAACACACAGCATAGTCTCATCCATGGATCACACTCTGCTTTAGAGCGAGAAGCACACTCTTGCTTTTTAGAGTCTCTAAGACAGCAGGAAATATGTGTGTGCCCAGAACAAAAGAACGGTGTATCCTACACATATGGACCATATCTAGTCCAAATCTGCTTCTGAAACTGATACAAAGCACTGACCCTCTAACTTCCAATGCTTGTCAGTTAAGATGAGAATCGTGTGAGCTCAGTGAACGATGTAGTTCGTTTGACCAGAAAAGTGACTGCCCTTACCTGAAATGAAGTCTTGATTGTAGTAAGACACAGAGCCTGGGATTTAAGTCCATTTCTGAAGGGAAACACACAGCATAGTTCTCATCCATGGATCACACTCTGCTTTAGAGCGAGAAGCACACTCTTGCTTTCTAGAGTCTCTAAGACAGCAGGAAATCTGAGTGTGCCCAGAACAAAAGAACGGTGTTTCCTACACATATGGACCATATCTAGTCCAAATCTGCTTCTGAAACTGATATAAAGCACTGACTCTCTAACTTCCAATGCTTGTCAGTTAAGATGAGAAACGTGTGAGCTCAGTGAACGATGTAGTTCGTTTGAGCAGAAAAGTGACTGCCCTTACCTGAAACGAAGTCTTGCTTGTAGGAAGACTCAGAGCCTGGGATTTAACTCCATTTCTGAAGGCAAACACACTGCATAGTTCTCATCCATGGATCACACTCTGCTTTAGAAAGAAGCACGCTCTTGCTTTCTAGAGTCTCTAAGAGAGCAGGAAACGTGAGTGTGCTGAGAACAAAAGAACGGTGTTTCCTACACATACGGACTATATCTAGTCCAACTCTTCTTCTGAAACTGATACAAAGCACTGGTCCTCTAACATCCAAGGCTTGTCAGGTAAGATGAGAAACGTGTGAGCTTCGTGAATGATGTAGTTCGTTTGAGCAGAAAAGTTACTGCCCTTACCTGAAATGAAGTCTTGCTTGTAGGGAGACACAGAGAATGGGATTTAACTCCATTTCTGAAGTGAAACACACAGCATAGTCTCATCCATAGATCACACTCTGTTTTAGAGCGAGAAGCACGCTCTTGCTTTCTAGAGTCTCTAAGACAGCAGGAAACTTGAGTGTGCCCAGAACAAATGATCGGTGTTTCCTACACATATGGACCATATGTTGTGCAAATCTGCTTCTGAAACTGATACAAAGCACTGACTCTCTAACAGCCAATGCTTTTCAGTTAAGATGAGAAACGTGTGAGCTTCGTGAACGATGTAGTTCGTTTGAGCAGAAAAGTTACTGCCCTTACCTGAAATGAAGTCTTGCTTGTAGGGAGACACAGAGAATGGGATTTAACTCCATTTCTGATGTGAAACACACAGCATAGTTCTCATCCATGGATCACACTCTGCTTTAGAGCGAGAAGCACGCTCTTGCTTTCTAAAGTCCCTAAGACAGCAGGAAACGTGAGTGTGCTGAGAACAAAAGTACGTTGTTTCCTACACATAGGGACCATATCTAGTCCAACTCTGCTTCTGAAACAGATACAAAGCACTGGTCCTCTAACATCCAATGCTTTTCAGTTAAGATGAGAAACGTGTGAGCTTCGTGAACGATGTAGTTCGTTTGAGCAGAAAACTGACTGCCCTTACCTGAAACGAAGTCTTGATTGTAGGAAGACTCAGAGCCTGGGATGTAACTCCATTTCTGATGTGAAACACACAGCAGTGTTCTCATCCATTGATCACACTCTGCGTTAGAACAAGAAGCATGCTCTTGCTTTCTAGAGTCTCTAAGACAGCAGGAAACATGAGTTTGCTGAGAACAAAAGAACGGTGTTTCCTACACATACTGACCATATCTAGTCCAACTCTACTTCTGAAACTGATCCAAAGCACTGGTCCTCTAACATCCAATGCTTGTCTGTTAAGATGAGAAACATCTGAGCTCGGTGAACGATGTAGTTCGTTTGAGCAGAAAAGTGACTCCCCTTACCTGAAACGAAGTCTTGCTTGTAGGAAGACACAGAGCCTGGGATTTAACTCCTTTTCTGAAGGGAAACATACAGCATAAATCTCATCCATGGATCACACTCTGCTTTAGAGCGTGAAGCACGCTCTTGCTTTCTAGATTCTCTAATACAGCAGGAAATCTGAGTGTGCCCAGAACAAAAGAAGGGTGTTTCCTACACATATGGACCATATGTAGTCCAAATCTGCTTCTGAAACTGAAAAAAAGCACTGACCATCTTACATCCAATGCTTGTCAGTTAAGATGAGAAACGTGTGAGCTTCGTGAACGATGTAGTTTGTTTGAGCAGAAAACTGACTGCCCTTACCTGAAACGAAGTCTTGCTTGTAGGAAGACTCAGAGCCTGGGATTTAACTCCGTTTCTGAAGTGAAACACACAGCAGTGTTCTCATCCATTGATCACACTCTGCGTTTGAACAAGAAGAATGCTCTTCTTTCTAGAGTCTCTAAGACAGCAGGAAAGTGAGTTTGCTGAGAACAAAAGAACGGTGTTTCGTACACATACGGACCATATCTAGTCGAACTCTGCTTCTGAAACTGACACAAAGCACTGGTCCTCTAACATCCAATGCTTGTCTGTTAAGATGTGAAACGTGTGAGCTTCCTGAACTATGTAGTTCATTTGAGCTGAAAAGTGACTGCCCTTACCTGAAACGAAGTCTTGCTTGTAGGAAGACATAGAGCCTGGGATTTAACTACTTTTCTGAAGGGAAACATACAGCATAGTTTTCATCCATGGATCACACTCTGCTTTAGAGTGAGAAGCACACTCTTGCTTTCTAGAGTCTCTAAGACAGCAGGAAATCTGAGTGTGCCCAGAACAAAAAAACGGTGTTTCCTACACATATGGACCATATCTAGTCCAAATCTGCTTCTGAAACTGATACAAAGCACTGACCCTCTAACTTCCAATGCTTGTCAGTTAAGATGAGAAACGTGTTAGCTCAGTGAACGATGTAGTTCGTTTGAGCAGAAAAGTGACTGCCCTTACCTGAAACGAAGTCTTGCTTGTAGTAAGACAAAGAGCCTGGGATTTAACTCCATTTCTGAAGGCAAGCACACAGCATAGTTCTCATCCATGGATCAAACTCTGCTTTAGAAAGAAGCATGCAGTTGCTTTCTATGGTCTATAAGACAGCAGGAAACGTGAGAGTGCCCAGAACAAAAGAACGGTGTTTCCTACACATACGGACCATATCTAGTCCAACTCTGCTTCTGAAACTGATACAAAGCACTGGTCCTCTAACTTCCAATGCTTGTCAGTTAAGATGAGAAACGTGTGAGCTCAGTGAACGATGTAGTTCGTTTGAGCAGAAAAGTGACTGCCCTTACCTGAAACGAAGTCTTGCTTGTAGGAAGACTCAGAGCCTGGGATTTAACTCCATTTCTGAAGGCAAACACACTGCATAGTTCTCATCCATGGATCACACTCTGCTTTAGAAAGAAGCACGCTCTTGCTTTCTAGAGTCTCTAAGAGAGCAGGAAACGTGAGTGTGCTGAGAACAAAAGAACGGTGTTTCCTACACATACGGACTATATCTAGTCCAACTCTTCTTCTGAAACTGATACAAAGCACTGGTCCTCTAACATCCAATGCTTGTCAGGTAAGATGAGAAACGTGTGAGCATCGTGAACGATGTAGTTTGTTTGAGCAGAAAAGTTACTGCCCTTACCTGAAATGAAGTCTTGCTTGTAGGGAGACACAGAGAATGGGATTTAACTCCATTTCTGAAGTGAAACACACAGCATAGTCTCATCCATAGATCACACTCTGTTTTAGAGCGAGAAGCACGCTCTTGCTTTCTAGAGTCTCTAAGACAGCAGGAAACGTGAGTGTGCCCAGAACAAAAGATCGGTGTTTCCTACACATACGGACCATATCTAGTCCAACTCTGCTTCTGAAAGTGATACAAAGCAGTGGTCCTCTAACATCCAATGCTTGTCAGTTAAGATGAGAAACGTGTGAGCTTAGTGAAAGATGTAGTTCCTTTGAACTGAAAAGTGACTGTCCTTACCTGAAATGAAGTCTTGCTTGTAGTAAGACACAGAGCCTGGGATTTAAGTCCATTTCTGAAGGGAAACACACAGCATAGTTCTCATCCATGGATCACACTCTGCTCTAGAGCAAGAAGCACACTCTTGCTTTCTAGATTCTCTAATACAGCAGAAAATCTGAGTGTGCCCAGAACAAAAGAAGGGTGTTTCCTACACATATGGACCATATGTAGTCCAAATCTGCTTCTGAAACTGAAAAAAAGCACTGACCATCTAACATCCAATGCTTGTCAGTTAAGATGAGAAACGTGTGAGCTTCGTGAACGATGTAGTTCGTTTGAGCAGAAAACTGACTGCCCTTACCTGAAACGAAGTCTTGCTTGTAGGAAGACTCAGAGCCTGGGATTTAATTCCGTTTCTGAAGTGAAACACACAGCAGTGTTCTCATCCATTGTTCACACTCTCCGTTTGAACAAGAAGCATGCTCTTCTTTCTAGAGTTCTAAGACAGCAGGAAAGTGAGTTTGCTGAGAACAAAAGAACGGTGTTTCGTACACATACGGACCATATCTAGTCGAACTCTGCTTCTGAAACTGATACAAAGCACTGGTCCTCTAACATCCAATGCTTGTCTGTTAAGATGTGAAACGTGTGAGGTTCGTGAACGATGTAGTTCATTTGAGCTGAAAAGTGACTGCCCTTACCTGAAACGAAGTCTTGCTTGTAGGAATTCATAGAGCCTGGGATTTAACTACTTTTCTGAAGGGAAACGTACAGCATAGTTTTCATCCATGGATCACACTCTGCTTTAGAGTGAGAAGCACACTCTTGCTTTCTAGAGTCTCTAAGACAGCAGCAAATCTTAGTGTGCCCAGAACAAAAGAACGGTGTTTCCTACACATATGGACCATATCTAGTCCAAATCTGCTTCTGAAACTGACACAAAGCACTCACCCTCTAACATCCAATGCTTGTCAGTTAAGATGAGAAACGTGTGAGCTCAGTGAACGATGTAGTTCCATTGAGCAGAAAAGTGACTGCCCTTACCTGAAACGAAGTCATGCTTGTAGGAAGACTCAGAGCCTGGGATTTAACTCCATTTCTGAAGGCAAGCACACAGTATAGTTCTCATCCATGGATCACACTCTGCTTTAGAAAGAAGCATGCTCTTGCTTTCTATAGTCTATAAGAGAGCAGGAAACGTGAGTGTGCTGAGAACCAAAGAACGGTGTTTCCTACACATACAGACCATATCTAGTCCAACTCTTCTTCTGAAACTGATACAAAGCACTGGTCCTCTAACATCCAATGCTTGTCAGTAAAGATGAGAAATGTGTGAGCTTCGTGAACGATGTAGTTCGTTTGAGCAGAAAAGTGACTGTCCTTACCTGAAACGAAGTCTTGCTTGTAGTAAGACTAAGAGCCTGGGATGTAACTCCATTTCTGATGTGAAACACACAGCAGTGTTCTCATCCATGGATCATACTCTGCTTTAGAGCGAGAAGCACGCTCTTGCTTTCTAAAGTCTCTAAGACAGCAGGAAACGTGAGTGTGCTGGGAACAAAAGTACGGTGTTTCCTACATATAGGGACCATATCTAGTCCAACTCTGCTTCCGAAACAGATACAAAGCACTGGTCCTCTAACATCCAATGCTTGTCAGTTAAGATGAGAAACGTGTGAGCCTCGTGAACCATGTAGTTCGTTTGAGCAGAAAAGTTACTGCCCTTACCTGAAACGAAGTCTTGCTTGTAGGGAGACACAGAGCATGGGATTTAACTCCATTTCTGAAGTGAAACACACAGCATAGTCTCATCCATGGATCACACTCTGCTTTAGAGCGAGAAGCACACTCTTGCTTTTTAGAGTCTCTAAGACAGCAGGAAATATGTGTGTGCCCAGAACAAAAGAACGGTGTATCCTACACATATGGACCATATCTAGTCCAAATCTGCTTCTGAAACTGATACAAAGCACTGACCCTCTAACTTCCAATGCTTGTCAGTTAAGATGAGAATCGTGTGAGCTCAGTGAACGATGTAGTTCGTTTGAGCAGAAAAGTGACTGCCCTTACCTGAAATGAAGTCTTGATTGTAGTAAGACACAGAGCCTGGGATTTAAGTCCATTTCTGAAGGGAAACACACAGCATAGTTCTCATCCATGGATCACACTCTGCTTTAGAGCGAGAAGCACACTCTTGCTTTGTAGAGTCTCTAAGACAGCAGGAAATCTGAGTGTGCCCAGAACAAAAGAACGGTGTTTCCTACACATATGGACCATATCTAGTCCAAATCTGCTTCTGAAACTGATACAAAGCACTGACTCTCTAACTTCCAATGCTTGTCAGTTAAGATGAGAAACGTGTGAGCTCAGTGAACGATGTAGTTCGTTTGAGCAGAAAAGTGACTGCCCTTACCTGAAACGAAGTCTTGCTTGTAGGAAGACTCAGAGCCTGGGATTTAACTCCATTTCTGAAGGCAAACACACTGCATAGTTCTCATCCATGGATCACACTCTGCTTTAGAAAGAAGCACGCTCTTGCTTTCTAGAGTCTCTAAGAGAGCAGGAAACGTGAGTGTGCTGAGAACAAAAGAACGGTGTTTCCTACACATACGGACTATATCTAGTCCAACTCTTCTTCTGAAACTGATACAAAGCACTGGTCCTCTAACATCCAATGCTTGTCAGGTAAGATGAGAAACGTGTGAGCTTCGTGAATGATGTAGTTCGTTTGAGCAGAAAAGTTACTGCCCTTACCTGAAATGAAGTCTTGCTTGTAGGGAGACACAGAGAATGGGATTTAACTCCATTTCTGAAGTGAAACACACAGCATAGTCTCATCCATAGATCACACTCTGTTTTAGAGCGAGAAGCACGCTCTTGCTTTCTAGAGTCTCTAAGACAGCAGGAAACTTGAGTGTGCCCAGAACAAATGATCGGTGTTTCCTACACATATGGACCATATGTTGTGCAAATCTGCTTCTGAAACTGATACAAAGCACTGACTCTCTAACAGCCAATGCTTTTCAGTTAAGATGAGAAACGTGTGAGCTTCGTGAACAATGTAGTTCGTTTGAGCAGAAAAGTTACTGCCCTTACCTGAAACGAAGTCTTGCTTGTAGTAAGACAAAGAGCCTGGGATTTAACTCCATTTCTGAAGGCAAGCACACAGCATAGTTCTCATCCATGGATCAAACTCTGCTTTAGAAAGAAGCATGCAGTTGCTTTCTATGGTCTATAAGACAGCAGGAAACGTGAGAGTGCCCAGAACAAAAGAACGGTGTTTCCTACACATACGGACCATATCTAGTCCAACTCTGCTTCTGAAACTGATACAAAGCACTGGTCCTCTAACTTCCAATGCTTGTCAGTTAAGATGAGAAACGTGTGAGCTCAGTGAACGATGTAGTTCGTTTGAGCAGAAAAGTGACTGCCCTTACCTGAAACGAAGTCTTGCTTGTAGGAAGACTCAGAGCCTGGGATTTAACTCCATTTCTGAAGGCAAACACACTGCATAGTTCTCATCCATCGATCACACTCTGCTTTAGAAAGAAGCACGCTCTCGCTTTCTAGAGTCTCTAAGAGAGCAGGAAACGTGAGTGTGCTGAGAACAAAGGAACGGTGTTTCCTACACATACGGACTATATCTAGTCCAACTCTTCTTCTGAAACTGATACAAAGCACTGGTCCTCTAACATCCAATGCTTGTCAGGTAAGATGAGAAACGTGTGAGCATCGTGAACGATGTAGTTTGTTTGAGCAGAAAAGTTACTGCCCTTACCTGAAATGAAGTCTTGCTTTTAGGGAGACACAGAGAATGGGATTTAACTCCATTTCTGAAGTGAAACACACAGCATAGTCTCATCCATAGATCACACTCTGTTTTAGAGCGAGAAGCACGCTCTTGCTTTCTAGAGTCTCTAAGACAGCAGGAAACTTGAGTGTGCCCAGAACAAATGATCGGTGTTTCCTACACATATGGACCATATCTAGTCCAACTCTTCTTCTGAAACTGATACAAAGCACTGGTCCTCTAACATCCAATGCTTGTCAGTAAAGATGAGAAATGGGTGAGCTTCGTGAACGATGTAGTTCGTTTGAGCAGAAAAGTGACTGTCCTTACCTGAAACGAAGTCTTGCTTGTAGGAAGACTCAGAGCCTGGGATGTAACTCCATTTCTGATGTGAAACACACAGCAGTGTTCTCATCCATGGATCACACTCTGCTTTAGAGCGAGAAGCACGCTCTTGCTTTCTAAAGTCTCTAAGACAGCAGGAAACGTGAGTGTGCTGAGAACAAAAGTACGTTGTTTCCTACACATAGGGACCATATCTAGTCCAACTCTGCTTCTGAAACTGATACAAAGCACTGGTCCTCTAACATCCAATGCTTGTCAGTTAAGATGAGAAACGTGTGAGCTTCGTGAACGACGTAGTTCGTTTGAGCAGAAAACTGACTGCCCTTACCTGAAACGAAGTCTTGCTTGTAGGAAGACTCAGAACCTGGGATTTAACTCCATTTCTGAAGTGAAACACACAGCAGTGTTCTCATCCATTGATCACACTCTGCGTTAGAACAAGAAGCATGCTCTTGCTTTCTAGAGTCTCTAAGACAGCAGGAAACATGAGTTTGCTGAGAACAAAAGAACGGTGTTTCCTACACATACGGACCATATCTAGTCCAACTCTACTTCTGAAACTGATACAAAGCACTGGTCCTCTAACATCCAATGCTTGTCTGTTAAGATGAGAAACATCTGAGCTCGGTGAACGATGTAGTTCGTTTGAGCAGAAAAGTGACTCACCTTACCTGAAACGAAGTCTTGCTTGTAGGAAGACACAGAGCCTGGGATTTAACTCCTTTTCTGAAGGGAAACACACAGCATAGTTCTCATCCATGGATCACACTCTGCTTTAGAGCGAGAAGCACGCTCTTGCTTTCTAGATTCTCTAATACAGCAGGAAATCTGAGTGTGCCCAGAACAAAAGAAGGGTGTTTCCTACACATATGGACCATATGTAGTCCAAATCTGCTTCTGAAACTGAAAAAAAGCACTGACCATCTTACATCCAATGCTTGTCAGTTAAGATGAGAAACGTGTGAGCTTCGTGAACGATGTAGTTTGTTTGAGCAGAAAACTGACTGCCCTTACCTGAAACGAAGTCTTGCTTGTAGGAAGACTCAGAGCCTGGGATTTAACTCCGTTTCTGAAGTGAAACACACAGCAGTGTTCTCATCCATTGATCACACTCTGCGTTTGAACAAGAAGAATGCTCTTCTTTCTAGAGTCTCTAAGACAGCAGGAAAGTGAGTTTGCTGAGAACAAAAGAACGGTGTTTCGTACACATACGGACCATATCTAGTCGAACTCTGCTTCTGAAACTGATACAAAGCACTGGTCCTCTAACATCCAATGCTTGTCTGTTAAGATGTGAAACGTGTGAGCTTCCTGAACGATGTAGTTCATTTGAGCTGAAAAGTGACTGCCCTTACCTGAAACGAGGTCTTGCTTGTAGGAAGACATAGAGCCTGGGATTTAACTACTTTTCTGAAGGGAAACATACAGCATAGTTTTCATACATGGATCACACTCTGCTTTAGAGTGATAAGCACACTCTTGCTTTCTAGAGTCTCTAAGACAGAAGGAAATCTGAGTGTGCCCAGAACAAAAGAACGGTGTTTCCTACACATATGAACCATATCTAGTCCAAATCTGCTTCTGAAACTGATACAAAGCACTGACCCTCTAACTTCCAATGCTTGTCAGTTAAGATGAGAAACGTGTGAGCTCAGTGAACGATGCAGTTCGTTTGAGCAGAAAAGTGACTGCCCTTACCTGAAACGAAGTCTTCCTTGTAGTAAGACACAGAGCCTTGGATTTAACTCCATTTCTGAAGGCAAGCACACAGCATAGTTCTCATCCATGGATCGAACTCTGCTTTAGAAAGAAGCATGCAGTTGCTTTCTATGGTCTATAAGACAGCAGGAAACGTGAGTGTGCCCAGAACAAAAGAACGGTGTTTCCTACACATACGGACCATATCTAGTCCAACTCTTCTTCTGAAACTGATACAAAGCACTGGTCCTCTAACATCCAATGCTTGTCAGTAAAGATGAGAAATGTGTGAGCTTCGTGAACGATGTAGTTCGTTTGAGCAGAAAAGTGACTGCCCTTACCTGAAACGAAGTCTTGCTTGTAGGAAGACTCAGAGCCTGGGAAGTAACTCCATTTCTGATGTGAAACACACAGCAGTGTTCTCATCCATGGATCACACTCTGCTTTAGAGCGAGAAGCACGCTCTTGCTTTCTACAGTCTCTAAGACAGCAGGAAACGTGAGTGTGCTGAGAACAAAAGTAAGTTGTTTCCTACACATACAGACCATATCTAGTCCAACTCTGCTTCTGAAACAGATACAAAGCACTGGTCCTCTAACATCCAATGCTTGTCAGGTAAGATGAGAAACGTGTGAGCTTCGTGAACGATGTAGTTCGTTTGAGCAGAAAACTGACTGCCCTTACCTGAAACGAAGTCTTGCTTGTAGGAAGACTCAGAACCTGGGATTTAACTCCATTTCTGAAGTGAAACACACAGCAGTGTTCTCATCCATTGATCACACTCTGCGTTAGAACAAGAAGCATGCTCTTGCTTTCTAGAGTCTCTAAGACAGCAGGAAACATGAGTTTGCTGAGAACAAAAGAACGGTGTTTCCTACACATACGGACCATATCTAGTCCAACTCTACTTCTGAAACTGATACAAAGCACTGGTCCTCTAACATCCAATGCTTGTCTGTTAAGATGACAAACATCTGAGCTCAGAGAACGATGTAGTTCGTTTGAGCAGAAAAGTGACTCACCTTACCTGAAACGAAGTCTTGCTTGTAGGAAGACACAGAGCCTGGGATTTAACTCCTTTTCTGAAGGGAAACACACAGCATAGTTCTCATCCATGGATCACACTCTGCTTTAGAGCGAGAATCACGCTCTTGCTTTCTAGATTCTCTAATACAGCAGGAAATCTGAGTGTGCCCAGAACAAAAGAAGGGTGTTTCCTACACATATGGACCATATGTAGTCCAAATCTGCTTCTGAAACTGAAAAAAAGCACTGACCATCTTACATCCAATGCTTGTCAGTTAAGATGAGAAACGTGTGAGCTTCGTGAACGATGTAGTTTGTTTGAGCAGAAAACTGACTGCCCTTACCTGAAACGAAGTCTTGCTTGTAGGAAGACTCAGAGCCTGGGATTTAACTCCGTTTCTGAAGTGAAACACACAGCAGTGTTCTCATCCATTGATCACACTCTGCGTTTGAACAAGAAGAATGCTCTTCTTTCTAGAGTCTCTAAGACAGCAGGAAAGTGAGTTTGCTGAGAACAAAAGAACGGTGTTTCGTACACATACGGACCATATCTAGTCGAACTCTGCTTCTGAAACTGATACAAAGCACTGGTCCTCTAACATCCAATGCTTGTCTGTTAAGATGAGAAACATCTGAGCTCGGTGAACGATGTAGTTCGTTTGAGCAGAAAAGTGACTCCCCTTACCTGAAACGAAGTCTTGCTTGTAGGAAGACTCAGAGCCTGGGATTTAACTCCGTTTCTGAAGTGAAACACACAGCAGTGTTCTCATCCATTGATCACACTCTGCGTTTGAACAAGAAGAATGCTCTTCTTTCTAGAGTCTCTAAGACAGCAGGAAAGTGAGTTTGCTGAGAACAAAAGAACGGTGTTTCGTACACATACGGACCATATCTAGTCGAACTCTGCTTCTGAAACTGATACAAAGCACTGGTCCTCTAACATCCAATGCTTCTCTGTTAAGATGTGAAACGTGTGAGCTTCCTGAACGATGTAGTTCATTTGAGCTAAAAAGTGACTGCCCTTACCTGAAACGAAGTCTTGCTTGTAGTAAGACACAGAGCCTTGGATTTAACTCCATTTCTGAAGGCAAGCACACAGCATAGTTCTCATCCATGGATCGAACTCTGCTTTAGAAAGAAGCATGCAGTTGCTTTCTATGGTCTATAAGACAGCAGGAAACGTGAGTGTGCCCAGAACAAAAGAACGGTGTTTCCTACACATACGGACCATATCTAGTCCAACTCTTCTTCTGAAACTGATACAAAGCACTGGTCCTCTAACATCCAATGCTTGTCAGTAAAGATGAGAAATGTGTGAGCTTCGTGAACGATGTAGTTCGTTTGAGCAGAAAAGTGACTGCCCTTACCTGAAACGAAGTCTTGCTTGTAGGAAGACTCAGAGCCTGGGAAGTAACTCCATTTCTGATGTGAAACACACAGCAGTGTTCTCATCCATGGATCACACTCTGCTTTAGAGCGAGGAGCACGCTCTTGCTTTCTACAGTCTCTAAGACAGCAGGAAACGTGAGTGTGCTGAGAACAAAAGTAAGTTGTTTCCTACACATACAGACCATATCTAGTCCAACTCTGCTTCAGAAACAGATACAAAGCACTGGTCCTGTAACATCCAATGCTTGTCAGGTAAGATGAGAAACGTGTGAGCTTCGTGAACGATGTAGATCGTTTGAGCAGAAAAGTGAATGCCCTTACCTGAAACGAAGTCTTGCTTGTAGGGAGACATAGAGCCTGGGATTTAACTACTTTTCTGAAGGGAAACATACAGCATAGTTTTCATCCATGGATAACACTCTGCTTTAGAGTGAGAAGCACACTCTTGCTTTCTAGAGTCTCTAAGACAGCAGGAAATCTGAGTGTGCCCAGAAAAAAAGAACGGTGTTTCCTACACATACGGACCATATCTAGTCCAACTCTTCTTCTGAAACTGATACAAAGCACTGGTCCTCTAACATCCAATGCTTGTCAGTTAAGATGAGAAACGTGTGAGCTTCGTGAACGATGTAGTTCGTTTGAGCAGAAAACTGACTGCCCTTACCTGAAACGAAGTCTTGCTTGTAGGAAGACTCAGAGACTGGGATTTAACTCCATTTCTGAAGTGAAACACACAGCAGTGTTCTCATCCATTGATCACACTCTGCGTTAGAACAAGAAGCATGCTCTTGCTTTCTAGAGTCTCTAAGACAGCTGGAAACATGAGTTTGCTGAAAACAAACGAACGGTGTTTCCTACACATACGGACCATATCTAGTCCAACTCTACTTCTGAAACTGATCCAAAGCACTGGTCCTCTAACATCCAATGCTTGTCTGTTAAGATGAGAAACATCTGAGCTCGGTGAACGATGTAGTTCGTTTGAGCAGAAAAGTGACTCCCCTTACCTGAAACGAAGTCTTGCTTGTAGGAAGACACAGAGCCTGGGATTTAACTCCTTTTCTGAAGGGAAACATACAGCATAAATCTCATCCATGGATCACACTCTGCTTTAGAGCGAGAAGCACGCTCTTGCTTTCTAGATTCTCTAATACAGCAGGAAATCTGAGTGTGCCCAGAACAAAAGAAGGGTGTTTCCTACACATATGGACCATATGTAGTCCAAATCTGCTTCTGAAACTGAAAAAAAGCACTGACCATCTTACATCCAATGGTTGTCAGTTAAGATGACAAACGTGTGAGCTTCGTGAACAATGTAGTTTGTTTGAGCAGAAAACTGACTGCCCTTACCTGAAACGAAATCTTGCTTGTAGGAAGACTCAGAGCCTGGGATTTAACTCCGTTTCTGAAGTGAAACACACAGCAGTGTTCTCATCCATTGATCACACTCTGCGTTTGAACAAGAAGAATGCTCTTCTTTCTAGAGTCTCTAAGACAGCAGGAAAGTGAGTTTGCTGAGAACAAAAGAACGGTGTTTCGTACACATACGGACCATATCTAGTCGAACTCTGCTTCTGAAACTGATACAAAGCACTGGTCCTCTAACATCCAATGCTTCTCTGTTAAGATGTGAAACGTGTGAGCTTCCTGAACGATGTAGTTCATTTGAGCTGAAAAGTGACTGCCCTTACCTGAAACGAAGTCTTGCTTGTAGGAAGACATAGAGCCTGGGTTTTAACTACTTTTCTGAAGGAAAACATACAGCATAGTTTTCATCCATGGATCACACTCTGCTTTAGAGTGAGAAGCACACTCTTGCTTTCTAGAGTCTCTAAGACAGCAGGAAATCTGAGTGTGCCCAGAAAAAAAAAACGGTGTTTCCTACACATATGGACCATATCTAGTCCAAATCTGCTTCTGAAACTGATACAAAGCACTGACCCTCTAACTTCCAATGCTTGTCAGTTAAGATGAGAAACGTGTGAGCTCAGTGAACGATGTAGTTCGTTTGAGAAGAAAAGTGACTGCCCTTACCTGAAACGAAGTCTTGCTTGTAGTAAGACAAAGAGCCTGGGATTTAACTCCATTTCTGAAGGCAAGCACACAGCATAGTTCTCATCCATGGATCAAACTCTGCTTTAGAAAGAAGCATGCAGTTGCTTTCTATGGTCTATAAGACAGCAGGAAATGTGAGTGTGCCCAGAACAAAAGAACGGTGTTTCCTACACATACGGACCATATCTAGTGCAACTCTGCTTCTGAAACTGATACAAAGCACTGGTCCTCTAACTTCCAATGCTTGTCAGTTAAGATGAGAAATGTGTGAGCTTCGTGAACGATGTAGTTCGTTTGAGCAGAAAAGTGACTGTCCTTACCTGAAACGAAGTCTTGCTTGTAGGAAGACTCAGAGCCTGGGATGTAACTCCATTTCTGATGTGAAACACACAGCAGTGTTCTCATCCATGGATCACACTCTGCTTTAGAGCGAGAAGCACGCTCTTGCTTTCTAAAGTCTCTAAGACAGCAGGAAACGTGAGTGTGCTGAGAACAAAAGTACGTTGTTTCCTACACATAGGAACCATATCTAGTCCAACTCTGCTTCTGAAACAGATCCAAAGCACTGGTCCTCTAACATCCAATGCTTGTCAGTTAAGATGAGAAACGTGTGAGCTTCGTGAACGATGTAGTTCGTTTGAGCAGAAAACTGACTGCCCTTACCTGAAACGAAGTCTTGCTTGTAGGAAGACTCAGAGCCTGGGATTTAACTCCATTTCTGAAGTGAAACACAAAGCAGTGTTCTCATCCATTGATCACACTCTGCGTTAGAACAAGAAGCATGCCCTTGCTTTCTAGAGTCTCTAAGACAGCAGGAAACATGAGTTTGCTGAGAACAAAAGAACGGTGTTTCCTACACATACGGACCATATCTAGTCCAACTCTACTTCTGAAACTGATACAAAGCACTGGTCCTCTAACATCCAATGCTTGTCTGTTAAGATGAGAAACATCTGAGCTCGGTGAACGATGTAGTTCGTTTGAGCAGAAAAGTGACTCCCCTTACCTGAAACGAAGTCTTGCTTGTAGGAAGACACAGAGCCTGGGATTTAACTCCTTTTCTGAAGGGAAACACACAGCATAGTTCTCATCCATGGATCACACTCTGCTTTAGAGCGAGAAGCACGCTCTTGCTTTCTAGATTCTCTAATACAGCAGGGAATCTGAGTGTGCTCAAAACTAAAGAAGGGTGTTTCCTACACATATGGACCATA
Organism: Onychomys leucogaster; assembly: GCA_949786385.1. NCBI lineage: Eukaryota > Metazoa > Chordata > Mammalia > Rodentia > Cricetidae > Onychomys > Onychomys leucogaster. The sequence goes on from CATKUP010000172.1 coordinate 646,175, forward strand.
TGTAGTCCAAATCTGCTTCTGAAACTGAAAAAAAGCACTGACCATCTTACATCCAATGCTTGTCAGTTAAGATGAGAAACGTGTGAGCTTCGTGAACGATGTAGTTTGTTTGAGCAGAAAACTGACTGCCCTTACCTGAAACGAAGTCTTGCTTGTAGGAAGACTCAGAGCCTGGGATTTAACTCCGTTTCTGAAGTGAAGCACACAGCAGTGTTCTCATCCATTGATCACACTCTGCGTTTGAACAAGAAGAATGCTCTTCTTTCTAGAGTCTCTAAGACAGCAGGAAAGTGAGTTTGCTGAGAACAAAAGAACGGTGTTTCGTACACATACGGACCATATCTAGTCGAACTCTGCTTCTGAAACTGATACAAAGCACTGGTCCTCTAACATCCAATGCTTGTCTGTTAAGATGTGAAACGTGTGAGCTTCCTGAACGATGTAGTTCATTTGAGCTGAAAAGTGACTGCCCTTACCTGAAACGAAGTCTTGCTTGTAGGAAGACATAGAGCCTGGGATTTAACTTCTTTTCTGAAAGGAAACATACAGCATAGTTTTCATCCATGGATCACACTCTGCTTTAGAGTGAGAAGCACACTCTTGCTTTCTAGAGTCTCTAAGACAGCAGGAAATCTGAGTGTGCCCAGAAAAAAAGAACGGTGTTTCCTACACATACGGACCATATCTAGTCCAACTCTTCTTCTGAAACTGATACAAAGCACTGGTCCTCTAACATCCAATGCTTGTCAGTAAAGATGAGAAATGTGTGAGCTTCGTGAACGATGTAGTTCGTTTGAGCAGAAAACTGACTGCCCTTACCTGAAACGAAGTCTTGCTTGTAGGAAGACTCAGAGCCTGGGATGTAACTCCATTTCTGATGTGAAACACACAGCAGTGTTCTCATCCATGGATCACACTCTGCTTTAGAGCGAGAAGCACGCTCTTGCTTTCTCAAGTCTCTAAGACAGCAGGAAACGTGAGTGTGCTGAGAACAAAAGTAAGTTGTTTCCTACACATACAGACCATATCTAGTCCAATCTGCTTCTGAAACAGATACAAAGCACTGGTCCTCTAACATCCAATGCTTGTCAGTTAAGATGAGAAACGTGTGAGCTTCGTGAACGATGTAGTTCGTTTGAGCAGAAAAGTGAATGCCCTTACCTGAAACGAAGTCTTGCTTGTAGGGAGACATAGAGCCTGGGATTTAACTACTTTTCTGAAGGGAAACATACAGCATAGTTTTCATCCATGGATAACACTCTGCTTTAGAGTGAGAAGCACACTCTTGCTTTCTAGAGTCTCTAAGACAGCAGGAAATCTGAGTGTGCCCAGAACAAAAGAACGGTGTTTCCTACACATATGGACCATATCTAGTCCAAATCTGCTTCTGAAACTGATACAAAGCACTGACCCTCTAACTTCCAATGCTTGTCAGTTAAGATGAGAAACGTGTGAGCTCAGTGAACGATGTAGTTCGTTTGAGCAGAAAAGTGACTGCCCTTACCTGAAACGAAGTCTTGCTTGTAGTAAGACACAGAGCCTGGGATTTAACTCCATTTCTGAAGGCAAGCACACAGCATAGTTCTCATCCATGGATCAAACTCTGCTTTAGAAAGAAGCATGCAGTTGCTTTCTATGGTCTATAAGACAGCAGGAAACGTGAGTGTGCCCAGAACAAAAGAACGGTGTTTCCTACACATACGGACCATATCTAGTCCAACTCTGCTTCTGAAACTGATACAAAGCACTGGTCCTCTAACTTCCAATGCTTGTCCGTTAAGATGAGAAACATGTGAGCTCAGTGAACGATGTAGTTCGTTTGAGCAGAAAACTGACTGCCCATACCTGAAACGAAGTCTTGCTTATAGGAAGACTCAGAGCCTGGGATTTAACTCCATTTCTGAAGTGAAACACACAGCAGTGTTCTCATCCATTGATCACACTCTGCGTTAGAAGAAGAAGCATGCTCTTGCTTTCTAGAGTCTCTAAGACAGCAGGAAACATGAGTTTGTTGAGAACAAAAGAACGGTGTTTCCTACACATACGGACCATATCTAGTCCAACTCTACTATTGAAAGTGATCCAAAGCACTGGTCCTCTAACATCCAATGCTTGTCTGTTAAGATGAGTAACATCTGAGCTCGGTGAACGATGTAGTTCGTTTGAGCAGAAAAGTGACTCCCCTTACCTGAAACGAAGTCTTGCTTGTAGGAAGACACAGAGCCTGGGATTTAACTCCTTTTCTGAAGGGAAACATACAGCATAAATCTCATCCATGGATCACACTCTGCTTTAGAGCGAGAAGCACGCTCTTGCTTTCTAGATTCTCTAATACAGCAGGAAATCTGAGTGTGCCCAGAACAAAAGAAGGGTGTTTCCTACACATATGGACCATATGTAGTCCAAATCTGCTTCTGAAACTGAAAAAAAGCACTGACCATCTTACATCCAATGCTTGTCAGTTAAGATGAGAAACGTGTGAGCTTCGTGAACGATGTAGTTTGTTTGAGCAGAAAACTGACTGCCCTTACCTGAAACGAAGTCTTGCTTGTAGGAAGACTCAGTGCCTGGGATTTAACTCCGTTTCTGAAGTGAAACACACAGCAGTGTTCTCATCCATTGATCACACTCTGCGTTTGAACAAGAAGAATGCTCTTCTTTCTAGAGTCTCTAAGACAGCAGGAAAGTGAGTTTGCTGAGAACAAAAGAACGGTGTTTCGTACACATACGGACCATATCTAGTCGAACTCTGCTTCTGAAACTGATACAAAGCACTGGTCCTCTAACATCCAATGATTGTCTGTTAAGATGTGAAACGTGTGAGCTTCCTGAACGATGTAGTTCATTTGAGCTGAAAAGTGACTGCCCTTACCTGAAACGAAGTCTTGCTTGTAGGAAGACATAGAGCCTGGGATTTAACTACTTTTCTGAAGGGAAACATACAGCATAGTTTTCATCCATGGATCACACTCTGCTTTAGAGTGAGAAGCACACTCTTGCTTTCTAGAGTCTCTAAGACAGCAGGAAATCTGAGTGTGCCCAGAAGAAAAAAACGGTGTTTCCTACACATATGGACCATATCTAGTCCAAATCTGCTTCTGAAACTGATACAAAGCACTGACCCTCTAAATTCCAATGCTTGTCAGTTAAGATGAGAAACGTGTGAGCTCAGTGAACGATGTAGTTCGTTTGAGCAGAAAAGTGACTGCCCTTACCTGAAACGAAGTCTTGCTTGTAGTAAGACAAAGAGCCTGGGATTTAACTCCATTTCTGAAGGCAAGCACACAGCATAGTTCTCATCCATGGATCAAACTCTGCTTTAGAAAGAAGCATGCAGTTGCTTTCTATGGTCTATAAGACAGCAGGAAACGTGAGTGTGCCCAGAACAAAAGAACGGTGTTTCCTACACATACGGACCATATCTAGTCCAACTCTGCTTCTGAAACTGATACAAAGCACTGGTCCTCTAACTTCCAATGCTTGTCAGTTAAGATGAGAAACGTGTGAGCTCAGTGAACGATGTAGTTCGTTTGAGCAGAAAAGTGACTGCCCTTACCTGAAACGAAATCTTGCTTGTAGGAAGACACAGAGCCTGGGATTTAACTCCATTTCTGAAGGGAAACACACAGCATAGTTCTCATCCATGGATCACACTCTGCTTTAGAGCGAGAAGCACGCTCTTGCTTTCTAGATTCTCTAATACAGCAGGAAATCTGAGTGTGCCCAGAACAAAAGAAGGGTGTTTCCTACACATATGGACCATATGTAGTCCAAATCTGCTTCTGAAACTGAAAAAAAGCACTGACCATCTTACATCCAATGCTTGTCAGTTAAGAAGAGAAACGTGTGAGCTTCGTGAACGATGTAGTTTGTTTGAGCAGAAAACTGACTGCCCTTACCTGAAACGAAGTCTTGCTTGTAGGAAGACATAGAGCCTGGGATTTAACTCCGTTTCTGAAGTGAAACACACAGCAGTGTTCTCATCCATTGATCACACTCTGCGTTTGAACAAGAAGAATGCTCTTCTTTCTAGAGTCTCTAAGACAGCAGGAAAGTGAGTTTGCTGAGAACAAAAGACCGGTGTTTCGTACACATACGGACCATATCTAGTCGAACTCTGCTTCTGAAACTGATACAAAGCACTGGTCCTCTAACATCCAATGCTTGTCTGTTAAGATGTGAAACGTGTGAGCTTCCTGAACGATGTAGTTCATTTGAGCTGAAAAGTGACTGCCCTTACCTGAAACGAAGTCTTGCTTGTAGGAAGACATAGAGCCTGGGATTTAACTACTTTTCTGAAGGGAAACATACAGCATAGTTTTCATCCATGGATCACACTCTGCTTTAGAGTGAGAAGCACACTCTTGCTTTCTAGAGTCTCTAAGACAGCAGGAAATCTGAGTGTGCCCAGAACAAAAGAACGGTGTTTCCTACACATACGGACCATATCTAGTCCAACTCTTCTTCTGAAACTGATACAAAGCACTGATCCTCTAACATCCAATGCTTGTCAGTAAAGATGAGAAATGTGTGAGCTTCGTGAACGATGTAGTTCGTTTGAGCAGAAAAGTGACTGTCCTTACCTGAAACGAAGTCTTGCTTGTAGGAAGACTCAGAGCCTGGGATTTAACTCCATTTATGAAGGCAAGCACACAGCATAGTTCTCATCCATGGATCAAACTCTGATTTAGAAAGAAGCATGCAGTTGCTTTCTATGGTCTATAAGACAGCAGGAAACGTGAGTGTGCCCAGAACAAAAGAACGGTGTTTCCTACACATACGGACCATATCTAGTCCAACTCTTCTTCTGAAACTGATACAAAGCACTGGTCCTCTAACATCCAATGCTTGTCAGTAAAGATGAGAAATGTGTGAGCTTTGAGAACGATGTAGTTCGTTTGAGCAGAAAAGTGACTGTCCTTACCTGAAACGAAGTCTTGCTTGTAGGAAGACTCAGAGCCTGGGTTGTAACTCCATTTCTGATTTGAAACACACAGCAGTGTTCTCATCCATGGATCACACTCTGCTTTAGAACGAGAAGCACGCTCTTGCTTTCTAAAGTCTCTAAGACAGCAGGAAACGTGAGTGTGCTGAGAACAAAAGTACGTTGTTTCCTACACATAGGGACCATATCTAGTCCAACTCTGCTTCTGAAACAGATACAAAGCACTGGTCCTCTAACATCCAATGCTTGTCTGTTAAGATGTGAAAAGTGTGAGCTTCCTGAACGATGTAGTTCATTTGAGCTGAAAAGTGACTGCCCTTACCTGAAACGAAGTCTTGCTTGTAGGAAGACATAGAGCCTGGGATTTAACTACTTTTCTGAAGGGAAACATACAGCATAGTTTTCATCCATGGATCACACTCTGCTTTAGAGTGAGAAGCACACCTTGCTTTCTAGAGTCTCTAAGACAGCAGGAAATCTGAGTTTGCCCAGAACAAAAGAACGGTGTTTCCTACACATATGGACCATATCTAGTCCAAATCTTCTTCTGAAACTGATACAAAGCACTGACCCTCTAACTTCCAATGCTTGTCAGTTAAGATGAGAAACGTGTGAGCTCAGTGAACGATGTAGTTCGTTTGAGCAGAAAAGTGACTGCCCTTACCTGAAACGAAGTCTTGCTTGTAGTAAGACACAGAGCCTGGGATTTAACTCCATTTCTGAAGGCAAGCACACAGCATAGTTCTCATCCATGGATCAAACTCTGCTTTAGAAAGAAGCATGCAGTTGCTTTCTATGGTCTATAAGACAGCAGGAAACGTGAGTGTGCCCAGAACAAAAGAACGGTGTTTCCTACACATACGGACCATATCTAGTCCAACTCTTCTTCTGACACTGATACAAAGCACTGGTCCTCTAACATCCAATGCTTGTCAGTAAAGATGAAAAATGTGTGAGCTTCGTGAACGATGTAGTTCGTTTGAGCAGAAAAGTGACTGTCCTTACCTGAAACGAAGTCTTGCTTGTAGGAAGACTCAGAGCCTGGGATGTAACTCCATTTCTGATGTGAAACACACAGCAGTGTTCTCATCCATGGATCACACTCTGCTTTAGAGCGAGAAGCACGCTCTTGCTTTCTAAAGTCTCTAAGACAGCAGGAAACGTGAGTGTGCTGAGAACAAAAGTACGTTGTTTCCTACACATAGGGACCATATCTAGTCCAACTCTGCTTCTGAAACAGATACAAAGCACTGGTCCTCTAACATCCAATGCTTGTCAGTTAAGATGAGAAACGTGTGAGCTTCGTGAACGATGTAGTTCGTTTGAGCAGAAAACTGACTGCCCTTACCTGAAACGAAGTCTTGCTTGTAGGAAGACTCAGAGCCTGGGATTTAACTCCATTTCTGAAGTGAAACACACAGCAGTATTCTCATCCATTGATCACACTCTGCGTTAGAACAAGAAGCATGTTCTTGCTTTCTAGAGTCTCTAAGACCGCAGGAAACATGAGTTTGCTGAGAACAAAAGAACGGGGTTTCCTACACATACAGACCATATCTAGTCCAACTCTACTTCTGAAACTGATACAAAGCACTGGTCCTATAACATCCAATGCTTGTCTGTTAAGATGAGAAACATCTGAGCTCGGTGAACGATTTAGTAAGTTTGAGCAGAAAAGTGACTCCCCTTACCTGAAACGAAGTCTTGCTTGTAGGAAGACACAGAGCCTGGGATTTAACTCCTTTTCTGAAGGGAAACACACAGCATAGTTCTCATCCATGGATCACACTCTGCTTTAGAGCGAGAAGCACGCTCTTGCTTTCTAGATTCTCTAATACAGCAGGAAATCTGAGTGTGCCCAGAACAAAAGAAGGGTGTTTCCTACACATATGGACCATATGTAGTCCAAATCTGCTTCTGAAACTGAAAAAAAGCACTGACCATCTTACATCCAATGCTTGTCATTTAAGAAGAGAAACGTGTGAGCTTCGTGAACGATGTAGTTTGTTTGAGCAGAAAACTGACTGCCCTTACCTGAAACGAAGTCTTGCTTGTAGGAAGACATAGAGCCTGGGATTTAACTCCGTTTCTGAAGTGAAACACACAGCAGTGTTCTCATCCATTGATCACACTCTGCGTTTGAACAAGAAGAATGCTCTTCTTTCTAGAGTCTCTAATACAGCAGGAAAGTGAGTTTGCTGAGAACAAAAGAACGGTGTTTCGTACACATACGGACCATATCTAGTCGAACTCTGCTTCTGAAACTGATACAAAGCACTGGTCCTCTAACATCCAATGCTTGTCTGTTAAGATGTGAAACGTGTGAGCTTCCTGAACGATGTAGTTTATTTGAGCTGAAAAGTGACTGCCCATACCTGAAACGAAGTCTTGCTTGTAGGAAGACATAGAGCCTGGGATTTAACTACTTTTCTGAAGGGAAACATACAGCATAGTTTTCATCCATGGATCACACTCTGCTTTAGAGTGAGAAGCACACTCTTGCTTTCTAGAGTCTCTAAGACAGCAGGAAATCTGAGTGTGCCCAGAACAAAAGAACGGTGTTTCCTACACATACGGACCATATCTAGTCCAACTCTTCTTCTGAAACTGATACAAAGCACTGATCCTCTAACATCCAATGCTTGTCAGTAAAGATGAGAAATGTGTGAGCTTCGTGAACGATGTAGTTCGTTTGAGCAGAAAAGTGACTGTCCTTACCTGAAACGAAGTCTTGCTTGTAGGAAGACTCAGAGCCTGGGATTTAACTCCATTTATGAAGGCAAGCACACAACATAGTTCTCATCCATGGATCAAACTCTGCTTTAGAAAGAAGCATGCAGTTGCTTTCTATGGTCTATAAGACAGCAGGAAACGTGAGTGTGCCCAGAACAAAAGAACGGTGTTTCCTACACATACGGACCATATCTAGTCCAACTCTTCTTCTGAAACTGATACAAAGCACTGGTCCTCTAACATCCAATGCTTGTCAGTAAAGATGAGAAATGTGTGAGCTTCGTGAACGATGTAGTTCGTTTGAGCAGAAAAGTGACTGTCCTTACCTGAAACGAAGTCTTGCTTGTAGGAAGACTCAGAGCCTGGGATGTAACTCCATTTCTGATGTGAAACACAAAGCAGTGTTCTCATCCATGGATCACACTCTGCTTTAGAGCGAGAAGCACGCTCTTGCTTTCTAAAGTCTCTAAGACAGCAGGAAACGTGAGTGTGCTGAGAACAAAAGTACGTTGTTTCCTACACATAGGGACCATATCTAGTCCAACTCTGCTTCTGAAACAGATACAAAGCACTGGTCCTCTAACATCCAATGCTTGTCAGTTAAGATGAGAAACGTGTGAGCTTCGTGAACGATGTAGTTCGTTTGAGCAGAAAACTGACTGCCCTTACCTGAAACGAAGTCTTGCTTGTAGGAAGACTCAGAGCCTGGGATTTAACTCCATTTCTGAAGTGAAACACACAGCAGTATTCTCATCCATTGATCACACTCTGCGTTAGAACAAGAAGCATGCTCTTGCTTTCTAGAGTCTCTAAGACAGCAGGAAACATGAGTTTGCCCAGAACAAAAGAACGGTGTTTCCTACACATATGGACCATATCTAGTCCAAATCTTCTTCTGAAACTGATACAAAGCACTGACCCTCTAACTTCCAATGCTTGTCAGTTAAGATGAGAAACGTGTGAGCTCAGTGAACGATGTAGTTCGTTTGAGCAGAAAAGTGACTGCCCTTACCTGAAACGAAGTCTTGCTTGTAGTAAGACACAGAGCCTGGGATTTAACTCCATTTCTGTAGGCAAGCACACAGCATAGTTCTCATCCATGGATCAAACTCTGCTTTAGAAAGAAGCATGCAGTTGCTTTCTATGGTCTATAAGACAGCAGGAAACGTGAGTGTGCCCAGAACAAAAGAACGGTGTTTCCTACACATACGGACCATATCTAGTCCAACTCTTCTTCTGACACTGATACAAAGCACTGGTCCTCTAACATCCAATGCTTGTCAGTAAAGATGAAAAATGTGTGAGCTTCGTGAACGATGTAGTTCGTTTGAGCAGAAAAGTGACTGTCCTTACCTGAAACGAAGTCTTGCTTGTAGGAAGACTCAGAGCCTGGGATGTAACTCCATTTCTGATGTGAAACACACAGCAGTGTTCTCATCCATGGATCACACTCTGCTTTAGAGCGAGAAGCACGCTCTTGCTTTCTAAAGTCTCTAAGACAGCAGGAAACGTGAGTGTGCTGAGAACAAAAGTACGTTGTTTCCTACACATAGGGACCATATCTAGTCCAACTCTGCTTCTGAAACAGATACAAAGCACTGGTCCTCTAACATCCAATGCTTGTCAGTTAAGATGAGAAACGTGTGAGCTTCGTGAACGATGTAGTTCGTTTGAGCAGAAAACTGACTGCCCTTACCTGAAACGAAGTCTTGCTTGTAGGAAGACTCAGAGCCTGGGATTTAACTCCATTTCTGAAGTGAAACACACAGCAGTATTCTCATCCATTGATCACACTCTGCGTTAGAACAAGAAGCATGTTCTTGCTTTCTAGAGTCTCTAAGACCGCAGGAAACATGAGTTTGCTGAGAACAAAAGAACGGGGTTTCCTACACATACAGACCATATCTAGTCCAAATCTTCTTCTGAAACTGATACAAAGCACTGACCCTCTAACTTCCAATGCTTGTCAGTTAAGATGAGAAACGTGTGAGCTCAGTGAACGATGTAGTTCGTTTGAGCAGAAAAGTGACTGCCCTTACCTGAAACGAAGTCTTGCTTGTAGTAAGACACAGAGCCTGGGATTTAACTCCTTTTCTGAAGGGAAACACACAGCATAGTTCTCATCCATGGATCACACTCTGCTTTAGAGCGAGAAGCACGCTCTTGCTTTCTAGATTCTCTAATACAGCAGGAAATCTGAGTGTGCCCAGAACAAAAGAAGGGTGTTTCCTACACATATGGACCATATGTAGTCCAAATCTGCTTCTGAAACTGAAAAAAAGCACTGACCATCTTACATCCAATGCTTGTCATTTAAGAAGAGAAACGTGTGAGCTTCGTGAACGATGTAGTTTGTTTGAGCAGAAAACTGACTGCCCTTACCTGAAACGAAGTCTTGCTTGTAGGAAGACATAGAGCCTGGGATTTAACTCCGTTTCTGAAGTGAAACACACAGCAGTGTTCTCATCCATTGATCACACTCTGCGTTTGAACAAGAAGAATGCTCTTCTTTCTAGAGTCTCTAATACAGCAGGAAAGTGAGTTTGCTGAGAACAAAAGAACGGTGTTTCGTACACATACGGACCATATCTAGTCGAACTCTGCTTCTGAAACTGATACAAAGCACTGGTCCTCTAACATCCAATGCTTGTCTGTTAAGATGTGAAACGTGTGAGCTTCCTGAACGATGTAGTTTATTTGAGCTGAAAAGTGACTGCCCATACCTGAAACGAAGTCTTGCTTGTAGGAAGACATAGAGCCTGGGATTTAACTACTTTTCTGAAGGGAAACATACAGCATAGTTTTCATCCATGGATCACACTCTGCTTTAGAGTGAGAAGCACACTCTTGCTTTCTAGAGTCTCTAAGACAGCAGGAAATCTGAGTGTGCCCAGAACAAAAGAACGGTGTTTCCTACACATACGGACCATATCTAGTCCAACTCTTCTTCTGAAACTGATACAAAGCACTGATCCTCTAACATCCAATGCTTGTCAGTAAAGATGAGAAATGTGTGAGCTTCGTGAACGATGTAGTTCGTTTGAGCAGAAAAGTGACTGTCCTTACCTGAAACGAAGTCTTGCTTGTAGGAAGACTCAGAGCCTGGGATTTAACTCCATTTATGAAGGCAAGCACACAACATAGTTCTCATCCATGGATCAAACTCTGCTTTAGAAAGAAGCATGCAGTTGCTTTCTATGGTCTATAAGACAGCAGGAAACGTGAGTGTGCCCAGAACAAAAGAACGGTGTTTCCTACACATACGGACCATATCTAGTCCAACTCTTCTTCTGAAACTGATACAAAGCACTGGTCCTCTAACATCCAATGCTTGTCAGTAAAGATGAGAAATGTGTGAGCTTCGTGAACGATGTAGTTCGTTTGAGCAGAAAAGTGACTGTCCTTACCTGAAACGAAGTCTTGCTTGTAGGAAGACTCAGAGCCTGGGATGTAACTCCATTTCTGATGTGAAACACAAAGCAGTGTTCTCATCCATGGATCACACTCTGCTTTAGAGCGAGAAGCACGCTCTTGCTTTCTAAAGTCTCTAAGACAGCAGGAAACGTGAGTGTGCTGAGAACAAAAGTACGTTGTTTCCTACACATAGGGACCATATCTAGTCCAACTCTGCTTCTGAAACAGATACAAAGCACTGGTCCTCTAACATCCAATGCTTGTCAGTTAAGATGAGAAACGTGTGAGCTTCGTGAACGATGTAGTTCGTTTGAGCAGAAAACTGACTGCCCTTACCTGAAACGAAGTCTTGCTTGTAGGAAGACTCAGAGCCTGGGATTTAACTCCATTTCTGAAGTGAAACACACAGCAGTATTCTCATCCATTGATCACACTCTGCGTTAGAACAAGAAGCATGCTCTTGCTTTCTAGAGTCTCTAAGACAGCAGGAAACATGAGTTTGCCCAGAACAAAAGAACGGTGTTTCCTACACATATGGACCATATCTAGTCCAAATCTTCTTCTGAAACTGATACAAAGCACTGACCCTCTAACTTCCAATGCTTGTCAGTTAAGATGAGAAACGTGTGAGCTCAGTGAACGATGTAGTTCGTTTGAGCAGAAAAGTGACTGCCCTTACCTGAAACGAAGTCTTGCTTGTAGTAAGACACAGAGCCTGGGATTTAACTCCATTTCTGAAGGCAAGCACACAGCATAGTTCTCATCCATGGATCAAACTCTGCTTTAGAAAGAAGCATGCAGTTGCTTTCTATGGTCTATAAGACAGCAGGAAACGTGAGTGTGCCCAGAACAAAAGAACGGTGTTTCCTACACATACGGACCATATCTAGTCCAACTCTTCTTCTGACACTGATACAAAGCACTGGTCCTCTAACATCCAATGCTTGTCAGTAAAGATGAAAAATGTGTGAGCTTCGTGAACGATGTAGTTCGTTTGAGCAGAAAAGTGACTGTCCTTACCTGAAACGAAGTCTTGCTTGTAGGAAGACTCAGAGCCTGGGATGTAACTCCATTTCTGATGTGAAACACACAGCAGTGTTCTCATCCATGGATCACACTCTGCTTTAGAGCGAGAAGCACGCTCTTGCTTTCTAAAGTCTCTAAGACAGCAGGAAACGTGAGTGTGCTGAGAACAAAAGTACGTTGTTTCCTACACATAGGGACCATATCTAGTCCAACTCTGCTTCTGAAACAGATACAAAGCACTGGTCCTCTAACATCCAATGCTTGTCAGTTAAGATGAGAAACGTGTGAGCTTCGTGAACGATGTAGTTCGTTTGAGCAGAAAACTGACTGCCCTTACCTGAAACGAAGTCTTGCTTGTAGGAAGACTCAGAGCCTGGGATTTAACTCCATTTCTGAAGTGAAACACACAGCAGTATTCTCATCCATTGATCACACTCTGCGTTAGAACAAGAAGCATGTTCTTGCTTTCTAGAGTCTCTAAGACCGCAGGAAACATGAGTTTGCTGAGAACAAAAGAACGGGGTTTCCTACACATACAGACCATATCTAGTCCAAATCTTCTTCTGAAACTGATACAAAGCACTGACCCTCTAACTTCCAATGCTTGTCAGTTAAGATGAGAAACGTGTGAGCTCAGTGAACGATGTAGTTCGTTTGAGCAGAAAAGTGACTGCCCTTACCTGAAACGAAGTCTTGCTTGTAGTAAGACACAGAGCCTGGGATTTAACTCCTTTTCTGAAGGGAAACACACAGCATAGTTCTCATCCATGGATCACACTCTGCTTTAGAGCGAGAAGCACGCTCTTGCTTTCTAGATTCTCTAATACAGCAGGAAATCTGAGTGTGCCCAGAACAAAAGAAGGGTGTTTCCTACACATATGGACCATATGTAGTCCAAATCTGCTTCTGAAACTGAAAAAAAGCACTGACCATCTTACATCCAATGCTTGTCATTTAAGAAGAGAAACGTGTGAGCTTCGTGAACGATGTAGTTTGTTTGAGCAGAAAACTGACTGCCCTTACCTGAAACGAAGTCTTGCTTGTAGGAAGACATAGAGCCTGGGATTTAACTCCGTTTCTGAAGTGAAACACACAGCAGTGTTCTCATCCATTGATCACACTCTGCGTTTGAACAAGAAGAATGCTCTTCTTTCTAGAGTCTCTAATACAGCAGGAAAGTGAGTTTGCTGAGAACAAAAGAACGGTGTTTCGTACACATACGGACCATATCTAGTCGAACTCTGCTTCTGAAACTGATACAAAGCACTGGTCCTCTAACATCCAATGCTTGTCTGTTAAGATGTGAAACGTGTGAGCTTCCTGAACGATGTAGTTTATTTGAGCTGAAAAGTGACTGCCCATACCTGAAACGAAGTCTTGCTTGTAGGAAGACATAGAGCCTGGGATTTAACTACTTTTCTGAAGGGAAACATACAGCATAGTTTTCATCCATGGATCACACTCTGCTTTAGAGTGAGAAGCACACTCTTGCTTTCTAGAGTCTCTAAGACAGCAGGAAATCTGAGTGTGCCCAGAACAAAAGAACGGTGTTTCCTACACATACGGACCATATCTAGTCCAACTCTTCTTCTGAAACTGATACAAAGCACTGATCCTCTAACATCCAATGCTTGTCAGTAAAGATGAGAAATGTGTGAGCTTCGTGAACGATGTAGTTCGTTTGAGCAGAAAAGTGACTGTCCTTACCTGAAACGAAGTCTTGCTTGTAGGAAGACTCAGAGCCTGGGATTTAACTCCATTTATGAAGGCAAGCACACAACATAGTTCTCATCCATGGATCAAACTCTGCTTTAGAAAGAAGCATGCAGTTGCTTTCTATGGTCTATAAGACAGCAGGAAACGTGAGTGTGCCCAGAACAAAAGAACGGTGTTTCCTACACATACGGACCATATCTAGTCCAACTCTTCTTCTGAAACTGATACAAAGCACTGGTCCTCTAACATCCAATGCTTGTCAGTAAAGATGAGAAATGTGTGAGCTTCGTGAACGATGTAGTTCGTTTGAGCAGAAAAGTGACTGTCCTTACCTGAAACGAAGTCTTGCTTGTAGGAAGACTCAGAGCCTGGGATGTAACTCCATTTCTGATGTGAAACACAAAGCAGTGTTCTCATCCATGGATCACACTCTGCTTTAGAGCGAGAAGCACGCTCTTGCTTTCTAAAGTCTCTAAGACAGCAGGAAACGTGAGTGTGCTGAGAACAAAAGTACGTTGTTTCCTACACATAGGGACCATATCTAGTCCAACTCTGCTTCTGAAACAGATACAAAGCACTGGTCCTCTAACATCCAATGCTTGTCAGTTAAGATGAGAAACGTGTGAGCTTCGTGAACGATGTAGTTCGTTTGAGCAGAAAACTGACTGCCCTTACCTGAAACGAAGTCTTGCTTGTAGGAAGACTCAGAGCCTGGGATTTAACTCCATTTCTGAAGTGAAACACACAGCAGTATTCTCATCCATTGATCACACTCTGCGTTAGAACAAGAAGCATGCTCTTGCTTTCTAGAGTCTCTAAGACAGCAGGAAACATGAGTTTGCCCAGAACAAAAGAACGGTGTTTCCTACACATATGGACCATATCTAGTCCAAATCTTCTTCTGAAACTGATACAAAGCACTGACCCTCTAACTTCCAATGCTTGTCAGTTAAGATGAGAAACGTGTGAGCTCAGTGAACGATGTAGTTCGTTTGAGCAGAAAAGTGACTGCCCTTACCTGAAACGAAGTCTTGCTTGTAGTAAGACACAGAGCCTGGGATTTAACTCCATTTCTGAAGGCAAGCACACAGCATAGTTCTCATCCATGGATCAAACTCTGCTTTAGAAAGAAGCATGCAGTTGCTTTCTATGGTCTATAAGACAGCAGGAAACGTGAGTGTGCCCAGAACAAAAGAACGGTGTTTCCTACACATACGGACCATATCTAGTCCAACTCTTCTTCTGACACTGATACAAAGCACTGGTCCTCTAACATCCAATGCTTGTCAGTAAAGATGAAAAATGTGTGAGCTTCGTGAACGATGTAGTTCGTTTGAGCAGAAAAGTGACTGTCCTTACCTGAAACGAAGTCTTGCTTGTAGGAAGACTCAGAGCCTGGGATGTAACTCCATTTCTGATGTGAAACACACAGCAGTGTTCTCATCCATGGATCACACTCTGCTTTAGAGCGAGAAGCACGCTCTTGCTTTCTAAAGTCTCTAAGACAGCAGGAAACGTGAGTGTGCTGAGAACAAAAGTACGTTGTTTCCTACACATAGGGACCATATCTAGTCCAACTCTGCTTCTGAAACAGATACAAAGCACTGGTCCTCTAACATCCAATGCTTGTCAGTTAAGATGAGAAACGTGTGAGCTTCGTGAACGATGTAGTTCGTTTGAGCAGAAAACTGACTGCCCTTACCTGAAACGAAGTCTTGCTTGTAGGAAGACTCAGAGCCTGGGATTTAACTCCATTTCTGAAGTGAAACACACAGCAGTATTCTCATCCATTGATCACACTCTGCGTTAGAACAAGAAGCATGTTCTTGCTTTCTAGAGTCTCTAAGACCGCAGGAAACATGAGTTTGCTGAGAACAAAAGAACGGGGTTTCCTACACATACAGACCATATCTAGTCCAAATCTTCTTCTGAAACTGATACAAAGCACTGACCCTCTAACTTCCAATGCTTGTCAGTTAAGATGAGAAACGTGTGAGCTCAGTGAACGATGTAGTTCGTTTGAGCAGAAAAGTGACTGCCCTTACCTGAAACGAAGTCTTGCTTGTAGTAAGACACAGAGCCTGGGATTTAACTCCTTTTCTGAAGGGAAACACACAGCATAGTTCTCATCCATGGATCACACTCTGCTTTAGAGCGAGAAGCACGCTCTTGCTTTCTAGATTCTCTAATACAGCAGGAAATCTGAGTGTGCCCAGAACAAAAGAAGGGTGTTTCCTACACATATGGACCATATGTAGTCCAAATCTGCTTCTGAAACTGAAAAAAAGCACTGACCATCTTACATCCAATGCTTGTCATTTAAGAAGAGAAACGTGTGAGCTTCGTGAACGATGTAGTTTGTTTGAGCAGAAAACTGACTGCCCTTACCTGAAACGAAGTCTTGCTTGTAGGAAGACATAGAGCCTGGGATTTAACTCCGTTTCTGAAGTGAAACACACAGCAGTGTTCTCATCCATTGATCACACTCTGCGTTTGAACAAGAAGAATGCTCTTCTTTCTAGAGTCTCTAATACAGCAGGAAAGTGAGTTTGCTGAGAACAAAAGAACGGTGTTTCGTACACATACGGACCATATCTAGTCGAACTCTGCTTCTGAAACTGATACAAAGCACTGGTCCTCTAACATCCAATGCTTGTCTGTTAAGATGTGAAACGTGTGAGCTTCCTGAACGATGTAGTTTATTTGAGCTGAAAAGTGACTGCCCATACCTGAAACGAAGTCTTGCTTGTAGGAAGACATAGAGCCTGGGATTTAACTACTTTTCTGAAGGGAAACATACAGCATAGTTTTCATCCATGGATCACACTCTGCTTTAGAGTGAGAAGCACACTCTTGCTTTCTAGAGTCTCTAAGACAGCAGGAAATCTGAGTGTGCCCAGAACAAAAGAACGGTGTTTCCTACACATACGGACCATATCTAGTCCAACTCTTCTTCTGAAACTGATACAAAGCACTGATCCTCTAACATCCAATGCTTGTCAGTAAAGATGAGAAATGTGTGAGCTTCGTGAACGATGTAGTTCGTTTGAGCAGAAAAGTGACTGTCCTTACCTGAAACGAAGTCTTGCTTGTAGGAAGACTCAGAGCCTGGGATTTAACTCCATTTATGAAGGCAAGCACACAACATAGTTCTCATCCATGGATCAAACTCTGCTTTAGAAAGAAGCATGCAGTTGCTTTCTATGGTCTATAAGACAGCAGGAAACGTGAGTGTGCCCAGAACAAAAGAACGGTGTTTCCTACACATACGGACCATATCTAGTCCAACTCTTCTTCTGAAACTGATACAAAGCACTGGTCCTCTAACATCCAATGCTTGTCAGTAAAGATGAGAAATGTGTGAGCTTCGTGAACGATGTAGTTCGTTTGAGCAGAAAAGTGACTGTCCTTACCTGAAACGAAGTCTTGCTTGTAGGAAGACTCAGAGCCTGGGATGTAACTCCATTTCTGATGTGAAACACAAAGCAGTGTTCTCATCCATGGATCACACTCTGCTTTAGAGCGAGAAGCACGCTCTTGCTTTCTAAAGTCTCTAAGACAGCAGGAAACGTGAGTGTGCTGAGAACAAAAGTACGTTGTTTCCTACACATAGGGACCATATCTAGTCCAACTCTGCTTCTGAAACAGATACAAAGCACTGGTCCTCTAACATCCAATGCTTGTCAGTTAAGATGAGAAACGTGTGAGCTTCGTGAACGATGTAGTTCGTTTGAGCAGAAAACTGACTGCCCTTACCTGAAACGAAGTCTTGCTTGTAGGAAGACTCAGAGCCTGGGATTTAACTCCATTTCTGAAGTGAAACACACAGCAGTATTCTCATCCATTGATCACACTCTGCGTTAGAACAAGAAGCATGCTCTTGCTTTCTAGAGTCTCTAAGACAGCAGGAAACATGAGTTTGCTGAGAACAAAAGAACGGTGTTTCCTACACATATGGACCATATCTAGTCCAAATCTTCTTCTGAAACTGATACAAAGCACTGACCCTCTAACTTCCAATGCTTGTCAGTTAAGATGAGAAACGTGTGAGCTCAGTGAACGATGTAGTTCGTTTGAGCAGAAAAGTGACTGCCCTTACCTGAAACGAAGTCTTGCTTGTAGTAAGACACAGAGCCTGGGATTTAACTCCATTTCTGAAGGCAAGCACACAGCATAGTTCTCATCCATGGATCAAACTCTGCTTTAGAAAGAAGCATGCAGTTGCTTTCTATGGTCTATAAGACAGCAGGAAACGTGAGTGTGCCCAGAACAAAAGAACGGTGTTTCCTACACATACGGACCATATCTAGTCCAACTCTTCTTCTGACACTGATACAAAGCACTGGTCCTCTAACATCCAATGCTTGTCAGTAAAGATGAAAAATGTGTGAGCTTCGTGAACGATGTAGTTCGTTTGAGCAGAAAAGTGACTGTCCTTACCTGAAACGAAGTCTTGCTTGTAGGAAGACTCAGAGCCTGGGATGTAACTCCATTTCTGATGTGAAACACACAGCAGTGTTCTCATCCATGGATCACACTCTGCTTTAGAGCGAGAAGCACGCTCTTGCTTTCTAAAGTCTCTAAGACAGCAGGAAACGTGAGTGTGCTGAGAACAAAAGTACGTTGTTTCCTACACATAGGGACCATATCTAGTCCAACTCTGCTTCTGAAACAGATACAAAGCACTGGTCCTCTAACATCCAATGCTTGTCAGTTAAGATGAGAAACGTGTGAGCTTCGTGAACGATGTAGTTCGTTTGAGCAGAAAACTGACTGCCCTTACCTGAAACGAAGTCTTGCTTGTAGGAAGACTCAGAGCCTGGGATTTAACTCCATTTCTGAAGTGAAACACACAGCAGTATTCTCATCCATTGATCACACTCTGCGTTAGAACAAGAAGCATGTTCTTGCTTTCTAGAGTCTCTAAGACCGCAGGAAACATGAGTTTGCTGAGAACAAAAGAACGGGGTTTCCTACACATACAGACCATATCTAGTCCAAATCTTCTTCTGAAACTGATACAAAGCACTGACCCTCTAACTTCCAATGCTTGTCAGTTAAGATGAGAAACGTGTGAGCTCAGTGAACGATGTAGTTCGTTTGAGCAGAAAAGTGACTGCCCTTACCTGAAACGAAGTCTTGCTTGTAGTTAGACACAGAGCCTGGGATTTAACTCCATTTCTGAAGGCAAGCACACAGCATAGTTCTCATCCATGGATCAAACTCTGCTTTAGAAAGAAGCATGCAATTGCTTTCTATGGTCTATAAGACAGCAGGAAACGTGAGTGTGCCCAGAACAAAAGAACGGTGTTTCCTACACATACGGACCATATCTAGTCCAACTCTTCTTCTGACACTGATACAAAGCACTGGTCCTCTAACATCCAATGCTTGTCAGTAAAGATGAAAAATGTGTGAGCTTCGTGAACGATGTAGTTCGTTTGAGCAGAAAAGTGACTGTCCTTACCTGAAACGAAGTCTTGCTTGTAGGAAGACTCAGAGCCTGGGATGTAACTCCATTTCTGATGTGAAACACACAGCAGTGTTCTCATCCATGGATCACACTCTGCTTTAGAGCGAGAAGCACGCTCTTGCTTTCTAAAGTCTCTAAGACAGCAGGAAACGTGAGTGTGCTGAGAACAAAAGTACGTTGTTTCCTACACATAGGGACCATATCTAGTCCAACTCTGCTTCTGAAACAGATACAAAGCACTGGTCCTCTAACATCCAATGCTTGTCAGTTAAGATGAGAAACGTGTGAGCTTCGTGAACGATGTAGTTCGTTTGAGCAGAAAACTGACTGCCCTTACCTGAAACGAAGTCTTGCTTGTAGGAAGACTCAGAGCCTGGGATTTAACTCCATTTCTGAAGTGAAACACACAGCAGTATTCTCATCCATTGATCACACTCTGCGTTAGAACAAGAAGCATGTTCTTGCTTTCTAGAGTCTCTAAGACCGCAGGAAACATGAGTTTGCTGAGAACAAAAGAACGGGGTTTCCTACACATACAGACCATATCTAGTCCAACTCTACTTCTGAAACTGATACAAAGCACTGGTCCTATAACATCCAATGCTTGTCTGTTAAGATGAGAAACATCTGAGCTCGGTGAACGATTTAGTAAGTTTGAGCAGAAAAGTGACTCCCCTTACCTGAAACGAAGTCTTGCTTGTAGGAAGACACAGAGCCTGGGATTTAACTCCTTTTCTGAAGGGAAACACACAGCATAGTTCTCATCCATGGATCACACTCTGCTTTAGAGCGAGAAGCACGCTCTTGCTTTCTAGATTCTCTAATACAGCAGGAAATCTGAGTGTGCCCAGAACAAAAGAAGGGTGTTTCCTACACATATGGACCATATGTAGTCCAAATCTGCTTCTGAAACTGAAAAAAAGCACTGACCATCTTACATCCAATGCTTGTCATTTAAGAAGAGAAACGTGTGAGCTTCGTGAACGATGTAGTTTGTTTGAGCAGAAAACTGACTGCCCTTACCTGAAACGAAGTCTTGCTTGTAGGAAGACATAGAGCCTGGGATTTAACTCCGTTTCTGAAGTGAAACACACAGCAGTGTTCTCATCCATTGATCACACTCTGCGTTTGAACAAGAAGAATGCTCTTCTTTCTAGAGTCTCTAATACAGCAGGAAAGTGAGTTTGCTGAGAACAAAAGAACGGTGTTTCGTACACATACGGACCATATCTAGTCGAACTCTGCTTCTGAAACTGATACAAAGCACTGGTCCTCTAACATCCAATGCTTGTCTGTTAAGATGTGAAACGTGTGAGCTTCCTGAACGATGTAGTTTATTTGAGCTGAAAAGTGACTGCCCATACCTGAAACGAAGTCTTGCTTGTAGGAAGACATAGAGCCTGGGATTTAACTACTTTTCTGAAGGGAAACATACAGCATAGTTTTCATCCATGGATCACACTCTGCTTTAGAGTGAGAAGCACACTCTTGCTTTCTAGAGTCTCTAAGACAGCAGGAAATCTGAGTGTGCCCAGAACAAAAGAACGGTGTTTCCTACACATACGGACCATATCTAGTCCAACTCTTCTTCTGAAACTGATACAAAGCACTGATCCTCTAACATCCAATGCTTGTCAGTAAAGATGAGAAATGTGTGAGCTTCGTGAACGATGTAGTTCGTTTGAGCAGAAAAGTGACTGTCCTTACCTGAAACGAAGTCTTGCTTGTAGGAAGACTCAGAGCCTGGGATTTAACTCCATTTATGAAGGCAAGCACACAACATAGTTCTCATCCATGGATCAAACTCTGCTTTAGAAAGAAGCATGCAGTTGCTTTCTATGGTCTATAAGACAGCAGGAAACGTGAGTGTGCCCAGAACAAAAGAACGGTGTTTCCTACACATACGGACCATATCTAGTCCAACTCTTCTTCTGAAACTGATACAAAGCACTGGTCCTCTAACATCCAATGCTTGTCAGTAAAGATGAGAAATGTGTGAGCTTCGTGAACGATGTAGTTCGTTTGAGCAGAAAAGTGACTGTCCTTACCTGAAACGAAGTCTTGCTTGTAGGAAGACTCAGAGCCTGGGATGTAACTCCATTTCTGATGTGAAACACAAAGCAGTGTTCTCATCCATGGATCACACTCTGCTTTAGAGCGAGAAGCACGCTCTTGCTTTAAAGTCTCTAAGACAGCAGGAAACGTGAGTGTGCTGAGAACAAAAGTACGTTGTTTCCTACACATAGGGACCATATCTAGTCCAACTCTGCTTCTGAAACAGATACAAAGCACTGGTCCTCTAACATCCAATGCTTGTCAGTTAAGATGAGAAACGTGTGAGCTTCGTGAACAATGTAGTTCGTTTGAGCAGAAAACTGACTGCCCTTACCTGAAACGAAGTCTTGCTTGTAGGAAGACTCAGAGCCTGGGATTTAACTCCATTTCTGAAGTGAAACACACAGCAGTATTCTCATCCATTGATCACACTCTGCGTTAGAACAAGAAGCATGCTCTTGCTTTCTAGAGTCTCTAAGACAGCAGGAAACATGAGTTTGCCCAGAACAAAAGAACGGTGTTTCCTACACATATGGACCATATCTAGTCCAAATCTTCTTCTGAAACTGATACAAAGCACTGACCCTCTAACTTCCAATGCTTGTCAGTTAAGATGAGAAACGTGTGAGCTCAGTGAACTTTGTAGTTCGTTTGAGCAGAAAAGTGACTGCCCTTACCTGAAACGAAGTCTTGCTTGTAGTAAGACACAGAGCCTGGGATTTAACTCCATTTCTGAAGGCAAGCACACAGCATAGTTCTCATCCATGGATCAAACTCTGCTTTAGAAAGAAGCATGCAGTTGCTTTCTATGGTCTATAAGACAGCAGGAAACGTGAGTGTGCCCAGAACAAAAGAACGGTGTTTCCTACACATACGGACCATATCTAGTCCAACTCTTCTTCTGACACTGATACAAAGCACTGGTCCTCTAACATCCAATGCTTGTCAGTAAAGATGAAAAATGTGTGAGCTTCGTGAACGATGTAGTTCGTTTGAGCAGAAAAGTGACTGTCCTTACCTGAAACGAAGTCTTGCTTGTAGGAAGACTCAGAGCCTGGGATGTAACTCCATTTCTGATGTGAAACACACAGCAGTGTTCTCATCCATGGATCACACTCTGCTTTAGAGCGAGAAGCACGCTCTTGCTTTCTAAAGTCTCTAAGACAGCAGGAAACGTGAGTGTGCTGAGAACAAAAGTACGTTGTTTCCTACACATAGGGACCATATCTAGTCCAACTCTGCTTCTGAAACAGATACAAAGCACTGGTCCTCTAACATCCAATGCTTGTCAGTTAAGATGAGAAACGTGTGAGCTTCGTGAACGATGTAGTTCGTTTGAGCAGAAAACTGACTGCCCTTACCTGAAACGAAGTCTTGCTTGTAGGAAGACTCAGAGCCTGGGATTTAACTCCATTTCTGAAGTGAAACACACAGCAGTATTCTCATCCATTGATCACACTCTGCGTTAGAACAAGAAGCATGTTCTTGCTTTCTAGAGTCTCTAGGACCGCAGGAAACATGAGTTTGCTGAGAACAAAAGAACGGGGTTTCCTACACATACAGACCATATCTAGTCCAAATCTTCTTCTGAAACTGATACAAAGCACTGACCCTCTAACTTCCAATGCTTGTCAGTTAAGATGAGAAACGTGTGAGCTCAGTGAACGATGTAGTTCGTTTGAGCAGAAAAGTGACTGCCCTTACCTGAAACGAAGTCTTGCTTGTAGTAAGACACAGAGCCTGGGATTTAACTCCATTTCTGAAGGCAAGCACACAGCATAGTTCTCATCCATGGATCAAACTCTGCTTTAGAAAGAAGCATGCAGTTGCTTTCTATGGTCTATAAGACAGCAGGAAACGTGAGTGTGCCCAGAACAAAAGAACGGTGTTTCCTACACATACGGACCATATCTAGTCCAACTCTTCTTCTGACACTGATACAAAGCACTGGTCCTCTAACATCCAATGCTTGTCAGTAAAGATGAAAAATGTGTGAGCTTCGTGAACGATGTAGTTCGTTTGAGCAGAAAAGTGACTGTCCTTACCTGAAACGAAGTCTTGCTTGTAGGAAGACTCAGAGCCTGGGATGTAACTCCATTTCTGATGTGAAACACACAGCAGTGTTCTCATCCATGGATCACACTCTGCTTTAGAGCGAGAAGCACGCTCTTGCTTTCTAAAGTCTCTAAGACAGCAGGAAACGTGAGTGTGCTGAGAACAAAAGTACGTTGTTTCCTACACATAGGGACCATATCTAGTCCAACTCTGCTTCTGAAACAGATACAAAGCACTGGTCCTCTAACATCCAATGCTTGTCAGTTAAGATGAGAAACGTGTGAGCTTCGTGAACGATGTAGTTCGTTTGAGCAGAAAACTGACTGCCCTTACCTGAAACGAAGTCTTGCTTGTAGGAAGACTCAGAGCCTGGGATTTAACTCCATTTCTGAAGTGAAACACACAGCAGTATTCTCATCCATTGATCACACTCTGCGTTAGAACAAGAAGCATGTTCTTGCTTTCTAGAGTCTCTAAGACCGCAGGAAACATGAGTTTGCTGAGAACAAAAGAACGGGGTTTCCTACACATACAGACCATATCTAGTCCAACTCTACTTCTGAAACTGATACAAAGCACTGGTCCTATAACATCCAATGCTTGTCTGTTAAGATGAGAAACATCTGAGCTCGGTGAACGATTTAGTAAGTTTGAGCAGAAAAGTGACTCCCCTTACCTGAAACGAAGTCTTGCTTGTAGGAAGACACAGAGCCTGGGATTTAACTCCTTTTCTGAAGGGAAACACACAGCATAGTTCTCATCCATGGATCACACTCTGCTTTAGAGCGAGAAGCACGCTCTTGCTTTCTAGATTCTCTAATACAGCAGGAAATCTGAGTGTGCCCAGAACAAAAGAAGGGTGTTTCCTACACATATGGACCATATGTAGTCCAAATCTGCTTCTGAAACTGAAAAAAAGC
Source organism: Onychomys leucogaster (assembly GCA_949786385.1). Lineage (NCBI taxonomy): Eukaryota > Metazoa > Chordata > Mammalia > Rodentia > Cricetidae > Onychomys > Onychomys leucogaster. Next base: position 670,512 of record CATKUP010000172.1, read on the forward strand.
ACTGACCATCTTACATCCAATGCTTGTCAGTTAAGAAGAGAAACGTGTGAGCTTCGTGAACGATGTAGTTTGTTTGAGCAGAAAACTGACTGCCCTTACCTGAAACGAAGTCTTGCTTGTAGGAAGACATAGAGCCTGGGATTTAACTCCGTTTCTGAAGTGAAACACACAGCAGTGTTCTCATCCATTGATCACACTCTGCGTTTGAACAAGAAGAATGCTCTTCTTTCTAGAGTCTCTAATACAGCAGGAAAGTGAGTTTGCTGAGAACAAAAGAACGGTGTTTCGTACACATACGGACCATATCTAGTCGAACTCTGCTTCTGAAACTGATACAAAGCACTGGTCCTCTAACATCCAATGCTTGTCTGTTAAGATGTGAAACGTGTGAGCTTCCTGAACGATGTAGTTTATTTGAGCTGAAAAGTGACTGCCCATACCTGAAACGAAGTCTTGCTTGTAGGAAGACATAGAGCCTGGGATTTAACTACTTTTCTGAAGGGAAACATACAGCATAGTTTTCATCCATGGATCACACTCTGCTTTAGAGTGAGAAGCACACTCTTGCTTTCTAGAGTCTCTAAGACAGCAGGAAATCTGAGTGTGCCCAGAACAAAAGAACGGTGTTTCCTACACATACGGACCATATCTAGTCCAACTCTTCTTCTGAAACTGATACAAAGCACTGATCCTCTAACATCCAATGCTTGTCAGTAAAGATGAGAAATGTGTGAGCTTCGTGAACGATGTAGTTCGTTTGAGCAGAAAAGTGACTGTCCTTACCTGAAACGAAGTCTTGCTTGTAGGAAGACTCAGAGCCTGGGATTTAACTCCATTTATGAAGGCAAGCACACAACATAGTTCTCATCCATGGATCAAACTCTGCTTTAGAAAGAAGCATGCAGTTGCTTTCTATGGTCTATAAGACAGCAGGAAACGTGAGTGTGCCCAGAACAAAAGAACGGTGTTTCCTACACATACGGACCATATCTAGTCCAACTCTTCTTCTGAAACTGATACAAAGCACTGGTCCTCTAACATCCAATGCTTGTCAGTAAAGATGAGAAATGTGTGAGCTTCGTGAACGATGTAGTTCGTTTGAGCAGAAAAGTGACTGTCCTTACCTGAAACGAAGTCTTGCTTGTAGGAAGACTCAGAGCCTGGGATGTAACTCCATTTCTGATGTGAAACACACAGCAGTGTTCTCATCCATGGATCACACTCTGCTTTAGAGCGAGAAGCACGCTCTTGCTTTCTAAAGTCTCTAAGACAGCAGGAAACGTGAGTGTGCTGAGAACAAAAGTACGTTGTTTCCTACACATAGGGACCATATCTAGTCCAACTCTGCTTCTGAAACAGATACAAAGCACTGGTCCTCTAACATCCAATGCTTGTCAGTTAAGATGAGAAACGTGTGAGCTTCGTGAACGATGTAGTTCGTTTGAGCAGAAAACTGACTGCCCTTACCTGAAACGAAGTCTTGCTTGTAGGAAGACTCAGAGCCTGGGATTTAACTCCATTTCTGAAGTGAAACACACAGCAGTATTCTCATCCATTGATCACACTCTGCGTTAGAACAAGAAGCATGTTCTTGATTTCTAGAGTCTCTAAGACCGCAGGAAACATGAGTTTGCTGAGAACAAAAGAACGGGGTTTCCTACACATACAGACCATATCTAGTCCAAATCTTCTTCTGAAACTGATACAAAGCACTGACCCTCTAACTTCCAATGCTTGTCAGTTAAGATGAGAAACGTGTGAGCTCAGTGAACGATGTAGTTCGTTTGAGCAGAAAAGTGACTGCCCTTACCTGAAACGAAGTCTTGCTTGTAGTAAGACACAGAGCCTGGGATTTAACTCCATTTCTGAAGGCAAGCACACAGCATAGTTCTCATCCATGGATCAAACTCTGCTTTAGAAAGAAGCATGCAGTTGCTTTCTATGGTCTATAAGACAGCAGGAAACGTGAGTGTGCCCAGAACAAAAGAACGGTGTTTCCTACACATACGGACCATATCTAGTCCAACTCTTCTTCTGACACTGATACAAAGCACTGGTCCTCTAACATCCAATGCTTGTCAGTAAAGATGAAAAATGTGTGAGCTTCGTGAACGATGTAGTTCGTTTGAGCAGAAAAGTGACTGTCCTTACCTGAAACGAAGTCTTGCTTGTAGGAAGACTCAGAGCCTGGGATGTAACTCCATTTCTGATGTGAAACACACAGCAGTGTTCTCATCCATGGATCACACTCTGCTTTAGAGCGAGAAGCACGCTCTTGCTTTCTAAAGTCTCTAAGACAGCAGGAAACGTGAGTGTGCTGAGAACAAAAGTACGTTGTTTCCTACACATAGGGACCATATCTAGTCCAACTCTGCTTCTGAAACAGATACAAAGCACTGGTCCTCTAACATCCAATGCTTGTCAGTTAAGATGAGAAACGTGTGAGCTTCGTGAACGATGTAGTTCGTTTGAGCAGAAAACTGACTGCCCTTACCTGAAACGAAGTCTTGCTTGTAGGAAGACTCAGAGCCTGGGATTTAACTCCATTTCTGAAGTGAAACACACAGCAGTATTCTCATCCATTGATCACACTCTGCGTTAGAACAAGAAGCATGTTCTTGCTTTCTAGAGTCTCTAAGACCGCAGGAAACATGAGTTTGCTGAGAACAAAAGAACGGGGTTTCCTACACATACAGACCATATCTAGTCCAACTCTACTTCTGAAACTGATACAAAGCACTGGTCCTATAACATCCAATGCTTGTCTGTTAAGATGAGAAACATCTGAGCTCGGTGAACGATTTAGTAAGTTTGAGCAGAAAAGTGACTCCCCTTACCTGAAACGAAGTCTTGCTTGTAGGAAGACACAGAGCCTGGGATTTAACTCCTTTTCTGAAGGGAAACACACAGCATAGTTCTCATCCATGGATCACACTCTGCTTTAGAGCGAGAAGCACGCTCTTGCTTTCTAGATTCTCTAATACAGCAGGAAATCTGAGTGTGCCCAGAACAAAAGAAGGGTGTTTCCTACACATATGGACCATATGTAGTCCAAATCTGCTTCTGAAACTGAAAAAAAGCACTGACCATCTTACATCCAATGCTTGTCAGTTAAGAAGAGAAACGTGTGAGCTTCGTGAACGATGTAGTTTGTTTGAGCAGAAAACTGACTGCCCTTACCTGAAACGAAGTCTTGCTTGTAGGAAGACATAGAGCCTGGGATTTAACTCCGTTTCTGAAGTGAAACACACAGCAGTGTTCTCATCCATTGATCACACTCTGCGTTTGAACAAGAAGAATGCTCTTCTTTCTAGAGTCTCTAATACAGCAGGAAAGTGAGTTTGCTGAGAACAAAAGAACGGTGTTTCGTACACATACGGACCATATCTAGTCGAACTCTGCTTCTGAAACTGATACAAAGCACTGGTCCTCTAACATCCAATGCTTGTCTGTTAAGATGTGAAACGTGTGAGCTTCCTGAACGATGTAGTTTATTTGAGCTGAAAAGTGACTGCCCATACCTGAAACGAAGTCTTGCTTGTAGGAAGACATAGAGCCTGGGATTTAACTACTTTTCTGAAGGGAAACATACAGCATAGTTTTCATCCATGGATCACACTCTGCTTTAGAGTGAGAAGCACACTCTTGCTTTCTAGAGTCTCTAAGACAGCAGGAAATCTGAGTGTGCCCAGAACAAAAGAACGGTGTTTCCTACACATACGGACCATATCTAGTCCAACTCTTCTTCTGAAACTGATACAAAGCACTGATCCTCTAACATCCAATGCTTGTCAGTAAAGATGAGAAATGTGTGAGCTTCGTGAACGATGTAGTTCGTTTGAGCAGAAAAGTGACTGTCCTTACCTGAAACGAAGTCTTGCTTGTAGGAAGACTCAGAGCCTGGGATTTAACTCCATTTATGAAGGCAAGCACACAACATAGTTCTCATCCATGGATCAAACTCTGCTTTAGAAAGAAGCATGCAGTTGCTTTCTATGGTCTATAAGACAGCAGGAAACGTGAGTGTGCCCAGAACAAAAGAACGGTGTTTCCTACACATACGGACCATATCTAGTCCAACTCTTCTTCTGAAACTGATACAAAGCACTGGTCCTCTAACATCCAATGCTTGTCAGTAAAGATGAGAAATGTGTGAGCTTCGTGAACGATGTAGTTCGTTTGAGCAGAAAAGTGACTGTCCTTACCTGAAACGAAGTCTTGCTTGTAGGAAGACTCAGAGCCTGGGATGTAACTCCATTTCTGATGTGAAACACACAGCAGTGTTCTCATCCATGGATCACACTCTGCTTTAGAGCGAGAAGCACGCTCTTGCTTTCTAAAGTCTCTAAGACAGCAGGAAACGTGAGTGTGCTGAGAACAAAAGTACGTTGTTTCCTACACATAGGGACCATATCTAGTCCAACTCTGCTTCTGAAACAGATACAAAGCACTGGTCCTCTAACATCCAATGCTTGTCAGTTAAGATGAGAAACGTGTGAGCTTCGTGAACGATGTAGTTCGTTTGAGCAGAAAACTGACTGCCCTTACCTGAAACGAAGTCTTGCTTGTAGGAAGACTCAGAGCCTGGGATTTAACTCCATTTCTGAAGTGAAACACACAGCAGTATTCTCATCCATTGATCACACTCTGCGTTAGAACAAGAAGCATGCTCTTGCTTTCTAGATTCTCTAAGACAGCAGGAAACATGAGTTTGCTGAGAACAAAAGAACGGTGTTTCCTACACATACGGACCATATCTAGTCCAACTCTACTTCTGAAACTGATACAAAGCACTGGTCCTCTAACATCCAATGCTTGTCTGTTAAGATGAGAAACATCTGAGCTCGGTGAACGATGTAGTTCGTTTGAGCAGAAAAGTGACTCCCCTTACCTGAAACGAAGTCTTGCTTGTAGGAAGACACAGAGCCTGGGATTTAACTCCTTTTCTGAAGGGAAACACACAGCATAGTTCTCATCCATGGATCACACTCTGCTTTAGAGCGAGAAGCATGCTCTTGCTTTCTAGATTCTCTAATACAGCAGGAAATCTGAGTGTGCCCAGAACAAAAGAAGGGTGTTTCCTACACATATGGACCATATGTAGTCCAAATCTGCTTCTGAAACTGAAAAAAAGCACTGACCATCTTACATCCAATGCTTGTCAGTTAAGATGAGAAACGTGTGAGCTTCGTGAACGTTGTAGTTTGTTTGAGCAGAAAATTGACTGCCCTTACCTGAAACGAAGTCTTGCTTGTAGGAAGACTCAGAGCCTGTAATTTAACTCCGTTTCTGAAGTGAAACACACAGCAGTGTTCTCATCCATTGATCACACTCTGCGTTTGAACAAGAAGAATGCTCTTCTTTCTAGAGTCTCTAAGACAGCAGGAAAGTGAGTTTGCTGAGAACAAAAGAACGGTGTTTCGTACACATACGGACCATATCTAGTCGAACTCTGCTTCTGAAACTGATACAAAGCACTGGTCCTCTAACATCCAATGCTTGTCTGTTAAGATGTGAAACGTGTGAGCTTCCTGAATGATGTAGTTCATTTGAGCTGAAAAGTGACTGCCCTTACCTGAAACAAAGTCTTGCTTGTAGGAAGACATAGAGCCTGGGATTTAACTACTTTTCTGAAGGGAAACATACAGCATAGTTTTCATCCATGGATCACACTCTGCTTTAGAGTGAGAAGCACACTCTTGCTCTCTAAAGTCTCTAAGACAGCAGGAAACGTGAGTGTGGTGAGAACAAAAGTACGTTGTTTCCTACACATAGGGACCATATCTAGTCCAACTCTGCTTCTGAAACAGATACAAAGCACTGGTCCTCTAACATCCAATGCTTGTCAGTTAAGATGAGAAACGTGTGAGCTCAGTGAACGATGTAGTTCGTTTGAGCAGAAAAGTGACTGTCCTTACCTGAAACGAAGTCTTGCTTGTAGGAAGACACAGAGCCTGGGATTTAACTCCTTTTCTGAAGGGAAACACACAGCATAGTTCTCATCCATGGATCACACTCTGCTTTAGAGCGAGAAGCACGCTCTTGCTTTCTAGATTCTCTAATACAGCAGGAAATCTGAGTGTGCCCAGAACAAAAGAAGGGTGTTTCCTACACATATGGACCATATGTAGTCCAAATCTGCTTCTGAAACTGAAAAAAAGCACTGACCATCTTACATCCAATGCTTGTCAGTTAAGAAGAGAAACGTGTGAGCTTCGTGAACGATGTAGTTTGTTTGAGCAGAAAACTGACTGCCCTTACCTGAAACGAAGTCTTGCTTGTAGGAAGACATAGAGCCTGGGATTTAACTCCGTTTCTGAAGTGAAACACACAGCAGTGTTCTCATCCATTGATCACACTCTGCGTTTGAACAAGAAGAATGCTCTTCTTTCTAGAGTCTCTAATACAGCAGGAAAGTGAGTTTGCTGAGAACAAAAGAACGGTGTTTCGTACACATACGGACCATATCTAGTCGAACTCTGCTTCTGAAACTGATACAAAGCACTGGTCCTCTAACATCCAATGCTTGTCTGTTAAGATGTGAAACGTGTGAGCTTCCTGAACGATGTAGTTTATTTGAGCTGAAAAGTGACTGCCCATACCTGAAACGAAGTCTTGCTTGTAGGAAGACATAGAGCCTGGGATTTAACTACTTTTCTGAAGGGAAACATACAGCATAGTTTTCATCCATGGATCACACTCTGCTTTAGAGTGAGAAGCACACTCTTGCTTTCTAGAGTCTCTAAGACAGCAGGAAATCTGAGTGTGCCCAGAACAAAAGAACGGTGTTTCCTACACATACGGACCATATCTAGTCCAACTCTTCTTCTGAAACTGATACAAAGCACTGATCCTCTAACATCCAATGCTTGTCAGTAAAGATGAGAAATGTGTGAGCTTCGTGAACGATGTAGTTCGTTTGAGCAGAAAAGTGACTGTCCTTACCTGAAACGAAGTCTTGCTTGTAGGAAGACTCAGAGCCTGGGATTTAACTCCATTTATGAAGGCAAGCACACAACATAGTTCTCATCCATGGATCAAACTCTGCTTTAGAAAGAAGCATGCAGTTGCTTTCTATGGTCTATAAGACAGCAGGAAACGTGAGTGTGCCCAGAACAAAAGAACGGTGTTTCCTACACATACGGACCATATCTAGTCCAACTCTTCTTCTGAAACTGATACAAAGCACTGGTCCTCTAACATCCAATGCTTGTCAGTAAAGATGAGAAATGTGTGAGCTTCGTGAACGATGTAGTTCGTTTGAGCAGAAAAGTGACTGTCCTTACCTGAAACGAAGTCTTGCTTGTAGGAAGACTCAGAGCCTGGGATGTAACTCCATTTCTGATGTGAAACACACAGCAGTGTTCTCATCCATGGATCACACTCTGCTTTAGAGCGAGAAGCACGCTCTTGCTTTCTAAAGTCTCTAAGACAGCAGGAAACGTGAGTGTGCTGAGAACAAAAGTACGTTGTTTCCTACACATAGGGACCATATCTAGTCCAACTCTGCTTCTGAAACAGATACAAAGCACTGGTCCTCTAACATCCAATGCTTGTCAGTTAAGATGAGAAACGTGTGAGCTTCGTGAACGATGTAGTTCGTTTGAGCAGAAAACTGACTGCCCTTACCTGAAACGAAGTCTTGCTTGTAGGAAGACTCAGAGCCTGGGATTTAACTCCATTTCTGAAGTGAAACACACAGCAGTATTCTCATCCATTGATCACACTCTGCGTTAGAACAAGAAGCATGCTCTTGCTTTCTAGAGTCTCTAAGACAGCAGGAAACATGAGTTTGCTGAGAACAAAAGAACGGTGTTTCCTACACATACGGACCATATCTAGTCCAACTCTACTTCTGAAACTGATACAAAGCACTGGTCCTCTAACATCCAATGCTTGTCTGTTAAGATGAGAAACATCTGAGCTCGGTGAACGATGTAGTTCGTTTGAGCAGAAAAGTGACTCCCCTTACCTGAAACGAAGTCTTGCTTGTAGGAAGACACAGAGCCTGGGATTTAACTCCTTTTCTGAAGGGAAACACACAGCATAGTTCTCATCCATGGATCACACTCTGCTTTAGAGCGAGAAGCATGCTCTTGCTTTCTAGATTCTCTAATACAGCAGGAAATCTGAGTGTGCCCAGAACAAAAGAAGGGTGTTTCCTACACATATGGACCATATGTAGTCCAAATCTGCTTCTGAAACTGAAAAAAAGCACTGACCATCTTACATCCAATGCTTGTCAGTTAAGATGAGAAACGTGTGAGCTTCGTGAACGTTGTAGTTTGTTTGAGCAGAAAATTGACTGCCCTTACCTGAAACGAAGTCTTGCTTGTAGGAAGACTCAGAGCCTGTGATTTAACTCCGTTTCTGAAGTGAAACACACAGCAGTGTTCTCATCCATTGATCACACTCTGCGTTTGAACAAGAAGAATGCTCTTCTTTCTAGAGTCTCTAAGACAGCAGGAAAGTGAGTTTGCTGAGAACAAAAGAACGGTGTTTCGTACACATACGGACCATATCTAGTCGAACTCTGCTTCTGAAACTGATACAAAGCACTGGTCCTCTAACATCCAATGCTTGTCAGTTAAGATGAGAAACGTGTGAGCTCAGTGAACGATGTAGTTCGTTTGAGCAGAAAAGTGACTGTCCTTACCTGAAACGAAGTCTTGCTTGTAGTAAGACACAGAGCCTGGGATTTAACTCCATTTCTGAAGGGAAACACACAGCATAGTTCTCATCCATGGATCACACTCTGCTTTAGAGCGAGAAGCACGCTCTTGCTTTCTAGATTCTCTAATACAGCAGGAAATCTGAGTGTGCCCAGAACAAAAGAAGGGTGTTTCCTACACATATGGACCATATGTAGTCCAAATCTGCTTCTGAAACTGAAAAAAAGCACTGACCATCTTACATCCAATGCTTGTCAGTTAAGAAGAGAAACGTGTGAGCTTCGTGAACGATGTAGTTTGTTTGAGCAGAAAACTGACTGCCCTTACCTGAAACGAAGTCTTGCTTGTAGGAAGACTCAGAGCCTGGGATTTAACTCCGTTTCTGAAGTGAAACACACAGCAGTGTTCTCATCCATTGATCACACTCTGCGTTTGAACAAGAAGAATGCTCTTCTTTCTAGAGTCTCTAAGACAGCAGGAAAGTGAGTTTGCTGAGAACAAAAGAACGGTGTTTCGTACACATACGGACCATATCTAGTCGAACTCTGCTTCTGAAACTGATACAAAGCACTGGTCCTCTAACATCAAATGCTTGTCTGTTAAGATGTGAAACGTGTGAGCTTCCTGAACGATGTAGTTCATTTGAACTGAAAAGGGACTGCCCTTACCTGAAACGAAGTCTTGCTTGTAGGAAGACATAGAGCCTGGGATTTAACTACTTTTCTGAAGGGAAACATACAGCATAGTTTTCATCCATGGATCACACTCTGCTTTAGAGTGAGAAGCACACTCTTGCTTTCTGGAGTCTCTAAGACAGCAGGAAATCTGAGTGTGCCCAGAAAAAAAGAACGGTGTTTCCTACACATACGGACCATATCTAGTCCAACTCTTCTTCTGAAACTGATACAAAGCACTGGTCCTCTAACATCCAATGCTTGTCAGTAAAGATGAGAAATGTGTGAGCATCGTGAACGATGTAGATCCTTTGAGCAGAAAAGTGACTGTCCTTACCTGAAACGAAGTCTTGCTTGTAGGAAGACTCAGAGCCTGGGATTTAACTCCATTTATGAAGGCAAGCACACAGCATAGTTCTCATCCATGGATCAAACTCTGATTTAGAAAGAAGCATGCAGTTGCTTTCTATGGTCTATAAGACAGCAGGAAACGTGAGTGTGCCCAGAACAAAAGAACGGTGTTTCCTACACATACGGACCATATCTAGTCCAACTCTTCTTCTGAAACTGATACAAAGCACTGGTCCTCTAACATCCAATGCTTGTCAGTAAAGATGAGAAATGTGTGAGCTTTGAGAACGATGTAGTTCGTTTGAGCAGAAAAGTGACTGTCCTTACCTGAAACGAAGTCTTGCTTGTAGGAAGACTCAGAGCCTGGGTTGTAACTCCATTTCTGATTTAAACACACAGCAGTGTTCTCATCCATGGATCACACTCTGCTTTAGAACGAGAAGCACGCTCTTGCTTTCTAAAGTCTCTAAGACAGCAGGAAACGTGAGTGTGCTGAGAACAAAAGTACGTTGTTTCCTACACATAGGGACCATATCTAGTCCAACTCTGCTTCTGAAACAGATACAAAGCACTGGTCCTCTAACATCCAATGCTTGTCTGTTAAGATGTGAAACGTGTGAGCTTCCTGAACGATGTAGTTCATTTGAGCTGAAAAGTGACTGCCCTTACCTGAAACGAAGTCTTGCTTGTAGGAAGACATAGAGCCTGGGATTTAACTACTTTTCTGAAGGGAAACATACAGCATAGTTTTCATCCATGGATCACACTCTGCTTTAGAGTGAGAAGCACACCTTGCTTTCTAGAGTCTCTAAGACAGCAGGAAATCTGAGTTTGCCCAGAACAAAAGAATGGTGTTTCCTACACATATGGACCATATCTAGTCCAAATCTTCTTCTGAAACTGATACAAAGCACTGACCCTCTAACTTCCAATGCTTGTCAGTTAAGATGAGAAACGTGTGAGCTCAGTGAACGATGTAGTTCGTTTGAGCAGAAAAGTGACTGCCCTTACCTGAAACGAAGTCTTGCTTGTAGTAAGACACAGAGCCTGGGATTTAACTCCATTTCTGAAGGCAAGCACACAGCATAGTTCTCATCCATGGATCAAACTCTGCTTTAGAAAGAAGCATGCAGTTGCTTTCTATGGTCTATAAGACAGCAGGAAACGTGAGTGTGCCCAGAACAAAAGAACGGTGTTTCCTACACATACGGACCATATCTAGTCCAACTCTTCTTCTGACACTGATACAAAGCACTGGTCCTCTAACATCCAATGCTTGTCAGTAAAGATGAAAAATGTGTGAGCTTCGTGAACGATGTAGTTCGTTTGAGCAGAAAAGTGACTGTCCTTACCTGAAACGAAGTCTTGCTTGTAGGAAGACTCAGAGCCTGGGATGTAACTCCATTTCTGATGTGAAACACACAGCAGTGTTCTCATCCATGGATCACACTCTGCTTTAGAGCGAGAAGCACGCTCTTGCTTTCTAAAGTCTCTAAGACAGCAGGAAACGTGAGTGTGCTGAGAACAAAAGTACGTTGTTTCCTACACATAGGGACCATATCTAGTCCAACTCTGCTTCTGAAACAGATACAAAGCACTGGTCCTCTAACATCCAATGCTTGTCAGTTAAGATGAGAAACGTGTGAGCTTCGTGAACGATGTAGTTCGTTTGAGCAGAAAACTGACTGCCCTTACCTGAAACGAAGTCTTGCTTGTAGGAAGACTCAGAGCCTGGGATTTAACTCCATTTCTGAAGTGAAACACACAGCAGTATTCTCATCCATTGATCACACTCTGCGTTAGAACAAGAAGCATGTTCTTGCTTTCTAGAGTCTCTAAGACCGCAGGAAACATGAGTTTGCTGAGAACAAAAGAACGGGGTTTCCTACACATACAGACCATATCTAGTCCAACTCTACTTCTGAAACTGATACAAAGCACTGGTCCTATAACATCCAATGCTTGTCTGTTAAGATAAGAAACATCTGAGCTCGGTGAACGATTTAGTAAGTTTGAGCAGAAAAGTGACTCCCCTTACCTGAAACGAAGTCTTGCTTGTAGGAAGACACAGAGCCTGGGATTTAACTCCTTTTCTGAAGGGAAACACACAGCATAGTTCTCATCCATGGATCACACTCTGCTTTAGAGCGAGAAGCACGCTCTTGCTTTCTAGATTCTCTAATACAGCAGGAAATCTGAGTGTGCCCAGAACAAAAGAAGGGTGTTTCCTACACATATGGACCATATGTAGTCCAAATCTGCTTCTGAAACTGAAAAAAAGCACTGACCATCTTACATCCAATGCTTGTCATTTAAGAAGAGAAACGTGTGAGCTTCGTGAACGATGTAGTTTGTTTGAGCAGAAAACTGACTGCCCTTACCTGAAACGAAGTCTTGCTTGTAGGAAGACATAGAGCCTGGGATTTAACTCCGTTTCTGAAGTGAAACACACAGCAGTGTTCTCATCCATTGATCACACTCTGCGTTTGAACAAGAAGAATGCTCTTCTTTCTAGAGTCTCTAATACAGCAGGAAAGTGAGTTTGCTGAGAACAAAAGAACGGTGTTTCGTACACATACGGACCATATCTAGTCGAACTCTGCTTCTGAAACTGATACAAAGCACTGGTCCTCTAACATCCAATGCTTGTCTGTTAAGATGTGAAACGTGTGAGCTTCCTGAACGATGTAGTTTATTTGAGCTGAAAAGTGACTGCCCATACCTGAAACGAAGTCTTGCTTGTAGGAAGACATAGAGCCTGGGATTTAACTACTTTTCTGAAGGGAAACATACAGCATAGTTTTCATCCATGGATCACACTCTGCTTTAGAGTGAGAAGCACACTCTTGCTTTCTAGAGTCTCTAAGACAGCAGGAAATCTGAGTGTGCCCAGAACAAAAGAACGGTGTTTCCTACACATACGGACCATATCTAGTCCAACTCTTCTTCTGAAACTGATACAAAGCACTGATCCTCTAACATCCAATGCTTGTCAGTAAAGATGAGAAATGTGTGAGCTTCGTGAACGATGTAGTTCGTTTGAGCAGAAAAGTGACTGTCCTTACCTGAAACGAAGTCTTGCTTGTAGGAAGACTCAGAGCCTGGGATTTAACTCCATTTATGAAGGCAAGCACACAACATAGTTCTCATCCATGGATCAAACTCTGCTTTAGAAAGAAGCATGCAGTTGCTTTCTATGGTCTATAAGACAGCAGGAAACGTGAGTGTGCCCAGAACAAAAGAACGGTGTTTCCTACACATACGGACCATATCTAGTCCAACTCTTCTTCTGAAACTGATACAAAGCACTGGTCCTCTAACATCCAATGCTTGTCAGTAAAGATGAGAAATGTGTGAGCTTCGTGAACGATGTAGTTCGTTTGAGCAGAAAAGTGACTGTCCTTACCTGAAACGAAGTCTTGCTTGTAGGAAGACTCAGAGCCTGGGATGTAACTCCATTTCTGATGTGAAACACACAGCAGTGTTCTCATCCATGGATCACACTCTGCTTTAGAGCGAGAAGCACGCTCTTGCTTTCTAAAGTCTCTAAGACAGCAGGAAACGTGAGTGTGCTGAGAACAAAAGTACGTTGTTTCCTACACATAGGGACCATATCTAGTCCAACTCTGCTTCTGAAACAGATACAAAGCACTGGTCCTCTAACATCCAATGCTTGTCAGTTAAGATGAGAAACGTGTGAGCTTCGTGAACGATGTAGTTCGTTTGAGCAGAAAACTGACTGCCCTTACCTGAAACGAAGTCTTGCTTGTAGGAAGACTCAGAGCCTGGGATTTAACTCCATTTCTGAAGTGAAACACACAGCAGTATTCTCATCCATTGATCACACTCTGCGTTAGAACAAGAAGCATGCTCTTGCTTTCTAGAGTCTCTAAGACAGCAGGAAACATGAGTTTGCTGAGAACAAAAGAACGGTGTTTCCTACACATATGGACCATATCTAGTCCAACTCCACTTCTGAAACTGATACAAAGCACTGGTCCTCTAACATCCAATGCTTGTCTGTTAAGATGAGAAACATCTGAGCTCGGTGAACGATGTAGTTCGTTTGAGCAGAAAAGTGACTCCCCTTACCTGAAACGAAGTCTTGCTTGTAGGAAGACACAGAGCCTGGGATTTAACTCCTTTTCTGAAGGGAAACACACAGCATAGTTCTCATCCATGGATCACACTCTGCTTTAGAGCGAGAAGCATGCTCTTGCTTTCTAGATTCTCTAATACAGCAGGAAATCTGAGTGTGCCCAGAACAAAAGAAGGGTGTTTCCTACACATATGGACCATATGTAGTCCAAATCTGCTTCTGAAACTGAAAAAAAGCACTGACCATCTTACATCCAATGCTTGTCAGTTAAGATGAGAAACGTGTGAGCTTCGTGAACGTTGTAGTTTGTTTGAGCAGAAAATTGACTGCCCTTACCTGAAACGAAGTCTTGCTTGTAGGAAGACTCAGAGCCTGTGATTTAACTCCGTTTCTGAAGTGAAACACACAGCAGTGTTCTCATCCATTGATCACACTCTGCGTTTGAACAAGAAGAATGCTCTTCTTTCTAGAGTCTCTAAGACAGCAGGAAAGTGAGTTTGCTGAGAACAAAAGAACGGTGTTTCGTACACATACGGACCATATCTAGTCGAACTCTGCTTCTGAAACTGATACAAAGCACTGGTCCTCTAACATCCAATGCTTGTCAGTTAAGATGAGAAACGTGTGAGCTCAGTGAACGATGTAGTTCGTTTGAGCAGAAAAGTGACTGTCCTTACCTGAAACGAAGTCTTGCTTGTAGTAAGACACAGAGCCTGGGATTTAACTCCATTTCTGAAGGGAAACACACAGCATAGTTCTCATCCATGGATCACACTCTGCTTTAGAGCGAGAAGCACGCTCTTGCTTTCTAGATTCTCTAATACAGCAGGAAATCTGAGTGTGCCCAGAACAAAAGAAGGGTGTTTCCTACACATATGGACCATATGTAGTCCAAATCTGCTTCTGAAACTGAAAAAAAGCACTGACCATCTTACATCCAATGCTTGTCAGTTAAGAAGAGAAACGTGTGAGCTTCGTGAACGATGTAGTTTGTTTGAGCAGAAAACTGACTGCCCTTACCTGAAACGAAGTCTTGCTTGTAGGAAGACTCAGAGCCTGGGATTTAACTCCGTTTCTGAAGTGAAACACACAGCAGTGTTCTCATCCATTGATCACACTCTGCGTTTGAACAAGAAGAATGCTCTTCTTTCTAGAGTCTCTAAGACAGCAGGAAAGTGAGTTTGCTGAGAACAAAAGAACGGTGTTTCGTACACATACGGACCATATCTAGTCGAACTCTGCTTCTGAAACTGATACAAAGCACTGGTCCTCTAACATCAAATGCTTGTCTGTTAAGATGTGAAACGTGTGAGCTTCCTGAACGATGTAGTTCATTTGAACTGAAAAGGGACTGCCCTTACCTGAAACGAAGTCTTGCTTGTAGGAAGACATAGAGCCTGGGATTTAACTACTTTTCTGAAGGGAAACATACAGCATAGTTTTCATCCATGGATCACACTCTGCTTTAGAGTGAGAAGCACACTCTTGCTTTCTGGAGTCTCTAAGACAGCAGGAAATCTGAGTGTGCCCAGAAAAAAAGAACGGTGTTTCCTACACATACGGACCATATCTAGTCCAACTCTTCTTCTGAAACTGATACAAAGCACTGGTCCTCTAACATCCAATGCTTGTCAGTAAAGATGAGAAATGTGTGAGCATCGTGAACGATGTAGTTCCTTTGAGCAGAAAAGTGACTGTCCTTACCTGAAACGAAGTCTTGCTTGTAGGAAGACTCAGAGCCTGGGATTTAACTCCATTTATGAAGGCAAGCACACAGCATAGTTCTCATCCATGGATCAAACTCTGATTTAGAAAGAAGCATGCAGTTGCTTTCTATGGTCTATAAGACAGCAGGAAACGTGAGTGTGCCCAGAACAAAAGAACGGTGTTTCCTACACATACGGACCATATCTAGTCCAACTCTTCTTCTGAAACTGATACAAAGCACTGGTCCTCTAACATCCAATGCTTGTCAGTAAAGATGAGAAATGTGTGAGCTTTGAGAACGATGTAGTTCGTTTGAGCAGAAAAGTGACTGTCCTTACCTGAAACGAAGTCTTGCTTGTAGGAAGACTCAGAGCCTGGGTTGTAACTCCATTTCTGATTTGAAACACACAGCAGTGTTCTCATCCATGGATCACACTCTGCTTTAGAACGAGAAGCACGCTCTTGCTTTCTAAAGTCTCTAAGACAGCAGGAAACGTGAGTGTGCTGAGAACAAAAGTACGTTGTTTCCTACACATAGGGACCATATCTAGTCCAACTCTGCTTCTGAAACAGATACAAAGCACTGGTCCTCTAACATCCAATGCTTGTCTGTTAAGATGTGAAACGTGTGAGCTTCCTGAACGATGTAGTTCATTTGAGCTGAAAAGTGACTGCCCTTACCTGAAACGAAGTCTTGCTTGTAGGAAGACATAGAGCCTGGGATTTAACTACTTTTCTGAAGGGAAACATACAGCATAGTTTTCATCCATGGATCACACTCTGCTTTAGAGTGAGAAGCACACCTTGCTTTCTAGAGTCTCTAAGACAGCAGGAAATCTGAGTTTGCCCAGAACAAAAGAATGGTGTTTCCTACACATATGGACCATATCTAGTCCAAATCTTCTTCTGAAACTGATACAAAGCACTGACCCTCTAACTTCCAATGCTTGTCAGTTAAGATGAGAAACGTGTGAGCTCAGTGAACGATGTAGTTCGTTTGAGCAGAAAAGTGACTGCCCTTACCTGAAACGAAGTCTTGCTTGTAGTAAGACACAGAGCCTGGGATTTAACTCCATTTCTGAAGGCAAGCACACAGCATAGTTCTCATCCATGGATCAAACTCTGCTTTAGAAAGAAGCATGCAGTTGCTTTCTATGGTCTATAAGACAGCAGGAAACGTGAGTGTGCCCAGAACAAAAGAACGGTGTTTCCTACACATACGGACCATATCTAGTCCAACTCTTCTTCTGACACTGATACAAAGCACTGGTCCTCTAACATCCAATGCTTGTCAGTAAAGATGAAAAATGTGTGAGCTTCGTGAACGATGTAGTTCGTTTGAGCAGAAAAGTGACTGTCCTTACCTGAAACGAAGTCTTGCTTGTAGGAAGACTCAGAGCCTGGGATGTAACTCCATTTCTGATGTGAAACACACAGCAGTGTTCTCATCCATGGATCACACTCTGCTTTAGAGCGAGAAGCACGCTCTTGCTTTCTAAAGTCTCTAAGACAGCAGGAAACGTGAGTGTGCTGAGAACAAAAGTACGTTGTTTCCTACACATAGAGACCATATCTAGTCAAACTCTGCTTCTGAACCAGATACAAAGCACTGGTCCTCTAACATCCAATGCTTGTCAGTTAAGATGAGAAACGTGTGAGCTTCGTGAACGATGTAGTTCGTTTGAGCAGAAAACTGACTGCCCTTACCTGAAACGAAGTCTTGCTTGTAGGAAGATTCAGAGCCTGGGATTTAACTCCATTTCTGAAGTGAAACACACAGCAGTATTCTCATCCATTGATCACACTCTGCGTTAGAACAAGAAGCATGTTCTTGCTTTCTAGAGTCTCTAAGACCGCAGGAAACATGAGTTTGCTGAGAACAAAAGAACGGGGTTTCCTACACATACAGACCATATCTAGTCCAACTCTACTTCTGAAACTGATACAAAGCACTGGTCCTATAACATCCAATGCTTGTCTGTTAAGATGAGAAACATCTGAGCTCGGTGAACGATTTAGTAAGTTTGAGCAGAAAACTGACTCCCCTTACCTGAAACGAAGTCTTGCTTGTAGGAAGACACAGAGCCTGGGATTTAACTCCTTTTCTGAAGGGAAACACACAGCATAGTTCTCATCCATGGATCACACTCTGCTTTAGAGCGAGAAGCACGCTCTTGCTTTCTAGATTCTCTAATACAGCAGGAAATCTGAGTGTGCCCAGAACAAAAGAAGGGTGTTTCCTACACATATGGACCATATGTAGTCCAAATCTGCTTCTGAAACTGAAAAAAAGCACTGACCATCTTACATCCAATGCTTGTCATTTAAGAAGAGAAACGTGTGAGCTTCGTGAACGATGTAGTTTGTTTGAGCAGAAAACTGACTGCCCTTACCTGAAACGAAGTCTTGCTTGTAGGAAGACATAGAGCCTGGGATTTAACTCCGTTTCTGAAGTGAAACACACAGCAGTGTTCTCATCCATTGATCACACTCTGCGTTTGAACAAGAAGAATGCTCTTCTTTCTAGAGTCTCTAATACAGCAGGAAAGTGAGTTTGCTGAGAACAAAAGAACGGTGTTTCGTACACATACGGACCATATCTAGTCGAACTCTGCTTCTGAAACTGATACAAAGCACTGGTCCTCTAACATCCAATGCTTGTCTGTTAAGATGTGAAACGTGTGAGCTTCCTGAACGATGTAGTTTATTTGAGCTGAAAAGTGACTGCCCATACCTGAAACGAAGTCTTGCTTGTAGGAAGACATAGAGCCTGGGATTTAACTACTTTTCTGAAGGGAAACATACAGCATAGTTTTCATCCATGGATCACACTCTGCTTTAGAGTGAGAAGCACACTCTTGCTTTCTAGAGTCTCTAAGACAGCAGGAAATCTGAGTGTGCCCAGAACAAAAGAACGGTGTTTCCTACACATACGGACCATATCTAGTCCAACTCTTCTTCTGAAACTGATACAAAGCACTGATCCTCTAACATCCAATGCTTGTCAGTAAAGATGAGAAATGTGTGAGCTTCGTGAACGATGTAGTTCGTTTGAGCAGAAAAGTGACTGTCCTTACCTGAAACGAAGTCTTGCTTGTAGGAAGACTCAGAGCCTGGGATTTAACTCCATTTATGAAGGCAAGCACACAACATAGTTCTCATCCATGGATCAAACTCTGCTTTAGAAAGAAGCATGCAGTTGCTTTCTATGGTCTATAGGACAGCAGGAAACGTGAGTGTGCCCAGAACAAAAGAACGGTGTTTCCTACACATACGGACCATATCTAGTCCAACTCTTCTTCTGAAACTGATACAAAGCACTGGTCCTCTAACATCCAATGCTTGTCAGTAAAGATGAGAAATGTGTGAGCTTCGTGAACGATGTAGTTCGTTTGAGCAGAAAAGTGACTGTCCTTACCTGAAACGAAGTCTTGCTTGTAGGAAGACTCAGAGCCTGGGATGTAACTCCATTTCTGATGTGAAACACAAAGCAGTGTTCTCATCCATGGATCACACTCTGCTTTAGAGCGAGAAGCACGCTCTTGCTTTCTAAAGTCTCTAAGACAGCAGGAAACGTGAGTGTGCTGAGAACAAAAGTACGTTGTTTCCTACACATAGGGACCATATCTAGTCCAACTCTGCTTCTGAAACAGATACAAAGCACTGGTCCTCTAACATCCAATGCTTGTCAGTTAAGATGAGAAACGTGTGAGCTTCGTGAACGATGTAGTTCGTTTGAGCAGAAAACTGACTGCCCTTACCTGAAACGAAGTCTTGCTTGTAGGAAGACTCAGAGCCTGGGATTTAACTCCATTTCTGAAGTGAAACACACAGCAGTATTCTCATCCATTGATCACACTCTGCGTTAGAACAAGAAGCATGCTCTTGCTTTCTAGAGTCTCTAAGACAGCAGGAAACATGAGTTTGCCCAGAACAAAAGAACGGTGTTTCCTACACATATGGACCATATCTAGTCCAAATCTTCTTCTGAAACTGATACAAAGCACTGACCCTCTAACTTCCAATGCTTGTCAGTTAAGATGAGAAACGTGTGAGCTCAGTGAACGATGTAGTTCGTTTGAGCAGAAAAGTGACTGCCCTTACCTGAAACGAAGTCTTGCTTGTAGTAAGACACAGAGCCTGGGATTTAACTCCATTTCTGAAGGCAAGCACACAGCATAGTTCTCATCCATGGATCAAACTCTGCTTTAGAAAGAAGCATGCAGTTGCTTTCTATGGTCTATAAGACAGCAGGAAACGTGAGTGTGCCCAGAACAAAAGAACGGTGTTTCCTACACATACGGACCATATCTAGTCCAACTCTTCTTCTGACACTGATACAAAGCACTGGTCCTCTAACATCCAATGCTTGTCAGTAAAGATGAAAAATGTGTGAGCTTCGTGAACGATGTAGTTCGTTTGAGCAGAAAAGTGACTGTCCTTACCTGAAACGAAGTCTTGCTTGTAGGAAGACTCAGAGCCTGGGATGTAACTCCATTTCTGATGTGAAACACACAGCAGTGTTCTCATCCATGGATCACACTCTGCTTTAGAGCGAGAAGCACGCTCTTGCTTTCTAAAGTCTCTAAGACAGCAGGAAACGTGAGTGTGCTGAGAACAAAAGTACGTTGTTTCCTACACATAGGGACCATATCTAGTCCAACTCTGCTTCTGAAACAGATACAAAGCACTGGTCCTCTAACATCCAATGCTTGTCAGTTAAGATGAGAAACGTGTGAGCTTCGTGAACGATGTAGTTCGTTTGAGCAGAAAACTGACTGCCCTTACCTGAAACGAAGTCTTGCTTGTAGGAAGACTCAGAGCCTGGGATTTAACTCCATTTCTGAAGTGAAACACACAGCAGTATTCTCATCCATTGATCACACTCTGCGTTAGAACAAGAAGCATGTTCTTGCTTTCTAGAGTCTCTAAGACCGCAGGAAACATGAGTTTGCTGAGAACAAAAGAACGGGGTTTCCTACACATACAGACCATATCTAGTCCAAATCTTCTTCTGAAACTGATACAAAGCACTGACCCTCTAACTTCCAATGCTTGTCAGTTAAGATGAGAAACGTGTGAGCTCAGTGAACGATGTAGTTCGTTTGAGCAGAAAAGTGACTCCCCTTACCTGAAACGAAGTCTTGCTTGTAGTTAGACACAGAGCCTGGGATTTAACTCCATTTCTGAAGGCAAGCACACAGCATAGTTCTCATCCATGGATCAAACTCTGCTTTAGAAAGAAGCATGCAGTTGCTTTCTATGGTCTATAAGACAGCAGGAAACGTGAGTGTGCCCAGAACAAAAGAACGGTGTTTCCTACACATACGGACCATATCTAGTCCAACTCTTCTTCTGACACTGATACAAAGCACTGGTCCTCTAACATCCAATGCTTGTCAGTAAAGATGAAAAATGTGTGAGCTTCGTGAACGATGTAGTTCGTTTGAGCAGAAAAGTGACTGTCCTTACCTGAAACGAAGTCTTGCTTGTAGGAAGACTCAGAGCCTGGGATGTAACTCCATTTCTGATGTGAAACACACAGCAGTGTTCTCATCCATGGATCACACTCTGCTTTAGAGCGAGAAGCACGCTCTTGCTTTCTAAAGTCTCTAAGACAGCAGGAAACGTGAGTGTGCTGAGAACAAAAGTACGTTGTTTCCTACACATAGGGACCATATCTAGTCCAACTCTGCTTCTGAAACAGATACAAAGCACTGGTCCTCTAACATCCAATGCTTGTCAGTTAAGATGAGAAACGTGTGAGCTTCGTGAACGATGTAGTTCGTTTGAGCAGAAAACTGACTGCCCTTACCTGAAACGAAGTCTTGCTTGTAGGAAGACTCAGAGCCTGGGATTTAACTCCATTTCTGAAGTGAAACACACAGCAGTATTCTCATCCATTGATCACACTCTGCGTTAGAACAAGAAGCATGTTCTTGCTTTCTAGAGTCTCTAAGACCGCAGGAAACATGAGTTTGCTGAGAACAAAAGAACGGGGTTTCCTACACATACAGACCATATCTAGTCCAACTCTACTTCTGAAACTGATACAAAGCACTGGTCCTATAACATCCAATGCTTGTCTGTTAAGATGAGAAACATCTGAGCTCGGTGAACGATTTAGTAAGTTTGAGCAGAAAAGTGACTCCCCTTACCTGAAACGAAGTCTTGCTTGTAGGAAGACACAGAGCCTGGGATTTAACTCCTTTTCTGAAGGGAAACACACAGCATAGTTCTCATCCATGGATCACACTCTGCTTTAGAGCGAGAAGCACGCTCTTGCTTTCTAGATTCTCTAATACAGCAGGAAATCTGAGTGTGCCCAGAACAAAAGAAGGGTGTTTCCTACACATATGGACCATATGTAGTCCAAATCTGCTTCTGAAACTGAAAAAAAGCACTGACCATCTTACATCCAATGCTTGTCAGTTAAGAAGAGAAACGTGTGAGCTTCGTGAACGATGTAGTTTGTTTGAGCAGAAAACTGACTGCCCTTACCTGAAACGAAGTCTTGCTTGTAGGAAGACATAGAGCCTGGGATTTAACTCCGTTTCTGAAGTGAAACACACAGCAGTGTTCTCATCCATTGATCACACTCTGCGTTTGAACAAGAAGAATGCTCTTCTTTCTAGAGTCTCTAATACAGCAGGAAAGTGAGTTTGCTGAGAACAAAAGAACGGTGTTTCGTACACATACGGACCATATCTAGTCGAACTCTGCTTCTGAAACTGATACAAAGCACTGGTCCTCTAACATCCAATGCTTGTCTGTTAAGATGTGAAACGTGTGAGCTTCCTGAACGATGTAGTTTATTTGAGCTGAAAAGTGACTGCCCATACCTGAAACGAAGTCTTGCTTGTAGGAAGACATAGAGCCTGGGATTTAACTACTTTTCTGAAGGGAAACATACAGCATAGTTTTCATCCATGGATCACACTCTGCTTTAGAGTGAGAAGCACACTCTTGCTTTCTAGAGTCTCTAAGACAGCAGGAAATCTGAGTGTGCCCAGAACAAAAGAACGGTGTTTCCTACACATACGGACCATATCTAGTCCAACTCTTCTTCTGAAACTGATACAAAGCACTGATCCTCTAACATCCAATGCTTGTCAGTAAAGATGAGAAATGTGTGAGCTTCGTGAACGATGTAGTTCGTTTGAGCAGAAAAGTGACTGTCCTTACCTGAAACGAAGTCTTGCTTGTAGGAAGACTCAGAGCCTGGGATTTAAGTCCATTTATGAAGGCAAGCACACAACATAGTTCTCATCCATGGATCAAACTCTGCTTTAGAAAGAAGCATGCAGTTGCTTTCTATGGTCTATAAGACAGCAGGAAACGTGAGTGTGCCCAGAACAAAAGAACGGTGTTTCCTACACATACGGACCATATCTAGTCCAACTCTTCTTCTGAAACTGATACAAAGCACTGGTCCTCTAACATCCAATGCTTGTCAGTAAAGATGAGAAATGTGTGAGCTTCGTGAACGATGTAGTTCGTTTGAGCAGAAAAGTGACTGTCCTTACCTGAAACGAAGTCTTGCTTGTAGGAAGACTCAGAGCCTGGGATGTAACTCCATTTCTGATGTGAAACACAAAGCAGTGTTCTCATCCATGGATCACACTCTGCTTTAGAGCGAGAAGCACGCTCTTGCTTTCTAAAGTCTCTAAGACAGCAGGAAACGTGAGTGTGCTGAGAACAAAAGTACGTTGTTTCCTACACATAGGGACCATATCTAGTCCAACTCTGCTTCTGAAACAGATACAAAGCACTGGTCCTCTAACATCCAATGCTTGTCAGTTAAGATGAGAAACGTGTGAGCTTCGTGAACGATGTAGTTCGTTTGAGCAGAAAACTGACTGCCCTTACCTGAAACGAAGTCTTGCTTGTAGGAAGACTCAGAGCCTGGGATTTAACTCCATTTCTGAAGTGAAACACACAGCAGTATTCTCATCCATTGATCACACTCTGCGTTAGAACAAGAAGCATGCTCTTGCTTTCTAGAGTCTCTAAGACAGCAGGAAACATGAGTTTGCCCAGAACAAAAGAACGGTGTTTCCTACACATATGGACCATATCTAGTCCAAATCTTCTTCTGAAACTGATACAAAGCACTGACCCTCTAACTTCCAATGCTTGTCAGTTAAGATGAGAAACGTGTGAGCTCAGTGAACGATGTAGTTCGTTTGAGCAGAAAAGTGACTGCCCTTACCTGAAACGAAGTCTTGCTTGTAGTAAGACACAGAGCCTGGGATTTAACTCCATTTCTGAAGGCAAGCACACAGCATAGTTCTCATCCATGGATCAAACTCTGCTTTAGAAAGAAGCATGCAGTTGCTTTCTATGGTCTATAAGACAGCAGGAAACGTGAGTGTGCCCAGAACAAAAGAACGGTGTTTCCTACACATACGGACCATATCTAGTCCAACTCTTCTTCTGACACTGATACAAAGCACTGGTCCTCTAACATCCAATGCTTGTCAGTAAAGATGAAAAATGTGTGAGCTTCGTGAACGATGTAGTTCATTTGAGCAGAAAAGTGACTGTCCTTACCTGAAACGAAGTCTTGCTTGTAGGAAGACTCAGAGCCTGGGATGTAACTCCATTTCTGATGTGAAACACACAGCAGTGTTCTCATCCATGGATCACACTCTGCTTTAGAGCGAGAAGCACGCTCTTGCTTTCTAAAGTCTCTAAGACAGCAGGAAACGTGAGTGTGCTGAGAACAAAAGTACGTTGTTTCCTACACATAGGGACCATATCTAGTCCAACTCTGCTTCTGAAACAGATACAAAGCACTGGTCCTCTAACATCCAATGCTTGTCAGTTAAGATGAGAAACGTGTGAGCTTCGTGAACGATGTAGTTCGTTTGAGCAGAAAACTGACTGCCCTTACCTGAAACGAAGTCTTGCTTGTAGGAAGACTCAGAGCCTGGGATTTAACTCCATTTCTGAAGTGAAACACACAGCAGTATTCTCATCCATTGATCACACTCTGCGTTAGAACAAGAAGCATGTTCTTGCTTTCTAGAGTCTCTAAGACCGCAGGAAACATGAGTTTGCTGAGAACAAAAGAACGGGGTTTCCTACACATACAGACCATATCTAGTCCAAATCTTCTTCTGAAACTGATACAAAGCACTGACCCTCTAACTTCCAATGCTTGTCAGTTAAGATGAGAAACGTGTGAGCTCAGTGAACGATGTAGTTCGTTTGAGCAGAAAAGTGACTGCCCTTACCTGAAACGAAGTCTTGCTTGTAGTTAGACACAGAGCCTGGGATTTAACTCCATTTCTGAAGGCAAGCACACAGCATAGTTCTCATCCATGGATCAAACTCTGCTTTAGAAAGAAGCATGCAGTTGCTTTCTATGGTCTATAAGACAGCAGGAAACGTGAGTGTGCCCAGAACAAAAGAACGGTGTTTCCTACACATACGGACCATATCTAGTCCAACTCTTCTTCTGACACTGATACAAAGCACTGGTCCTCTAACATCCAATGCTTGTCAGTAAAGATGAAAAATGTGTGAGCTTCGTGAACGATGTAGTTCGTTTGAGCAGAAAAGTGACTGTCCTTACCTGAAACGAAGTCTTGCTTGTAGGAAGACTCAGAGCCTGGGATGTAACTCCATTTCTGATGTGAAACACACAGCAGTGTTCTCATCCATGGATCACACTCTGCTTTAGAGCGAGAAGCACGCTCTTGCTTTCTAAAGTCTCTAAGACAGCAGGAAACGTGAGTGTGCTGAGAACAAAAGTACGTTGTTTCCTACACATAGGGACCATATCTAGTCCAACTCTGCTTCTGAAACAGATACAAAGCACTGGTCCTCTAACATCCAATGCTTGTCAGTTAAGATGAGAAACGTGTGAGCTTCGTGAACGATGTAGTTCGTTTGAGCAGAAAACTGACTGCCCTTACCTGAAACGAAGTCTTGCTTGTAGGAAGACTCAGAGCCTGGGATTTAACTCCATTTCTGAAGTGAAACACACAGCAGTATTCTCATCCATTGATCACACTCTGCGTTAGAACAAGAAGCATGTTCTTGCTTTCTAGAGTCTCTAAGACCGCAGGAAACATGAGTTTGCTGAGAACAAAAGAACGGGGTTTCCTACCCATACAGACCATATCTAGTCCAACTCTACTTCTGAAACTGATACAAAGCACTGGTCCTCTAACATCCAATGCTTGTCTGTTAAGATGAGAAACATCTGAGCTCGGTGAACGATTTAGTAAGTTTGAGCAGAAAAGTGACTCCCCTTACCTGAAACGAAGTCTTGCTTGTAGGAAGACACAGAGCCTGGGATTTAACTCCTTTTCTGAAGGGAAACACACAGCATAGTTCTCATCCATGGATCACACTCTGCTTTAGAGCGAGAAGCACGCTCTTGCTTTCTAGATTCTCTAATACAGCAGGAAATCTGAGTGTGCCCAGAACAAAAGAAGGGTGTTTCCTACACATATGGACCATATGTAGTCCAAATCTGCTTCTGAAACTGAAAAAAAGCACTGACCATCTTACATCCAATGCTTGTCATTTAAGAAGAGAAACGTGTGAGCTTCGTGAACGATGTAGTTTGTTTGAGCAGAAAACTGACTGCCCTTACCTGAAACGAAGTCTTGCTTGTAGGAAGACATAGAGCCTGGGATTTAACTCCGTTTCTGAAGTGAAACACACAGCAGTGTTCTCATCCATTGATCACACTCTGCGTTTGAACAAGAAGAATGCTCTTCTTTCTAGAGTCTCTAATACAGCAGGAAAGTGAGTTTGCTGAGAACAAAAGAACGGTGTTTCGTACACATACGGACCATATCTAGTCGAACTCTGCTTCTGAAACTGATACAAAGCACTGGTCCTCTAACATCCAATGCTTGTCTGTTAAGATGTGAAACGTGTGAGCTTCCTGAACGATGTAGTTTATTTGAGCTGAAAAGTGACTGCCCATACCTGAAACGAAGTCTTGCTTGTAGGAAGACATAGAGCCTGGGATTTAACTACTTTTCTGAAGGGAAACATACAGCATAGTTTTCATCCATGGATCACACTCTGCTTTAGAGTGAGAAGCACACTCTTGCTTTCTAGAGTCTCTAAGACAGCAGGAAATCTGAGTGTGCCCAGAACAAAAGAACGGTGTTTCCTACACATACGGACCATATCTAGTCCAACTCTTCTTCTGAAACTGATACAAAGCACTGATCCTCTAACATCCAATGCTTGTCAGTAAAGATGAGAAATGTGTGAGCTTCGTGAACGATGTAGTTCGTTTGAGCAGAAAAGTGACTGTCCTTACCTGAAACGAAGTCTTGCTTGTAGGAAGACTCAGAGCCTGGGATTTAACTCCATTTATGAAGGCAAGCACACAACATAGTTCTCATCCATGGATCAAACTCTGCTTTAGAAAGAAGCATGCAGTTGCTTTCTATGGTCTATAAGACAGCAGGAAACGTGAGTGTGCCCAGAACAAAAGAACGGTGTTTCCTACACATACGGACCATATCTAGTCCAACTCTTCTTCTGAAACTGATACAAAGCACTGGTCCTCTAACATCCAATGCTTGTCAGTAAAGATGAGAAATGTGTGAGCTTCGTGAACGATGTAGTTCGTTTGAGCAGAAAAGTGACTGTCCTTACCTGAAACGAAGTCTTGCTTGTAGGAAGACTCAGAGCCTGGGATGTAACTCCATTTCTGATGTGAAACACAAAGCAGTGTTCTCATCCATGGATCACACTCTGCTTTAGAGCGAGAAGCACGCTCTTGCTTTCTAAAGTCTCTAAGACAGCAGGAAACGTGAGTGTGCTGAGAACAAAAGTACGTTGTTTCCTACACATAGGGACCATATCTAGTCCAACTCTGCTTCTGAAACAGATACAAAGCACTGGTCCTCTAACATCCAATGCTTGTCAGTTAAGATGAGAAACGTGTGAGCTTCGTGAACGATGTAGTTCGTTTGAGCAGAAAACTGACTGCCCTTACCTGAAACGAAGTCTTGCTTGTAGGAAGACTCAGAGCCTGGGATTTAACTCCATTTCTGAAGTGAAACACACAGCAGTATTCTCATCCATTGATCACACTCTGCGTTAGAACAAGAAGCATGCTCTTGCTTTCTAGAGTCTCTAAGACAGCAGGAAACATGAGTTTGCCCAGAACAAAAGAACGGTGTTTCCTACACATATGGACCATATCTAGTCCAAATCTTCTTCTGAAACTGATACAAAGCACTGACCCTCTAACTTCCAATGCTTGTCAGTTAAGATGAGAAACGTGTGAGCTCAGTGAACGATGTAGTTCGTTTGAGCAGAAAAGTGACTGCCCTTACCTGAAACGAAGTCTTGCTTGTAGTAAGACACAGAGCCTGGGATTTAACTCCATTTCTGAAGGCAAGCACACAGCATAGTTCTCATCCATGGATCAAACTCTGCTTTAGAAAGAAGCATGCAGTTGCTTTCTATGGTCTATAAGACAGCAGGAAACGTGAGTGTGCCCAGAACAAAAGAACGGTGTTTCCTACACATACGGACCATATCTAGTCCAACTCTTCTTCTGACACTGATACAAAGCACTGGTCCTCTAACATCCAATGCTTGTCAGTAAAGATGAAAAATGTGTGAGCTTCGTGAACGATGTAGTTCATTTGAGCAGAAAAGTGACTGTCCTTACCTGAAACGAAGTCTTGCTTGTAGGAAGACTCAGAGCCTGGGATGTAACTCCATTTCTGATGTGAAACACACAGCAGTGTTCTCATCCATGGATCACACTCTGCTTTAGAGCGAGAAGCACGCTCTTGCTTTCTAAAGTCTCTAAGACAGCAGGAAACGTGAGTGTGCTGAGAACAAAAGTACGTTGTTTCCTACACATAGGGACCATATCTAGTCCAACTCTGCTTCTGAAACAGATACAAAGCACTGGTCCTCTAACATCCAATGCTTGTCAGTTAAGATGAGAAACGTGTGAGCTTCGTGAACGATGTAGTTCGTTTGAGCAGAAAACTGACTGCCCTTACCTGAAACGAAGTCTTGCTTGTAGGAAGACTCAGAGCCTGGGATTTAACTCCATTTCTGAAGTGAAACACACAGCAGTATTCTCATCCATTGATCACACTCTGCGTTAGAACAAGAAGCATGTTCTTGCTTTCTAGAGTCTCTAAGACCGCAGGAAACATGAGTTTGCTGAGAACAAAAGAACGGGGTTTCCTACACATACAGACCATATCTAGTCCAAATCTTCTTCTGAAACTGATACAAAGCACTGACCCTCTAACTTCCAATGCTTGTCAGTTAAGATGAGAAACGTGTGAGCTCAGTGAACGATGTAGTTCGTTTGAGCAGAAAAGTGACTGCCCTTACCTGAAACGAAGTCTTGCTTGTAGTTAGACACAGAGCCTGGGATTTAACTCCATTTCTGAAGGCAAGCACACAGCATAGTTCTCATCCATGGATCAAACTCTGCTTTAGAAAGAAGCATGCAGTTGCTTTCTATGGTCTATAAGACAGCAGGAAACGTGAGTGTGCCCAGAACAAAAGAACGGTGTTTCCTACACATACGGACCATATCTAGTCCAACTCTTCTTCTGACACTGATACAAAGCACTGGTCCTCTAACATCCAATGCTTGTCAGTAAAGATGAAAAATGTGTGAGCTTCGTGAACGATGTAGTTCGTTTGAGCAGAAAAGTGACTGTCCTTACCTGAAACGAAGTCTTGCTTGTAGGAAGACTCAGAGCCTGGGATGTAACTCCATTTCTGATGTGAAACACACAGCAGTGTTCTCATCCATGGATCACACTCTGCTTTAGAGCGAGAAGCACGCTCTTGCTTTCTAAAGTCTCTAAGACAGCAGGAAACGTGAGTGTGCTGAGAACAAAAGTACGTTGTTTCCTACACATAGGGACCATATCTAGTCCAACTCTGCTTCTGAAACAGATACAAAGCACTGGTCCTCTAACATCCAATGCTTGTCAGTTAAGATGAGAAACGTGTGAGCTTCGTGAACGATGTAGTTCGTTTGAGCAGAAAACTGACTGCCCTTACCTGAAACGAAGTCTTGCTTGTAGGAAGACTCAGAGCCTGGGATTTAACTCCATTTCTGAAGTGAAACACACAGCAGTATTCTCATCCATTGATCACACTCTGCGTTAGAACAAGAAGCATGTTCTTGCTTTCTAGAGTCTCTAAGACCGCAGGAAACATGAGTTTGCTGAGAACAAAAGAACGGGGTTTCCTACCCATACAGACCATATCTAGTCCAACTCTACTTCTGAAACTGATACAAAGCACTGGTCCTCTAACATCCAATGCTTGTCTGTTAAGATGAGAAACATCTGAGCTCGGTGAACGATTTAGTAAGTTTGAGCAGAAAAGTGACTCCCCTTACCTGAAACGAAGTCTTGCTTGTAGGAAGACACAGAGCCTGGGATTTAACTCCTTTTCTGAAGGGAAACACACAGCATAGTTCTCATCCATGGATCACACTCTGCTTTAGAGCGAGAAGCACGCTCTTGCTTTCTAGATTCTCTAATACAGCAGGAAATCTGAGTGTGCCCAGAACAAAAGAAGGGTGTTTCCTACACATATGGACCATATGTAGTCCAAATCTGCTTCTGAAACTGAAAAAAAGCACTGACCATCTTACATCCAATGCTTGTCATTTAAGAAGAGAAACGTGTGAGCTTCGTGAACGATGTAGTTTGTTTGAGCAGAAAACTGACTGCCCTTACCTGAAACGAAGTCTTGCTTGTAGGAAGACATAGAGCCTGGGATTTAACTCCGTTTCTGAAGTGAAACACACAGCAGTGTTCTCATCCATTGATCACACTCTGCGTTTGAACAAGAAGAATGCTCTTCTTTCTAGAGTCTCTAATACAGCAGGAAAGTGAGTTTGCTGAGAACAAAAGAACGGTGTTTCGTACACATACGGACCATATCTAGTCGAACTCTGCTTCTGAAACTGATACAAAGCACTGGTCCTCTAACATCCAATGCTTGTCTGTTAAGATGTGAAACGTGTGAGCTTCCTGAACGATGTAGTTTATTTGAGCTGAAAAGTGACTGCCCATACCTGAAACGAAGTCTTGCTTGTAGGAAGACATAGAGCCTGGGATTTAACTACTTTTCTGAAGGGAAACATACAGCATAGTTTTCATCCATGGATCACACTCTGCTTTAGAGTGAGAAGCACACTCTTGCTTTCTAGAGTCTCTAAGACAGCAGGAAATCTGAGTGTGCCCAGAACAAAAGAACGGTGTTTCCTACACATACGGACCATATCTAGTCCAACTCTTCTTCTGAAACTGATACAAAGCACTGATCCTCTAACATCCAATGCTTGTCAGTAAAGATGAGAAATGTGTGAGCTTCGTGAACGATGTAGTTCGTTTGAGCAGAAAAGTGACTGTCCTTACCTGAAACGAAGTCTTGCTTGTAGGAAGACTCAGAGCCTGGGATTTAACTCCATTTATGAAGGCAAGCACACAACATAGTTCTCATCCATGGATCAAACTCTGCTTTAGAAAGAAGCATGCAGTTGCTTTCTATGGTCTATAAGACAGCAGGAAACGTGAGTGTGCCCAGAACAAAAGAACGGTGTTTCCTACACATACGGACCATATCTAGTCCAACTCTTCTTCTGAAACTGATACAAAGCACTGGTCCTCTAACATCCAATGCTTGTCAGTAAAGATGAGAAATGTGTGAGCTTCGTGAACGATGTAGTTCGTTTGAGCAGAAAAGTGACTGTCCTTACCTGAAACGAAGTCTTGCTTGTAGGAAGACTCAGAGCCTGGGATGTAACTCCATTTCTGATGTGAAACACAAAGCAGTGTTCTCATCCATGGATCACACTCTGCTTTAGAGCGAGAAGCACGCTCTTGCTTTCTAAAGTCTCTAAGACAGCAGGAAACGTGAGTGTGCTGAGAACAAAAGTACGTTGTTTCCTACACATAGGGACCATATCTAGTCCAACTCTGCTTCTGAAACAGATACAAAGCACTGGTCCTCTAACATCCAATGCTTGTCAGTTAAGATGAGAAACGTGTGAGCTTCGTGAACAATGTAGTTCGTTTGAGCAGAAAACTGACTGCCCTTACCTGAAACGAAGTCTTGCTTGTAGGAAGACTCAGAGCCTGGGATTTAACTCCATTTCTGAAGTGAAACACACAGCAGTATTCTCATCCATTGATCACACTCTGCGTTAGAACAAGAAGCATGCTCTTGCTTTCTAGAGTCTCTAAGACAGCAGGAAACATGAGTTTGCCCAGAACAAAAGAACGGTGTTTCCTACACATATGGACCATATCTAGTCCAAATCTTCTTCTGAAACTGATACAAAGCACTGACCCTCTAACTTCCAATGCTTGTCAGTTAAGATGAGAAACGTGTGAGCTCAGTGAACTTTGTAGTTCGTTTGAGCAGAAAAGTGACTGCCCTTACCTGAAACGAAGTCTTGCTTGTAGTAAGACACAGAGCCTGGGATTTAACTCCATTTCTGAAGGCAAGCACACAGCATAGTTCTCATCCATGGATCAAACTCTGCTTTAGAAAGAAGCATGCAGTTGCTTTCTATGGTCTATAAGACAGCAGGAAACGTGAGTGTGCCCAGAACAAAAGAACGGTGTTTCCTACACATACGGACCATATCTAGTCCAACTCTTCTTCTGACACTGATACAAAGCACTGGTCCTCTAACATCCAATGCTTGTCAGTAAAGATGAAAAATGTTTGAGCTTCGTGAACGATGTAGTTCGTTTGAGCAGAAAAGTGACTGTCCTTACCTGAAACGAAGTCTTGCTTGTAGGAAGACTCAGAGCCTGGGATGTAACTCCATTTCTGATGTGAAACACACAGCAGTGTTCTCATCCATGGATCACACTCTGCTTTAGAGCGAGAAGCACGCTCTTGCTTTCTAAAGTCTCTAAGACAGCAGGAAACGTGAGTGTGCTGAGAACAAAAGTACGTTGTTTCCTACACATAGGGACCATATCTAGTCCAACTCTGCTTCTGAAACAGATACAAAGCACTGGTCCTCTAACATCCAATGCTTGTCAGTTAAGATGAGAAACGTGTGAGCTTCGTGAACGATGTAGTTCGTTTGAGCAGAAAACTGACTGCCCTTACCTGAAACGAAGTCTTGCTTGTAGGAAGACTCAGAGCCTGGGATTTAACTCCATTTCTGAAGTGAAACACACAGCAGTATTCTCATCCATTGATCACACTCTGCGTTAGAACAAGAAGCATGTTCTTGCTTTCTAGAGTCTCTAAGACCGCAGGAAACATGAGTTTGCTGAGAACAAAAGAACGGGGTTTCCTACACATACAGACCATATCTAGTCCAAATCTTCTTCTGAAACTGATACAAAGCACTGACCCTCTAACTTCCAATGCTTGTCAGTTAAGATGAGAAACGTGTGAGCTCAGTGAATGATGTAGTTCATTTGAGCAGAAAAGTGACTGCCCTTACCTGAAACGAAGTCTTGCTTGTAGTAAGACACAGAGCCTGGGATTTAACTCCATTTCTGAAGGCAAGCACACAGCATAGTTCTCATCCATGGATCAAACTCTGCTTTAGAAAGAAGCATGCAGTTGCTTTCTATGGTCTATAAGACAGCAGGAAACGTGAGTGTGCCCAGAACAAAAGAACGGTGTTTCCTACACATACGGACCATATCTAGTCCAACTCTTCTTCTGACACTGATACAAAGCACTGGTCCTCTAACATCCAATGCTTGTCAGTAAAGATGAAAAATGTGTGAGCTTCGTGAACGATGTAGTTCGTTTGAGCAGAAAAGTGACTGTCCTTACCTGAAACGAAGTCTTGCTTGTAGGAAGACTCAGAGCCTGGGATGTAACTCCATTTCTGATGTGAAACACACAGCAGTGTTCTCATCCATGGATCACACTCTGCTTTAGAGCGAGAAGCACGCTCTTGCTTTCTAAAGTCTCTAAGACAGCAGGAAACGTGAGTGTGCTGAGAACAAAAGTACGTTGTTTCCTACACATAGGGACCATATCTAGTCCAACTCTGCTTCTGAAACAGATACAAAGCACTGGTCCTCTAACATCCAATGCTTGTCAGTTAAGATGAGAAACGTGTGAGCTTCGTGAACGATGTAGTTCGTTTGAGCAGAAAACTGACTGCCCTTACCTGAAACGAAGTCTTGCTTGTAGGAAGACTCAGAGCCTGGGATTTAACTCCATTTCTGAAGTGAAACACACAGCAGTATTCTCATCCATTGATCACACTCTGCGTTAGAACAAGAAGCATGTTCTTGCTTTCTAGAGTCTCTAAGACCGCAGGAAACATGAGTTTGCTGAGAACAAAAGAACGGGGTTTCCTACACATACAGACCATATCTAGTCCAACTCTACTTCTGAAACTGATACAAAGCACTGGTCCTATAACATCCAATGCTTGTCTGTTAAGATGAGAAACATCTGAGCTCGGTGAACGATTTAGTAAGTTTGAGCAGAAAAGTGACTCCCCTTACCTGAAACGAAGTCTTGCTTGTAGGAAGACACAGAGCCTGGGATTTAACTCCTTTTCTGAAGGGAAACACACAGCATAGTTCTCATCCATGGATCACACTCTGCTTTAGAGCGAGAAGCACGCTCTTGCTTTCTAGATTCTCTAATACAGCAGGAAATCTGAGTGTGCCCAGAACAAAAGAAGGGTGTTTCCTACACATATGGACCATATGTAGTCCAAATCTGCTTCTGAAACTGAAAAAAAGCACTGACCATCTTACATCCAATGCTTGTCAGTTAAGAAGAGAAACGTGTGAGCTTCGTGAACGATGTAGTTTGTTTGAGCAGAAAACTGACTGCCCTTACCTGAAACGAAGTCTTGCTTGTAGGAAGACATAGAGCCTGGGATTTAACTCCGTTTCTGAAGTGAAACACACAGCAGTGTTCTCATCCATTGATCACACTCTGCGTTTGAACAAGAAGAATGCTCTTCTTTCTAGAGTCTCTAATACAGCAGGAAAGTGAGTTTGCTGAGAACAAAAGAACGGTGTTTCGTACACATACGGACCATATCTAGTCGAACTCTGCTTCTGAAACTGATACAAAGCACTGGTCCTCTAACATCCAATGCTTGTCTGTTAAGATGTGAAACGTGTGAGCTTCCTGAACGATGTAGTTTATTTGAGCTGAAAAGTGACTGCCCATACCTGAAACGAAGTCTTGCTTGTAGGAAGACATAGAGCCTGGGATTTAACTACTTTTCTGAAGGGAAACATACAGCATAGTTTTCATCCATGGATCACACTCTGCTTTAGAGTGAGAAGCACACTCTTGCTTTCTAGAGTCTCTAAGACAGCAGGAAATCTGAGTGTGCCCAGAACAAAAGAACGGTGTTTCCTACACATACGGACCATATCTAGTCCAACTCTTCTTCTGAAACTGATACAAAGCACTGATCCTCTAACATCCAATGCTTGTCAGTAAAGATGAGAAATGTGTGAGCTTCGTGAACGATGTAGTTCGTTTGAGCAGAAAAGTGACTGTCCTTACCTGAAATGAAGTCTTGCTTGTAGGAAGACTCAGAGCCTGGGATTTAACTCCATTTATGAAGGCAAGCACACAACATAGTTCTCATCCATGGATCAAACTCTGCTTTAGAAAGAAGCATGCAGTTGCTTTCTATGGTCTATAAGACAGCAGGAAACGTGAGTGTGCCCAGAACAAAAGAACGGTGTTTCCTACACATACGGACCATATCTAGTCCAACTCTTCTTCTGAAACTGATACAAAGCACTGGTCCTCTAACATCCAATGCTTGTCAGTAAAGATGAGAAATGTGTGAGCTTCGTGAACGATGTAGTTCGTTTGAGCAGAAAAGTGACTGTCCTTACCTGAAACGAAGTCTTGCTTGTAGGAAGACTCAGAGCCTGGGATGTAACTCCATTTCTGATGTGAAACACAAAGCAGTGTTCTCATCCATGGATCACACTCTGCTTTAGAGCGAGAAGCACGCTCTTGCTTTCTAAAGTCTCTAAGACAGCAGGAAACGTGAGTGTGCTGAGAACAAAAGTACGTTGTTTCCTACACATAGGGACCATATCTAGTCCAACTCTGCTTCTGAAACAGATACAAAGCACTGGTCCTCTAACATCCAATGCTTGTCAGTTAAGATGAGAAACGTGTGAGCTTCGTGAACGATGTAGTTCGTTTGAGCAGAAAACTGACTGCCCTTACCTGAAACGAAGTCTTGCTTGTAGGAAGACTCAGAGCCTGGGATTTAACTCCATTTCTGAAGTGAAACACACAGCAGTATTCTCATCCATTGATCACACTCTGCGTTAGAACAAGAAGCATGTTCTTGATTTCTAGAGTCTCTAAGACCGCAGGAAACATGAGTTTGCTGAGAACAAAAGAACGGGGTTTCCTACACATACAGACCATATCTAGTCCAAATCTTCTTCTGAAACTGATACAAAGCACTGACCCTCTAACTTCCAATGCTTGTCAGTTAAGATGAGAAACGTGTGAGCTCAGTGAACGATGTAGTTCGTTTGAGCAGAAAAGTGACTGCCCTTACCTGAAACGAAGTCTTGCTTGTAGTAAGACACAGAGCCTGGGATTTAACTCCATTTCTGAAGGCAAGCACACAGCATAGTTCTCATCCATGGATCAAACTCTGCTTTAGAAAGAAGCATGCAGTTGCTTTCTATGGTCTATAAGACAGCAGGAAACGTGAGTGTGCCCAGAACAAAAGAACGGTGTTTCCTACACATACGGACCATATCTAGTCCAACTCTTCTTCTGACACTGATACAAAGCACTGGTCCTCTAACATCCAATGCTTGTCAGTAAAGATGAAAAATGTGTGAGCTTCGTGAACGATGTAGTTCGTTTGAGCAGAAAAGTGACTGTCCTTACCTGAAACGAAGTCTTGCTTGTAGGAAGACTCAGAGCCTGGGATGTAACTCCATTTCTGATGTGAAACACACAGCAGTGTTCTCATCCATGGATCACACTCTGCTTTAGAGCGAGAAGCACGCTCTTGCTTTCTAAAGTCTCTAAGACAGCAGGAAACGTGAGTGTGCTGAGAACAAAAGTACGTTGTTTCCTACACATAGGGACCATATCTAGTCCAACTCTGCTTCTGAAACAGATACAAAGCACTGGTCCTCTAACATCCAATGCTTGTCAGTTAAGATGAGAAACGTGTGAGCTTCGTGAACGATGTAGTTCGTTTGAGCAGAAAACTGACTGCCCTTACCTGAAACGAAGTCTTGCTTGTAGGAAGACTCAGAGCCTGGGATTTAACTCCATTTCTGAAGTGAAACACACAGCAGTATTCTCATCCATTGATCACACTCTGCGTTAGAACAAGAAGCATGTTCTTGCTTTCTAGAGTCTCTAAGACCGCAGGAAACATGAGTTTGCTGAGAACAAAAGAACGGGGTTTCCTACACATACAGACCATATCTAGTCCAACTCTACTTCTGAAACTGATACAAAGCACTGGTCCTATAACATCCAATGCTTGTCTGTTAAGATGAGAAACATCTGAGCTCGGTGAACGATTTAGTAAGTTTGAGCAGAAAAGTGACTCCCCTTACCTGAAACGAAGTCTTGCTTGTAGGAAGACACAGAGCCTGGGATTTAACTCCTTTTCTGAAGGGAAACACACAGCATAGTTCTCATCCATGGATCACACTCTGCTTTAGAGCGAGAAGCACGCTCTTGCTTTCTAGATTCTCTAATACAGCAGGAAATCTGAGTGTGCCCAGAACAAAAGAAGGGTGTTTCCTACACATATGGACCATATGTAGTCCAAATCTGCTTCTGAAACTGAAAAAAAGCACTGACCATCTTACATCCAATGCTTGTCAGTTAAGAAGAGAAACGTGTGAGCTTCGTGAACGATGTAGTTTGTTTGAGCAGAAAACTGACTGCCCTTACCTGAAACGAAGTCTTGCTTGTAGGAAGACATAGAGCCTGGGATTTAACTCCGTTTCTGAAGTGAAACACACAGCAGTGTTCTCATCCATTGATCACACTCTGCGTTTGAACAAGAAGAATGCTCTTCTTTCTAGAGTCTCTAATACAGCAGGAAAGTGAGTTTGCTGAGAACAAAAGAACGGTGTTTCGTACACATACGGACCATATCTAGTCGAACTCTGCTTCTGAAACTGATACAAAGCACTGGTCCTCTAACATCCAATGCTTGTCTGTTAAGATGTGAAACGTGTGAGCTTCCTGAACGATGTAGTTTATTTGAGCTGAAAAGTGACTGCCCATACCTGAAACGAAGTCTTGCTTGTAGGAAGACATAGAGACTGGGATTTAACTACTTTTCTGAAGGGAAACATACAGCATAGTTTTCATCCATGGATCACACTCTGCTTTAGAGTGAGAAGCACACTCTTGCTTTCTAGAGTCTCTAAGACAGCAGGAAATCTGAGTGTGCCCAGAACAAAAGAACGGTGTTTCCTACACATACGGACCATATCTAGTCCAACTCTTCTTCTGAAACTGATACAAAGCACTGATCCTCTAACATCCAATGCTTGTCAGTAAAGATGAGAAATGTGTGAGCTTCGTGAACGATGTAGTTCGTTTGAGCAGAAAAGTGACTGTCCTTACCTGAAACGAAGTCTTGCTTGTAGGAAGACTCAGAGCCTGGGATTTAACTCAATTTATGAAGGCAAGCACACAACATAGTTCTCATCCATGGATCAAACTCTGCTTTAGAAAGAAGCATGCAGTTGCTTTCTATGGTCTATAAGACAGCAGGAAACGTGAGTGTGCCCAGAACAAAAGAACAGTGTTTCCTACACATACGGACCATATCTAGTCCAACTCTTCTTCTGAAACTGATACAAAGCACTGGTCCTCTAACATCCAATGCTTGTCAGTAAAGATGAGAAATGTGTGAGCTTCGTGAACGATGTAGTTCGTTTGAGCAGAAAAGTGACTGTCCTTACCTGAAACGAAGTCTTGCTTGTAGGAAGACTCAGAGCCTGGGATGTAACTCCATTTCTGATGTGAAACACACAGCAGTGTTCTCATCCATGGATCACACTCTGCTTTAGAGCGAGAAGCACGCTCTTGCTTTCTAAAGTCTCTAAGACAGCAGGAAACGTGAGTGTGCTGAGAACAAAAGTACGTTGTTTCCTACACATAGGGACCATATCTAGTCCAACTCTGCTTCTGAAACAGATACAAAGCACTGGTCCTCTAACATCCAATGCTTGTCAGTTAAGATGAGAAACGTGTGAGCTTCGTGAACGATGTAGTTCGTTTGAGCAGAAAACTGACTGCCCTTACCTGAAACGAAGTCTTGCTTGTAGGAAGACTCAGAGCCTGGGATTTAACTCCATTTCTGAAGTGAAACACACAGCAGTATTCTCATCCATTGATCACACTCTGCGTTAGAACAAGAAGCATGCTCTTGCTTTCTAGATTCTCTAAGACAGCAGGAAACATGAGTTTGCTGAGAACAAAAGAACGGTGTTTCCTACACATACGGACCATATCTAGTCCAACTCTACTTCTGAAACTGATACAAAGCACTGGTCCTCTAACATCCAATGCTTGTCTGTTAAGATGAGAAACATCTGAGCTCGGTGAACGATGTAGTTCGTTTGAGCAGAAAAGTGACTCCCCTTACCTGAAACGAAGTCTTGCTTGTAGGAAGACACAGAGCCTGGGATTTAACTCCTTTTCTGAAGGGAAACACACAGCATAGTTCTCATCCATGGATCACACTCTGCTTTAGAGCGAGAAGCATGCTCTTGCTTTCTAGATTCTCTAATACAGCAGGAAATCTGAGTGTGCCCAGAACAAAAGAAGGGTGTTTCCTACACATATGGACCATATGTAGTCCAAATCTGCTTCTGAAACTGAAAAAAAGCACTGACCATCTTACATCCAATGCTTGTCAGTTAAGATGAGAAACGTGTGAGCTTCGTGAACGTTGTAGTTTGTTTGAGCAGAAAATTGACTGCCCTTACCTGAAACGAAGTCTTGCTTGTAGGAAGACTCAGAGCCTGTAATTTAACTCCGTTTCTGAAGTGAAACACACAGCAGTGTTCTCATCCATTGATCACACTCTGCGTTTGAACAAGAAGAATGCTCTTCTTTCTAGAGTCTCTAAGACAGCAGGAAAGTGAGTTTGCTGAGAACAAAAGAACGGTGTTTCGTACACATACGGACCATATCTAGTCGAACTCTGCTTCTGAAACTGATACAAAGCACTGGTCCTCTAACATCCAATGCTTGTCTGTTAAGATGTGAAACGTGTGAGCTTCCTGAATGATGTAGTTCATTTGAGCTGAAAAGTGACTGCCCTTACCTGAAACAAAGTCTTGCTTGTAGGAAGACATAGAGCCTGGGATTTAACTACTTTTCTGAAGGGAAACATACAGCATAGTTTTCATCCATGGATCACACTCTGCTTTAGAGTGAGAAGCACACTCTTGCTCTCTAAAGTCTCTAAGACAGCAGGAAACGTGAGTGTGGTGAGAACAAAAGTACGTTGTTTCCTACACATAGGGACCATATCTAGTCCAACTCTGCTTCTGAAACAGATACAAAGCACTGGTCCTCTAACATCCAATGCTTGTCAGTTAAGATGAGAAACGTGTGAGCTCAGTGAACGATGTAGTTCGTTTGAGCAGAAAAGTGACTGTCCTTACCTGAAACGAAGTCTTGCTTGTAGGAAGACACAGAGCCTGGGATTTAACTCCTTTTCTGAAGGGAAACACACAGCATAGTTCTCATCCATGGATCACACTCTGCTTTAGAGCGAGAAGCACGCTCTTGCTTTCTAGATTCTCTAATACAGCAGGAAATCTGAGTGTGCCCAGAACAAAAGAAGGGTGTTTCCTACACATATGGACCATATGTAGTCCAAATCTGCTTCTGAAACTGAAAAAAAGCACTGACCATCTTACATCCAATGCTTGTCAGTTAAGAAGAGAAACGTGTGAGCTTCGTGAACGATGTAGTTTGTTTGAGCAGAAAACTGACTGCCCTTACCTGAAACGAAGTCTTGCTTGTAGGAAGACATAGAGCCTGGGATTTAACTCCGTTTCTGAAGTGAAACACACAGCAGTGTTCTCATCCATTGATCACACTCTGCGTTTGAACAAGAAGAATGCTCTTCTTTCTAGAGTCTCTAATACAGCAGGAAAGTGAGTTTGCTGAGAACAAAAGAACGGTGTTTCGTACACATACGGACCATATCTAGTCGAACTCTGCTTCTGAAACTGATACAAAGCACTGGTCCTCTAACATCCAATGCTTGTCTGTTAAGATGTGAAACGTGTGAGCTTCCTGAACGATGTAGTTTATTTGAGCTGAAAAGTGACTGCCCATACCTGAAACGAAGTCTTGCTTGTAGGAAGACATAGAGCCTGGGATTTAACTACTTTTCTGAAGGGAAACATACAGCATAGTTTTCATCCATGGATCACACTCTGCTTTAGAGTGAGAAGCACACTCTTGCTTTCTAGAGTCTCTAAGACAGCAGGAAATCTGAGTGTGCCCAGAACAAAAGAACGGTGTTTCCTACACATACGGACCATATCTAGTCCAACTCTTCTTCTGAAACTGATACAAAGCACTGGTCCTCTAACATCCAATGCTTGTCAGTAAAGATGAGAAATGTGTGAGCTTCGTGAACGATGTAGTTTGTTTGAGCAGAAAAGTGACTGTCCTTACCTGAAACGAAGTCTTGCTTGTAGGAAGACTCAGAGCCTGGGATGTAACTCCATTTCTGATGTGAAACACACAGCAGTGTTCTCATCCATGGATCACACTCTGCTTTAGAGCGAGAAGCACGCTCTTGCTTTCTAAAGTCTCTAAGACAGCAGGAAACGTGAGTGTGCTGAGAACAAAAGTACGTTGTTTCCTACACATAGGGACCATATCTAGTCCAACTCTGCTTCTGAAACAGATACAAAGCACTGGTCCTCTAACATCCAATGCTTGTCAGTTAAGATGAGAAACGTGTGAGCTTCGTGAACGATGTAGTTCGTTTGAGCAGAAAACTGACTGCCCTTACCTGAAACGAAGTCTTGCTTGTAGGAAGACTCAGAGCCTGGGA
This sequence comes from Onychomys leucogaster, assembly GCA_949786385.1. NCBI lineage: Eukaryota > Metazoa > Chordata > Mammalia > Rodentia > Cricetidae > Onychomys > Onychomys leucogaster. The sequence continues at coordinate 712,071 of CATKUP010000172.1, forward strand.
TTTAACTCCATTTCTGAAGTGAAACACACAGCAGTATTCTCATCCATTGATCACACTCTGCGTTAGAACAAGAAGCATGCTCTTGCTTTCTAGAGTCTCTAAGACAGCAGGAAACATGAGTTTGCTGAGAACAAAAGAACGGTGTTTCCTACACATACGGACCATATCTAGTCCAACTCTACTTCTGAAACTGATACAAAGCACTGGTCCTCTAACATCCAATGCTTGTCTGTTAAGATGAGAAACATCTGAGCTCGGTGAACGATGTAGTTCGTTTGAGCAGAAAAGTGACTCCCCTTACCTGAAACGAAGTCTTGCTTGTAGGAAGACACAGAGCCTGGGATTTAACTCCTTTTCTGAAGGGAAACACACAGCATAGTTCTCATCCATGGATCACACTCTGCTTTAGAGCGAGAAGCATGCTCTTGCTTTCTAGATTCTCTAATACAGCAGGAAATCTGAGTGTGCCCAGAACAAAAGAAGGGTGTTTCCTACACATATGGACCATATGTAGTCCAAATCTGCTTCTGAAACTGAAAAAAAGCACTGACCATCTTACATCCAATGCTTGTCAGTTAAGATGAGAAACGTGTGAGCTTCGTGAACGTTGTAGTTTGTTTGAGCAGAAAATTGACTGCCCTTACCTGAAACGAAGTCTTGCTTGTAGGAAGACTCAGAGCCTGTGATTTAACTCCGTTTCTGAAGTGAAACACACAGCAGTGTTCTCATCCATTGATCACACTCTGCGTTTGAACAAGAAGAATGCTCTTCTTTCTAGAGTCTCTAAGACAGCAGGAAAGTGAGTTTGCTGAGAACAAAAGAACGGTGTTTCGTACACATACGGACCATATCTAGTCGAACTCTGCTTCTGAAACTGATACAAAGCACTGGTCCTCTAACATCCAATGCTTGTCTGTTAAGATGTGAAACGTGTGAGCTTCCTGAATGATGTAGTTCATTTGAGCTGAAAAGTGACTGCCCTTACCTGAAACAAAGTCTTGCTTGTAGGAAGACATAGAGCCTGGGATTTAACTACTTTTCTGAAGGGAAACATACAGCATAGTTTTCATCCATGGATCACACTCTGCTTTAGAGTGAGAAGCACACTCTTGCTCTCTAAAGTCTCTAAGACAGCAGGAAACGTGAGTGTGGTGAGAACAAAAGTACGTTGTTTCCTACACATAGGGACCATATCTAGTCCAACTCTGCTTCTGAAACAGATACAAAGCACTGGTCCTCTAACATCCAATGCTTGTCAGTTAAGATGAGAAACGTGTGAGCTCAGTGAACGATGTAGTTCGTTTGAGCAGAAAAGTGACTGTCCTTACCTGAAACGAAGTCTTGCTTGTAGTAAGACACAGAGCCTGGGATTTAACTCCATTTCTGAAGGGAAACACACAGCATAGTTCTCATCCATGGATCACACTCTGCTTTAGAGCGAGAAGCACGCTCTTGCTTTCTAGATTCTCTAATACAGCAGGAAATCTGAGTGTGCCCAGAACAAAAGAAGGGTGTTTCCTACACATATGGACCATATGTAGTCCAAATCTGCTTCTGAAACTGAAAAAAAGCACTGACCATCTTACATCCAATGCTTGTCAGTTAAGAAGAGAAACGTGTGAGCTTCGTGAACGATGTAGTTTGTTTGAGCAGAAAACTGACTGCCCTTACCTGAAACGAAGTCTTGCTTGTAGGAAGACTCAGAGCCTGGGATTTAACTCCGTTTCTGAAGTGAAACACACAGCAGTGTTCTCATCCATTGATCACACTCTGCGTTTGAACAAGAAGAATGCTCTTCTTTCTAGAGTCTCTAAGACAGCAGGAAAGTGAGTTTGCTGAGAACAAAAGAACGGTGTTTCGTACACATACGGACCATATCTAGTCGAACTCTGCTTCTGAAACTGATACAAAGCACTGGTCCTCTAACATCAAATGCTTGTCTGTTAAGATGTGAAACGTGTGAGCTTCCTGAACGATGTAGTTCATTTGAACTGAAAAGGGACTGCCCTTACCTGAAACGAAGTCTTGCTTGTAGGAAGACATAGAGCCTGGGATTTAACTACTTTTCTGAAGGGAAACATACAGCATAGTTTTCATCCATGGATCACACTCTGCTTTAGAGTGAGAAGCAAACTCTTGCTTTCTGGAGTCTCTAAGACAGCAGGAAATCTGAGTGTGCCCAGAAAAAAAGAACGGTGTTTCCTACACATACGGACCATATCTAGTCCAACTCTTCTTCTGAAACTGATACAAAGCACTGGTCCTCTAACATCCAATGCTTGTCAGTAAAGATGAGAAATGTGTGAGCTTCGTGAACGATGTAGTTCCTTTGAGCAGAAAAGTGACTGTCCTTACCTGAAACGAAGTCTTGCTTGTAGGAAGACTCAGAGCCTGGGATTTAACTCCATTTCTGAAGGCAAGCACACAGCATAGTTCTCATCCATGGATCAAACTCTGCTTTAGAAAGAAGCATGCAGTTGCTTTCTATGGTCTATAAGACAGCAGGAAACGTGAGTGTGCCCAGAACAAAAGAACGGTGTTTCCTACACATACGGACCATATCTAGTCCAACTCTTCTTCTGACACTGATACAAAGCACTGGTCCTCTAACATCCAATGCTTGTCAGTAAAGATGAGAAATGTGTGAGCTTCGTGAACGATGTAGTTCGTTTGAGCAGAAAAGTGACTGTCCTTACCTGAAACGAAGTCTTGCTTGTAGGAAGACTCAGAGCCTGGGATGTAACTCCATTTCTGATGTGAAACACACAGCAGTGTTCTCATCCATGGATCACACTCTGCTTTAGAGCGAGAAGCACGCTCTTGCTTTCTAAAGTCTCTAAGACAGCAGGAAACGTGAGTGTGCTGAGAACAAAAGTACGTTGTTTCCTACACATAGGGACCATATCTAGTCCAACTCTGCTTCTGAAACAGATACAAAGCACTGGTCCTCTAACATCCAATGCTTGTCAGTTAAGATGAGAAACGTGTGAGCTTCGTGAACAATGTAGTTCGTTTGAGCAGAAAACTGACTGCCCTTACCTGAAACGAAGTCTTGCTTGTAGGAAGACTCAGAGCCTGGGATTTAACTCCATTTCTGAAGTGAAACACACAGCAGTATTCTCATCCATTGATCACACTCTGCGTTAGAACAAGAAGCATGCCCTTGCTTTCTAGAGTCTCTAAGACAGCAGGAAACATGAGTTTGCTGAGAACAATAGAACGGGGTTTCCTACACATACAGACCATATCTAGTCCAACTCTACTTCTGAAACTGATACAAAGCACTGGTCCTATAACATCCAATGCTTGTCTGTTAAGATGAGAAACATCTGAGCTCGGTGAACGATTTGGTAAGTTTGAGCAGAAAGTGACTCCCCTTACCTGAAACGAAGTCTTGCTTGTAGGAAGACACAGAGCCTGGGATTTAACTCTTTTTCTGAAGGGAAACACACAGCATAGTTCTCATCCATGGATCACACTCTGCTTTAGAGCGAGAAGCACGCTCTTGCTTTCTAGATTCTCTAATACAGCAGGAAATCTGAGTGTGCCCAGAACAAAAGAAGGGTGTTTCCTACACATATGGACCATATGTAGTCCAAATCTGCTTCTGAAACTGAAAAAAAGCACTGACCATCTTACATCCAATGCTTGTCAGTTAAGAAGAGAAACGTGTGAGCTTCGTGAACGATGTAGTTTGTTTGAGCAGAAAACTGACTGCCCTTACCTGAAACGAAGTCTTGCTTGTAGGAAGACATAGAGCCTGGGATTTAACTCCGTTTCTGAAGTGAAACACACAGCAGTGTTCTCATCCATTGATCACACTCTGCGTTTGAACAAGAAGAATGCTCTTCTTTCTAGAGTCTCTAAGACAGCAGGAAAGTGAGTTTGCTGAGAACAAAAGAACGGTGTTTCGTACACATACGGACCATATCTAGTCGAACTCTGCTTCTGAAACTGATACAAAGCACTGGTCCTCTAACATCCAATGCTTGTCTGTTAAGATGTGAAACGTGTGAGCTTCCTGAACGATGTAGTTCATTTGAGCTGAAAAGTGACTGCCCTTACCTGAAATGAAGTCTTGCTTGTAGGAAGACATAGAGCCTGGGATTTAACTACTTTTCTGAAGGGAAACATACAGCATAGTTTTCATCCATGGATCACACTCTGCTTTAGAGTGAGAAGCACACTCTTGCTTTCTAGAGTCTCTAAGACAGCAGGAAATCTGAGTGTGCCCAGAACAAAAGAACGGTGTTTCCTACACATATGGACCATATCTAGTCCAAATCTGATTCTGAAACTGATACAAAGCACTGACCCTCTAACTTCCAATGCTTGTCAGTTAAGATGAGAAACGTGTGAGCTCAGTGAACGATGTAGTTCGTTTGAGCAGAATAGTGACTGCCCTTACCTGAAACGAAGTCTTGCTTGTAGTAAGACACAGAGCCTGGGATTTAACTCCATTTCTGAAGGCAAGCACACAGCATAGTTCTCATCCATGGATCAAACTCTGCTTTAGAAAGAAGCATGCAGTTGCTTTCTATGGTCTATAAGACAGCAGGAAACGTGAGTGTGCCCAGAAAAAAAGAACGGTGTTTCCTACACATACGGACCATATCTAGTCCAACTCTTCTTCTGAAACTGATACAAAGCACTGGTCCTCTAACATCCAATGCTTGTCAGTAAAGATGAGAAATGTGTGAGCTTCGTGAACGATGTAGTTCGTTTGAGCAGAAAAATGACTGCCCTTACCTGAAACGAAGTCTTGCTTGTAGGAAGACTCAGAGCCTGGGATTTAACTCCATTTCTGAAGTGAAACACACAGCAGTGTTCTCATCCATTGATCACACTCTGCGTTAGAACAAGAAGCATGCTCTTGCTTTCTAGAGTCTCTAAGACAGCAGGAAACATGAGTTTGCTGAGAACAAAAGAACGGTGTTTCCTACACATACGGACCATATCTAGTCCAACTCTACTTCTGAAACTGATACAAAGCACTGGTCCTCTAACATCCAATGCTTGTCTGTTAAGATGAGAAACATCTGAGCTCGGTGAACGATGTAGTTCGTTTGAGCAGAAAAGTGACTCCCCTTACCTGAAACGAAGTCTTGCTTGTAGGAAGACACAGAGCCTGGGATTTAACTCCTTTTCTGAAGGGAAACACACAGCATAGTTCTCATCCATGGATCACACTCTGCTTTAGAGCGAGAAGCACGCTCTTGCTTTCTAGATTCTCTAATACAGCAGGAAATCTGAGTGTGCCCAGAACAAAAGAAGGGTGTTTCCTACACATATGGACCATATGTAGTCCAAATCTGCTTCTGAAACTGAAAAAAAGCACTGACCATCTTACATCCAATGCTTGTCAGTTAAGATGAGAAACGTGTGAGCTTCGTGAACGATGTAGTTTGTTTGAGCAGAAAACTGACTGCCCTTACCTGAAACGAAGTCTTGCTTGTAGGAAGACTCAGAGCCTGTGATTTAACTCCGTTTCTGAAGTGAAACACACAGCAGTGTTCTCATCCATTGATCACACTCTGCGTTTGAACAAGAAGAATGCTCTTCTTTCTAGAGTCTCTAAGACAGCAGGAAAGTGAGTTTGCTGAGAACAAAAGAACGGTGTTTCATACACATACGGACCATATCTAGTTGAACTCTGCTTCTGAAACTGATACAAAGCACTGGTCCTCTAACATCCAATGCTTGTCTGTTAAGATGTGAAACGTGTGAGCTTCCTGAACGATGTAGTTCATTTGAGCTGAAAAGTGACTGCCCTTACCTGAAACGAAGTCTTGCTTGTAGGAAGACATAGAGCCTGGGATTTAACTACTTTTCTGAAGGGAAACATACAGCATAGTTTTCATCCATGGATCACACTCTGCTTTAGAGTGAGAAGCACACTCTTGCTTTCTAGAGTCTCTAAGACAGCAGGAAATCTGAGTGTGCCCAGAACAAAAGAACGGTGTTTCCTACACATATGGACCATATCTAGTCCAAATCTGCTTCTGAAACTGATACAAAGCACTGACCCTCTAACTTCCAATGCTTGTCAGTTAAGATGAGAAACATGTGAGCTCAGTGAACGATGTAGTTCGTTTGAGCAGAAAACTGACTGCCCTTACCTGAAACGAAGTTTTACTTGTAGTAAGACACAGAGCCTGGGATTTAACTCCATTTCTGAAGGCAAGCACACAGCATAGTTCTCATCCATGGATCAAACTCTGCTTTAGAAAGAAGCATGCAGTTGCTTTCTATTGTCTATAAGACAGCAGGAAACGTGAGTGTGCCCAGAACAAAAGAACGGTGTTTCCTACACATACGGACCATATCTAGTCCAACTCTTGTTCTGAAACTGATACAAAGCACTGGTCCTCTAACATCCAATGCTTGTCAGTAAAGATGAGAAATGTGTGAGCTTCGTGAACGATGTAGTTCGTTTGAGCAGAAAAGTGACTGTCCTTACCTGAAACGAAGTCTTGCTTGTAGGAAGACTCAGAGACTGGGATGTAACTCCATTTCTGATGTGAAACACACAGCAGTGTTCTCATCCATGGATCACACTCTGCTTTAGAGTGAGAAGCACACTCTTGCTTTCTAGAGTCTCTAAGACAGCAGGATATCTGAGTGTGCCCAGAACAAAAGAACGGTGTTTCCTACACATATGGACCATATCTAGTCCAAATCTGCTTCTGAAACTGATACAAAGCACTGACCCTCTAACTTCCAATGCTTGTCAGTTAAGATGAGAAACGTGTGAGCTCAGTGAACGATGTAGTTCGTTTGAGCAGAAAAGTGACTGCCCTTACCTGAAACGAAGTCTTGCTTGTAGTAAGACACAGAGCCTGGGATTTAACTCCATTTCTGAAGGCAAGCACACAGCATAGTTCTCATCCATGGATCTAACTCTGCTTTAGAAAGAAGCATGCAGTTGCTTTCTATGGTCTATAAGACAGCAGGAAACGTGAGTGTGCCCAGAACAAAAGAACGGTGTTTCCTACACATACGGACCATATCTAGTCGAACTCTGCTTCTGAAACTGATACAAAGCACTGGTCCTCTAACATCCAATGCTTGTCTGTTAAGATGTGAAACGTGTGAGCTTCCTGAACGATGTAGTTTATTTGAGCTGAAAAGTGACTGCCCATACCTGAAACGAAGTCTTGCTTGTAGGAAGACATAGAGCCTGGGATTTAACTACTTTTCTGAAGGGAAACATACAGCATAGTTTTCATCCATGGATCACACTCTGCTTTAGAGTGAGAAGCACACTCTTGCTTTCTAGAGTCTCTAAGACAGCAGGAAATCTGAGTGTGCCCAGAACAAAAGAACGGTGTTTCCTACACATACGGACCATATCTAGTCCAACTCTTCTTCTGAAACTGATACAAAGCACTGATCCTCTAACATCCAATGCTTGTCAGTAAAGATGAGAAATGTGTGAGCTTCGTGAACGATGTAGTTCGTTTGAGCAGAAAAGTGACTGTCCTTACCTGAAACGAAGTCTTGCTTGTAGGAAGACTCAGAGCCTGGGATTTAACTCCATTTATGAAGGCAAGCACACAACATAGTTCTCATCCATGGATCAAACTCTGCTTTAGAAAGAAGCATGCAGTTGCTTTCTATGGTCTATAAGACAGCAGGAAACGTGAGTGTGCCCAGAACAAAAGAACGGTGTTTCCTACACATACGGACCATATCTAGTCCAACTCTTCTTCTGAAACTGATACAAAGCACTGGTCCTCTAACATCCAATGCTTGTCAGTAAAGATGAGAAATGTGTGAGCTTCGTGAACGATGTAGTTTGTTTGAGCAGAAAAGTGACTGTCCTTACCTGAAACGAAGTCTTGCTTGTAGGAAGACTCAGAGCCTGGGATGTAACTCCATTTCTGATGTGAAACACACAGCAGTGTTCTCATCCATGGATCACACTCTGCTTTAGAGCGAGAAGCACGCTCTTGCTTTCTAAAGTCTCTAAGACAGCAGGAAACGTGAGTGTGCTGAGAACAAAAGTACGTTGTTTCCTACACATAGGGACCATATCTAGTCCAACTCTGCTTCTGAAACAGATACAAAGCACTGGTCCTCTAACATCCAATGCTTGTCAGTTAAGATGAGAAACGTGTGAGCTTCGTGAACGATGTAGTTCGTTTGAGCAGAAAACTGACTGCCCTTACCTGAAACGAAGTCTTGCTTGTAGGAAGACTCAGAGCCTGGGATTTAACTCCATTTCTGAAGTGAAACACACAGCAGTATTCTCATCCATTGATCACACTCTGCGTTAGAACAAGAAGCATGCTCTTGCTTTCTAGAGTCTCTAAGACAGCAGGAAACATGAGTTTGCTGAGAACAAAAGAACGGTGTTTCCTACACATACGGACCATATCTAGTCCAACTCTACTTCTGAAACTGATACAAAGCACTGGTCCTCTAACATCCAATGCTTGTCTGTTAAGATGAGAAACATCTGAGCTCGGTGAACGATGTAGTTCGTTTGAGCAGAAAAGTGACTCCCCTTACCTGAAACGAAGTCTTGCTTGTAGGAAGACACAGAGCCTGGGATTTAACTCCTTTTCTGAAGGGAAACACACAGCATAGTTCTCATCCATGGATCACACTCTGCTTTAGAGCGAGAAGCATGCTCTTGCTTTCTAGATTCTCTAATACAGCAGGAAATCTGAGTGTGCCCAGAACAAAAGAAGGGTGTTTCCTACACATATGGACCATATGTAGTCCAAATCTGCTTCTGAAACTGAAAAAAAGCACTGACCATCTTACATCCAATGCTTGTCAGTTAAGATGAGAAACGTGTGAGCTTCGTGAACGTTGTAGTTTGTTTGAGCAGAAAATTGACTGCCCTTACCTGAAACGAAGTCTTGCTTGTAGGAAGACTCAGAGCCTGTGATTTAACTCCGTTTCTGAAGTGAAACACACAGCAGTGTTCTCATCCATTGATCACACTCTGCGTTTGAACAAGAAGAATGCTCTTCTTTCTAGAGTCTCTAAGACAGCAGGAAAATGAGTTTGCTGAGAACAAAAGAACGGTGTTTCGTACACATACGGACCATATCTAGTCGAACTCTGCTTCTGAAACTGATACAAAGCACTGGTCCTCTAACATCCAATGCTTGTCTGTTAAGATGTGAAACGTGTGAGCTTCCTGAATGATGTAGTTCATTTGAGCTGAAAAGTGACTGCCCTTACCTGAAACAAAGTCTTGCTTGTAGGAAGACATAGAGCCTGGGATTTAACTACTTTTCTGAAGGGAAACATACAGCATAGTTTTCATCCATGGATCACACTCTGCTTTAGAGTGAGAAGCACACTCTTGCTCTCTAAAGTCTCTAAGACAGCAGGAAACGTGAGTGTGGTGAGAACAAAAGTACGTTGTTTCCTACACATAGGGACCATATCTAGTCCAACTCTGCTTCTGAAACAGATACAAAGCACTGGTCCTCTAACATCCAATGCTTGTCAGTTAAGATGAGAAACGTGTGAGCTCAGTGAACGATGTAGTTCGTTTGAGCAGAAAAGTGACTGTCCTTACCTGAAACGAAGTCTTGCTTGTAGTAAGACACAGAGCCTGGGATTTAACTCCATTTCTGAAGGGAAACACACAGCATAGTTCTCATCCATGGATCACACTCTGCTTTAGAGCGAGAAGCACGCTCTTGCTTTCTAGATTCTCTAATACAGCAGGAAATCTGAGTGTGCCCAGAACAAAAGAAGGGTGTTTCCTACACATATGGACCATATGTAGTCCAAATCTGCTTCTGAAACTGAAAAAAAGCACTGACCATCTTACATCCAATGCTTGTCAGTTAAGAAGAGAAACGTGTGAGCTTCGTGAACGATGTAGTTTGTTTGAGCAGAAAACTGACTGCCCTTACCTGAAACGAAGTCTTGCTTGTAGGAAGACTCAGAGCCTGGGATTTAACTCCGTTTCTGAAGTGAAACACACAGCAGTGTTCTCATCCATTGATCACACTCTGCGTTTGAACAAGAAGAATGCTCTTCTTTCTAGAGTCTCTAAGACAGCAGGAAAGTGAGTTTGCTGAGAACAAAAGAACGGTGTTTCGTACACATACGGACCATATCTAGTCGAACTCTGCTTCTGAAACTGATACAAAGCACTGGTCCTCTAACATCAAATGCTTGTCTGTTAAGATGTGAAACGTGTGAGCTTCCTGAACGATGTAGTTCATTTGAACTGAAAAGGGACTGCCCTTACCTGAAACGAAGTCTTGCTTGTAGGAAGACATAGAGCCTGGGATTTAACTACTTTTCTGAAGGGAAACATACAGCATAGTTTTCATCCATGGATCACACTCTGCTTTAGAGTGAGAAGCACACTCTTGCTTTCTGGAGTCTCTAAGACAGCAGGAAATCTGAGTGTGCCCAGAAAAAAAGAACGGTGTTTCCTACACATACGGACCATATCTAGTCCAACTCTTCTTCTGAAACTGATACAAAGCACTGGTCCTCTAACATCCAATGCTTGTCAGTAAAGATGAGAAATGTGTGAGCTTCGTGAACGATGTAGTTCCTTTGAGCAGAAAAGTGACTGTCCTTACCTGAAACGAAGTCTTGCTTGTAGGAAGACTCAGAGCCTGGGATTTAACTCCATTTCTGAAGGCAAGCACACAGCATAGTTCTCATCCATGGATCAAACTCTGCTTTAGAAAGAAGCATGCAGTTGCTTTCTATGGTCTATAAGACAGCAGGAAACGTGAGTGTGCCCAGAACAAAAGAACGGTGTTTCCTACACATACGGACCATATCTAGTCCAACTCTTCTTCTGACACTGATACAAAGCACTGGTCCTCTAACATCCAATGCTTGTCAGTAAAGATGAGAAATGTGTGAGCTTCGTGAACGATGTAGTTCGTTTGAGCAGAAAAGTGACTGTCCTTACCTGAAACGAAGTCTTGCTTGTAGGAAGACTCAGAGCCTGGGATGTAACTCCATTTCTGATGTGAAACACACAGCAGTGTTCTCATCCATGGATCACACTCTGCTTTAGAGCGAGAAGCACGCTCTTGCTTTCTAAAGTCTCTAAGACAGCAGGAAACGTGAGTGTGCTGAGAACAAAAGTACGTTGTTTCCTACACATAGGGACCATATCTAGTCCAACTCTGCTTCTGAAACAGATACAAAGCACTGGTCCTCTAACATCCAATGCTTGTCAGTTAAGATGAGAAACGTGTGAGCTTCGTGAACAATGTAGTTCGTTTGAGCAGAAAACTGACTGCCCTTACCTGAAACGAAGTCTTGCTTGTAGGAAGACTCAGAGCCTGGGATTTAACTCCATTTCTGAAGTGAAACACACAGCAGTATTCTCATCCATTGATCACACTCTGCGTTAGAACAAGAAGCATGCCCTTGCTTTCTAGAGTCTCTAAGACAGCAGGAAACATGAGTTTGCTGAGAACAATAGAACGGGGTTTCCTACACATACAGACCATATCTAGTCCAACTCTACTTCTGAAACTGATACAAAGCACTGGTCCTATAACATCCAATGCTTGTCTGTTAAGATGAGAAACATCTGAGCTCGGTGAACGATTTGGTAAGTTTGAGCAGAAAGTGACTCCCCTTACCTGAAACGAAGTCTTGCTTGTAGGAAGACACAGAGCCTGGGATTTAACTCCTTTTCTGAAGGGAAACACACAGCATAGTTCTCATCCATGGATCACACTCTGCTTTAGAGCGAGAAGCACGCTCTTGCTTTCTAGATTCTCTAATACAGCAGGAAATCTGAGTGTGCCCAGAACAAAAGAAGGGTGTTTCCTACACATATGGACCATATGTAGTCCAAATCTGCTTCTGAAACTGAAAAAAAGCACTGACCATCTTACATCCAATGCTTGTCAGTTAAGAAGAGAAACGTGTGAGCTTCGTGAACGATGTAGTTTGTTTGAGCAGAAAACTGACTGCCCTTACCTGAAACGAAGTCTTGCTTGTAGGAAGACATAGAGCCTGGGATTTAACTCCGTTTCTGAAGTGAAACACACAGCAGTGTTCTCATCCATTGATCACACTCTGCGTTTGAACAAGAAGAATGCTCTTCTTTCTAGAGTCTCTAAGACAGCAGGAAAGTGAGTTTGCTGAGAACAAAAGAACGGTGTTTCGTACACATACGGACCATATCTAGTCGAACTCTGCTTCTGAAACTGATACAAAGCACTGGTCCTCTAACATCCAATGCTTGTCTGTTAAGATGTGAAACGTGTGAGCTTCCTGAACGATGTAGTTCATTTGAGCTGAAAAGTGACTGCCCTTACCTGAAATGAAGTCTTGCTTGTAGGAAGACATAGAGCCTGGGATTTAACTACTTTTCTGAAGGGAAACATACAGCATAGTTTTCATCCATGGATCACACTCTGCTTTAGAGTGAGAAGCACACTCTTGCTTTCTAGAGTCTCTAAGACAGCAGGAAATCTGAGTGTGCCCAGAACAAAAGAACGGTGTTTCCTACACATATGGACCATATCTAGTCCAAATCTGATTCTGAAACTGATACAAAGCACTGACCCTCTAACTTCCAATGCTTGTCAGTTAAGATGAGAAACGTGTGAGCTCAGTGAACGATGTAGTTCGTTTGAGCAGAATAGTGACTGCCCTTACCTGAAACGAAGTCTTGCTTGTAGTAAGACACAGAGCCTGGGATTTAACTCCATTTCTGAAGGCAAGCACACAGCATAGTTCTCATCCATGGATCAAACTCTGCTTTAGAAAGAAGCATGCAGTTGCTTTCTATGGTCTATAAGACAGCAGGAAACGTGAGTGTGCCCAGAACAAAAGAACGGTGTTTCCTACACATACGGACCATATCTAGTCCAACTCTTCTTCTGAAACTGATACAAAGCACTGGTCCTCTAACATCCAATGCTTGTCAGTAAAGATGAGAAATGTGTGAGCTTCGTGAACGATGTAGTTCGTTTGAGCAGAAAAATGACTGCCCTTACCTGAAACGAAGTCTTGCTTGTAGGAAGACTCAGAGCCTGGGATTTAACTCCATTTCTGAAGTGAAACACACAGCAGTGTTCTCATCCATTGATCACACTCTGCGTTAGAACAAGAAGCATGCTCTTGCTTTCTAGAGTCTCTAAGACAGCAGGAAACATGAGTTTGCTGAGAACAAAAGAACGGTGTTTCCTACACATACGGACCATATCTAGTCCAACTCTACTTCTGAAACTGATACAAAGCACTGGTCCTCTAACATCCAATGCTTGTCTGTTAAGATGAGAAACATCTGAGCTCGGTGAACGATGTAGTTCGTTTGAGCAGAAAAGTGACTCCCCTTACCTGAAACGAAGTCTTGCTTGTAGGAAGACACAGAGCCTGGGATTTAACTCCTTTTCTGAAGGGAAACACACAGCATAGTTCTCATCCATGGATCACACTCTGCTTTAGAGCGAGAAGCACGCTCTTGCTTTCTAGATTCTCTAATACAGCAGGAAATCTGAGTGTGCCCAGAACAAAAGAAGGGTGTTTCCTACACATATGGACCATATGTAGTCCAAATCTGCTTCTGAAACTGAAAAAAAGCACTGACCATCTTACATCCAATGCTTGTCAGTTAAGATGAGAAACGTGTGAGCTTCGTGAACGATGTAGTTTGTTTGAGCAGAAAACTGACTGCCCTTACCTGAAACGAAGTCTTGCTTGTAGGAAGACTCAGAGCCTGTGATTTAACTCCGTTTCTGAAGTGAAACACACAGCAGTGTTCTCATCCATTGATCACACTCTGCGTTTGAACAAGAAGAATGCTCTTCTTTCTAGAGTCTCTAAGACAGCAGGAAAGTGAGTTTGCTGAGAACAAAAGAACGGTGTTTCATACACATACGGACCATATCTAGTTGAACTCTGCTTCTGAAACTGATACAAAGCACTGGTCCTCTAACATCCAATGCTTGTCTGTTAAGATGTGAAACGTGTGAGCTTCCTGAACGATGTAGTTCATTTGAGCTGAAAAGTGACTGCCCTTACCTGAAACGAAGTCTTGCTTGTAGGAAGACATAGAGCCTGGGATTTAACTACTTTTCTGAAGGGAAACATACAGCATAGTTTTCATCCATGGATCACACTCTGCTTTAGAGTGAGAAGCACACTCTTGCTTTCTAGAGTCTCTAAGACAGCAGGAAATCTGAGTGTGCCCAGAACAAAAGAACGGTGTTTCCTACACATATGGACCATATCTAGTCCAAATCTGCTTCTGAAACTGATACAAAGCACTGACCCTCTAACTTCCAATGCTTGTCAGTTAAGATGAGAAACATGTGAGCTCAGTGAACGATGTAGTTCGTTTGAGCAGAAAACTGACTGCCCTTACCTGAAACGAAGTTTTACTTGTAGTAAGACACAGAGCCTGGGATTTAACTCCATTTCTGAAGGCAAGCACACAGCATAGTTCTCATCCATGGATCAAACTCTGCTTTAGAAAGAAGCATGCAGTTGCTTTCTATTGTCTATAAGACAGCAGGAAACGTGAGTGTGCCCAGAACAAAAGAACGGTGTTTCCTACACATACGGACCATATCTAGTCCAACTCTTGTTCTGAAACTGATACAAAGCACTGGTCCTCTAACATCCAATGCTTGTCAGTAAAGATGAGAAATGTGTGAGCTTCGTGAACGATGTAGTTCGTTTGAGCAGAAAAGTGACTGTCCTTACCTGAAACGAAGTCTTGCTTGTAGGAAGACTCAGAGACTGGGATGTAACTCCATTTCTGATGTGAAACACACAGCAGTGTTCTCATCCATGGATCACACTCTGCTTTAGAGTGAGAAGCACACTCTTGCTTTCTAGAGTCTCTAAGACAGCAGGATATCTGAGTGTGCCCAGAACAAAAGAACGGTGTTTCCTACACATATGGACCATATCTAGTCCAAATCTGCTTCTGAAACTGATACAAAGCACTGACCCTCTAACTTCCAATGCTTGTCAGTTAAGATGAGAAACGTGTGAGCTCAGTGAACGATGTAGTTCGTTTGAGCAGAAAAGTGACTGCCCTTACCTGAAACGAAGTCTTGCTTGTAGTAAGACACAGAGCCTGGGATTTAACTCCATTTCTGAAGGCAAGCACACAGCATAGTTCTCATCCATGGATCTAACTCTGCTTTAGAAAGAAGCATGCAGTTGCTTTCTATGGTCTATAAGACAGCAGGAAACGTGAGTGTGCCCAGAACAAAAGAACGGTGTTTCCTACACATACGGACCATATCTAGTCCAACTCTTCTTCTGAAACTGATACAAAGCACTGGTCCTCTAACATCCAATGCTTGTCAGTAAAGATGAGAAATGTGTGAGCTTCGTGAACGATGTAGTTCGTTTGAGCAGAAAAGTGACTGTCCTTACCTGAAACGAAGTCTTGCTTGTAGGAAGACTCAGAGCCTGGGATGTAACTCCATTTCTGATGTGAAACACACAGCATAGTTCTCATCCATGGATCACACTCTGCTTTAGAGCGAGAAGCACGCTCTTGCTTTCTAAAGTCTCTAAGACAGCAGGAAACGTGAGTGTGCTGAGAACAAAAGTACGTTGTTTCCTAAACATAGGGACCATATCTAGTCCAACTCTGCTTCTGAAACAGATACAAAGCACTGGTCCTCTAACATCCAATGCTTGTCAGTTAAGATGAGAAATGTGTGAGCTTTGTGAACGATGTAGTTCGTTTGAGCAGAAAACTGACTGCCCTTACCTGAAACGAAGTCTTGCTTGTAGGAAGACTCAGAGCCTGGGATTTAACTCCATTTCTGAAGTGAAACACACAGCAGTGTTCTCATCCATTGATCACACTCTGCGTTAGAACAAGAAGCATGCTCTTGCTTTCTAGAGTCTCTAAGACAGCAGGAAACATGAGTTTGCTGAGAACAAAAGAACGGTGTTTCCTACACATACGGACCATATCTAGTCCAACTCTACTTCTGAAACTGATACAAAGCACTGGTCCTCTAACATCCAATGCTTGTCTGTTAAGATGAGAAACATCTGAGCTCGGTGAACGATGTAGTTCGTTTGAGCAGAAAAGTGACTCCCCTTACCTGAAACGAAGTCTTGCTTGTAGGAAGACACAGAGCCTGGGATTTAACTCCTTTTCTGAAGGGAAACACACAGCATAGTTCTCATCCATGGATCACACTCTGCTTTAGAGCGAGAAGCACTCTCTTGCTTTCTAGATTCTCTAATACAGCAGGAAATCTGAGTGTGCCCAGAACAAAAGAAGGGTGTTTCCTACACATATGGACCATATGTAGTCCAAATCTGCTTCTGAAACTGAAAAAAAGCACTGACCATCTTACATCCAATGCTTGTCAGTTAAGATGAGAAACGTGTGAGCTTCGAAACGATGTAGTTTGTTTGAGCAGAAAACTGACTGCCCTTACCTGAAACGAAGTCTTGCTTGTAGGAAGACTCAGAGCCTGGGATTTAACTCCGTTTCTGAAGTGAAACACACAGCAGTGTTCTCATCCATTGATCACACTCTGCGTTTGAACAAGAAGAATGCTCTTCTTTCTAGAGTCTCTAAGTCAGCAGGAAAGTGAGTTTGCTGAGAACAAAAGAACGGTGTTTCGTACACATACGGACCATATCTAGTCGAACTCTGCTTCTGAAACTGATACAAAGCACTGGTCCTCTAACATCCAATGCTTGTCTGTTATGATGTGAAACGTGTGAGCTTCCTGAACGATGTAGTTCATTTGAGCTGAAAAGTGACTGCCCTTACCTGAAATGAAGTCTTGCTTGTAGGAAGACATAGAGCCTGGGATTTAAGTACTTTTCTGAAGGGAAACATACAGCATAGTTTTCATCCATGGATCACACTCTGCTTTAGAGTGAGAAGCACACTCTTGCTTTCTAGAGTCTCTGAGACAGCAGGAAATCTGAGTGTGCCCAGAACAAAAGAACGGTGTTTCCTACACATACGGACCATATCTAGTCCAACTCTTGTTCTGAAACTGATACAAAGCAATGGTCCTCTAACATCCAATGCTTGTCAGTAAAGATGAGAAATGTGTGAGCTTCGTGAACGATGTAGTTCGTTTGAGCAGAAAAGTGACTGTCCTTACCTGAAACGAAGTCTTGCTTGTAGGAAGACTCAGAGACTGGGATGTAACTCCATTTCTGATGTGAAACACACAGCAGTGTTCTCATCCATGGATCACACTCTGCTTTAGAGCGAGAAGCACGCTCTTGCTTTCTAAAGTCTCTAAGACAGCAGGAAACGTGAGTGTGCTGAGAACAAAAGTACGTTGTTTCCTACACATAGGGACCATATCTAGTCCAACTCTGCTTCTGAAACAGATACAAAGCACTGGTCCTCTAACATCCAATGCTTGTCAGTTAAGATGAGAAACGTGTGAGCTTCGTGAACGATGTAGTTCGTTTGAGCAGAAAAGTGAATGCCCTAACCTGAAACGAAGTCTTGCTTGTAGGGAGACAAAGAGCCTGGGATTTAACTACTTTTCTGAAGTGAAACATACAGCATAGTTTTCATCCATGGATCACACTCTGCTTTAGAGTGAGAAGCACACTCTTGCTTTCTAGAGTCTCTAAGACAGCAGGATATCTGAGTGTGCCCAGAACAAAAGAACGGTGTTTCCTACACATATGGACCATATCTAGTCCAAATCTGCTTCTGAAACTGATACAAAGCACTGACCCTCTAACTTCCAATGCTTGTCAGTTAAGATGAGAAACGTGTGAGCTCAGTGAACGATGTAGTTCGTTTGAGCAGAAAAGTGACTGCCCTTACCTGAAACGAAGTCTTGCTTGTAGTAAGACACAGAGCCTGGGATTTAACTCCATTTCTGAAGGCAAGCACACAGCATAGTTCTCATCCATGGATCTAACTCTGCTTTAGAAAGAAGCATGCAGTTGCTTTCTATGGTCTATAAGACAGCAGGAAACGTGAGTGTGCCCAGAACAAAAGAACGGTGTTTCCTACACATACGGACCATATCTAGTCCAACTCTTCTTCTGAAACTGATACAAAGCACTGGTCCTCTAACATCCAATGCTTGTCAGTAAAGATGAGAAATGTGTGAGCTTCGTGAACGATGTAGTTCGTTTGAGCAGAAAAGTGACTGTCCTTACCTGAAACGAAGTCTTGCTTGTAGGAAGACTCAGAGCCTGGGATGTAACTCCATTTCTGATGTGAAACACACAGCATAGTTCTCATCCATGGATCACACTCTGCTTTAGAGCGAGAAGCACGCTCTTGCTTTCTAAAGTCTCTAAGACAGCAGGAAACGTGAGTGTGCTGAGAACAAAAGTACGTTGTTTCCTAAACATAGGGACCATATCTAGTCCAACTCTGCTTCTGAAACAGATACAAAGCACTGGTCCTCTAACATCCAATGCTTGTCAGATAAGATGAGAAATGTGTGAGCTTCGTGAACGATGTAGTTCGTTTGAGCAGAAAACTGACTGCCCTTACCTGAAACGAAGTCTTGCTTGTAGGAAGACTCAGAGCCTGGGATTTAACTCCATTTCTGAAGTGAAACACACAGCAGTGTTCTCATCCATTGATCACACTCTGCGTTAGAACAAGAAGCATGCTCTTGCTTTCTAGAGTCTCTAAGACAGCAGGAAACATGAGTTTGCTGAGAACAAAAGAACGGTGTTTCCTACACATACGGACCATATCTAGTCCAACTCTACTTCTGAAACTGATACAAAGCACTGGTCCTCTAACATCCAATGCTTGTCTGTTAAGATGAGAAACATCTGAGCTCGGTGAACGATGTAGTTCGTTTGAGCAGAAAAGTGACTCCCCTTACCTGAAACGAAGTCTTGCTTGTAGGAAGACACAGAGCCTGGGATTTAACTCCTTTTCTGAAGGGAAACACACAGCATAGTTCTCATCCATGGATCACACTCTGCTTTAGAGCGAGAAGCACGCTCTTGCTTTCTAGATTCTCTAATACAGCAGGAAATCTGAGTGTGCCCAGAACAAAAGAAGGGTGTTTCCTACACATATGGACCATATGTAGTCCAAATCTGCTTCTGAAACTGAAAAAAAGCACTGACCATCTTACATCCTATGCTTGTCAGTTAAGATGAGAAACGTGTGAGCTTCGTGAACGATGTAGTTTGTTTGAGCAGAAAACTGACTGCCCTTACCTGAAACGAAGTCTTGCTTGTAGGAAGACTCAGAGCCTGGGATTTAACTCCGTTTCTGAAGTGAAACACACAGCAGTGTTCTCATCCATTGATCACACTCTGCGTTTGAACAAGAAGAATGCTCTTCTTTCTAGAGTCTCTAAGTCAGCAGGAAAGTGAGTTTGCTGAGAACAAAAGAACGGTGTTTCGTACACATACGGACCATATCTAGTCGAACTCTGCTTCTGAAACTGATACAAAGCACTGGTCCTCTAACATCCAATGCTTGTCTGTTATGATGTGAAACGTGTGAGCTTCCTGAACGATGTAGTTCATTTGAGCTGAAAAGTGACTGCCCTTACCTGAAATGAAGTCTTGCTTGTAGGAAGACATAGAGCCTGGGATTTAAGTACTTTTCTGAAGGGAAACATACAGCATAGTTTTCATCCATGGATCACACTCTGCTTTAGAGTGAGAAGCACACTCTTGCTTTCTAGAGTCTCTAAGACAGCAGGAAATCTGAGTGTGCCCAGAACAAAAGAACGGTGTTTCCTACACATAAGGACCATATCTAGTCCAACTCTTGTTCTGAAACTGATACAAAGCACTGGTCCTCTAACATCCAATGCTTGTCAGTAAAGATGAGAAATGTGTGAGCTTCGTGAACGATGTAGTTCGTTTGAGCAGAAAAGTGACTGTCCTTACCTGAAACGAAGTCTTGCTTGTAGGAAGACTCAGAGACTGGGATGTAACTCCATTTCTGATGTGAAACACACAGCAGTGTTCTCATCCATGGATCACACTCTGCTTTAGAGCGAGAAGCACGCTCTTGCTTTCTAAAGTCTCTAAGACAGCAGGAAACGTGAGTGTGCTGAGAACAAAAGTACGTTGTTTCCTACACATAGGGACCATATCTAGTCCAACTCTGCTTCTGAAACAGATACAAAGCACTGGTCCTCTAACATCCAATGCTTGTCAGTTAAGATGAGAAACGTGTGAGCTTCGTGAACGATGTAGTTCGTTTGAGCAGAAAAGTGAATGCCCTAACCTGAAACGAAGTCTTGCTTGTAGGGAGACAAAGAGCCTGGGATTTAACTACTTTTCTGAAGTGAAACATACAGCATAGTTTTCATCCATGGATCACACTCTGCTTTAGAGTGAGAAGCACACTCTTGCTTTCTAGAGTCTCTAAGACAGCAGGATATCTGAGTGTGCCCAGAACAAAAGAACGGTGTTTCCTACACATATGGACCATATCTAGTCCAAATCTGCTTCTGAAACTGATACAAAGCACTGACCCTCTAACTTCCAATGCTTGTCAGTTAAGATGAGAAACGTGTGAGCTCAGTGAACGATGTAGTTCGTTTGAGCAGAAAAGTGACTGCCCTTACCTGAAACGAAGTCTTGCTTGTAGTAAGACACAGAGCCTGGGATTTAACTCCATTTCTGAAGGCAAGCACACAGCATAGTTCTCATCCATGGATCTAACTCTGCTTTAGAAAGAAGCATGCAGTTGCTTTCTATGGTCTATAAGACAGCAGGAAACGTGAGTGTGCCCAGAACAAAAGAACGGTGTTTCCTACACATACGGACCATATCTAGTCCAACTCTTCTTCTGAAACTGATACAAAGCACTGGTCCTCTAACATCCAATGCTTGTCTGTTAAGATGAGAAATGTGTGAGCTTCGTGAACGATGTAGTTCGTTTGAGCAGAAAACTGACTGCCCTTACCTGAAACGAAGTCTTGCTTGTAGGAAGACTCAGAGCCTGGGATGTAACTCCATTTCTGATGTGAAACACACAGCATAGTTCTCATCCATGGATCACACTCTGCTTTAGAGCGAGAAGCACGCTCTTGCTTTCTAAAGTCTCTAAGACAGCAGGAAACGTGAGTGTGCTGAGAACAAAAGTACGTTGTTTCCTACACATAGGGACCATATCTAGTCCAACTCTGCTTCTGAAACAGATACAAAGCACTGGTCCTCTAACATCCAATGCTTGTCAGTTAAGATGAGAAACGTGTGAGCTTCGTGAACGATATAGTTCGTTTGAGCAGAAAACTGACTGCCCTTACCTGAAACGAAGTCTTGCTTGTAGGAAGACTCAGAGCCTGGGATTTAACTCCATTTCTGAAGTGAAACACACAGCAGTGTTCTCATCCATTGATCACACTCTGCGTTAGAACAAGAAGCATGCTCTTGCTTTCTAGAGTCTCTAAGACAGCAGGAAACATGAGTTTGCTGAGAACAAAAGAACGGTGTTTCCTACACATACGGACCATATCTAGTCCAACTCTACTTCTGAAACTGATACAAAGCACTGGTCCTCTAACATCCAATGCTTGTCTGTTAAGATGAGAAACATCTGAGCTCGGTGAACGATGTAGTTCGTTTGAGCAGAAAAGTGACTCCCCTTACCTGAAACGAAGTCTTGCTTGTAGGAAGACACAGAGCCTGGGATTTAACTCCTTTTCTGAAGGGAAACACACAGCATAGTTCTCATCCATGGATCACACTCTGCTTTAGAGCGAGAAGCACGCTCTTGCTTTCTAGATTCTCTAATACAGCAGGAAATCTGAGTGTGCCCAGAACAAAAGAAGGGTGTTTCCTACACATATGGACCATATGTAGTCCAAATCTGCTTCTGAAACTGAAAAAAAGCACTGACCATCTTACATCCAATGCTTGTCAGTTAAGATGAGAAACGTGTGAGTTTCGTGAACGATGTAGTTTGTTTGAGCAGAAAACTGACTGCCCTTACCTGAAACGAAGTCTTGCTTGTAGGAAGACTCAGAGCCTGGGATTTAACTCCGTTTCTGAAGTGAAACACACAGCAGTGTTCTCATCCATTGATCACACTCTGCGTTTGAACAAGAAGAATGCTCTTCTTTCTAGAGTCTCTAAGTCAGCAGGAAAGTGAGTTTGCTGAGAACAAAAGAACGGTGTTTCGTACACATACGGACCATATCTAGTCGAACTCTGCTTCTGAAACTGATACAAAGCACTGGTCCTCTAACATCCAATGCTTGTCTGTTATGATGTGAAACGTGTGAGCTTCTTGAACGATGTAATTCAATTGAGCTGAAAAGTGACTGCCCTTACCTGAAATGAAGTCTTGCTTGTAGGAAGACATAGAGCCTGGGATTTAAGTACTTTTCTGAAGGGAAACATACAGCATAGTTTTCATCCATGGATCACACTCTGCTTTAGAGTGAGAAGCACACTCTTGCTTTCTAGGGTCTCTAAGACAGCAGGAAATCTGAGTGTGCCCAGAACAAAAGAACGGTGTTTCCTACACATATGGACCATATCTAGTCCAAATCTGCTTCTGAAACTGATACAAAGCACTGACCCTGTAACTTCCAATGCTTGTCAGTTAAGATGAGAAACGTGTGGGCTCAGTGAACGATGTAGTTCGTTTGAGCAGAAAAGTGACTGCCCTTACCTGAAACGATGTCTTGCTTGTAGTAAGACACAGAGCCTGGGATTTAACTCCATTTCTGAAGGCAAGCACACAGCATAGTTCTCATCCATGGATCAAACTCTGCTTTAGAAAGAAGCATGCAGTTGCTTTCTATGGTCTATAAGACAGCAGGAAACGTGAGTGTGCTGAGAACAAAAGAACGGTGTTTCCTACACATAGGGACCATATCTAGTCCAACTCTGCTTCTGAAACAGATACAAAGCACTGGTCCTCTAACATCCAATGCTTGACAGTTAAGATGAGAAACGTGTGAGCTTCGTGAACAATGTAGTTCGTTTGAGCAGAAAACTGACTGCCCTTACCTGAAACGAAGTCTTGCTTGTAGGAAGACTCAGAGCCTGGGATTTAACTCCATTTCTGAAGTGAAACACACAGCAGTATTCTCATCCATTGATCACACTCTGCGTTAGAACAAGAAGCATGCCCTTGCTTTCTAGAGTCTCTAAGACAGCAGGAAACATGAGTTTGCTGAGAACAAAAGAACGGGGTTTCCTACACATACAGACCATATCTAGTCCAACTCTACTTCTGAAACTGATACAAAGCACTGGTCCTATAACATCCAATGCTTGTCTGTTAAGATGAGAAACATCTGAGCTCGGTGAACGATTTGGTAAGTTTGAGCAGAAAGTGACTCCCCTTACCTGAAACGAAGTCTTGCTTGTAGGAAGACACAGAGCCTGGGATTTAACTCCTTTTCTGAAGGGAAACACACAGCATAGTTCTCATCCATGGATCACACTCTGCTTTAGAGCGAGAAGCACGCTCTTGCTTTCTAGATTCTCTAATACAGCAGGAAATCTGAGTGTGCCCAGAACAAAAGAAGGGTGTTTCCTACACATATGGACCATATGTAGTCCAAATCTGCTTCTGAAACTGAAAAAAAGCACTGACCATCTTACATCCAATGCTTGTCAGTTAAGAAGAGAAACGTGTGAGCTTCGTGAACGATGTAGTTTGTTTGAGCAGAAAACTGACTGCCCTTACCTGAAACGAAGTCTTGCTTGTAGGAAGACATAGAGCCTGGGATTTAACTCCGTTTCTGAAGTGAAACACACAGCAGTGTTCTCATCCATTGATCACACTCTGCGTTTGAACAAGAAGAATGCTCTTCTTTCTAGAGTCTCTAAGACAGCAGGAAAGTGAGTTTGCTGAGAACAAAAGAACGGTGTTTCGTACACATACGGACCATATCTAGTCGAACTCTGCTTCTGAAACTGATACAAAGCACTGGTCCTCTAACATCCAATGCTTGTCTGTTAAGATGTGAAACGTGTGAGCTTCCTGAACGATGTAGTTCATTTGAGCTGAAAAGTGACTGCCCTTACCTGAAATGAAGTCTTGCTTGTAGGAAGACATAGAGCCTGGGATTTAACTACTTTTCTGAAGGGAAACATACAGCATAGTTTTCATCCATGGATCACACTCTGCTTTAGAGTGAGAAGCACACTCTTGCTTTCTAGAGTCTCTAAGACAGCAGGAAATCTGAGTGTGCCCAGAACAAAAGAACGGTGTTTCCTACACATATGGACCATATCTAGTCCAAATCTGATTCTGAAACTGATACAAAGCACTGACCCTCTAACTTCCAATGCTTGTCAGTTAAGATGAGAAACGTGTGAGCTCAGTGAACGATGTAGTTCGTTTGAGCAGAATAGTGACTGCCCTTACCTGAAACGAAGTCTTGCTTGTAGTAAGACACAGAGCCTGGGATTTAACTCCATTTCTGAAGGCAAGCACACAGCATAGTTCTCATCCATGGATCAAACTCTGCTTTAGAAAGAAGCATGCAGTTGCTTTCTATGGTCTATAAGACAGCAGGAAACGTGAGTGTGCCCAGAACAAAAGAACGGTGTTTCCTACACATACGGACCATATCTAGTCCAACTCTTCTTCTGAAACTGATACAAAGCACTGGTCCTCTAACATCCAATGCTTGTCAGTAAAGATGAGAAATGTGTGAGCTTCGTGAACGATGTAGTTCGTTTGAGCAGAAAACTGACTGCCCTTACCTGAAACGAAGTCTTGCTTGTAGGAAGACTCAGAGCCTGGGATTTAACTCCATTTCTGAAGTGAAACACACAGCAGTGTTCTCATCCATTGATCACACTCTGCGTTAGAACAAGAAGCATGCTCTTGCTTTCTAGAGTCTCTAAGACAGCAGGAAACATGAGTTTGCTGAGAACAAAAGAACGGTGTTTCCTACACATACGGACCATATCTAGTCCAACTCTACTTCTGAAACTGATACAAAGCACTGGTCCTCTAACATCCAATGCTTGTCTGTTAAGATGAGAAACATCTGAGCTCGGAGAACGATGTAGTTCGTTTGAGCAGAAAAGTGACTCCCCTTACCTGAAATGAAGTCTTGCTTGTAGGAAGACACAGAGCCTGGGATTTAACTCCTTTTCTGAAGGGAAACACACAGCATAGTTCTCATCCATGGATCACACTCTGCTTTAGAGCGAGAAGCACGCTCTTGCTTTCTAGATTCTCTAATACAGCAGGAAATCTGAGTGTGCCCAGAACAAAAGAAGGGTGTTTCCTACACATATGGACCATATGTAGTCCAAATCTGCTTCTGAAACTGAAAAAAAGCACTGACCATCTTACATCCAATGCTTGTCAGTTAAGATGAGAAACGTGTGAGCTTCGTGAACGATGTAGTTTGTTTGAGCAGAAAACTGACTGCCCTTACCTGAAACGAAGTCTTGCTTGTAGGAAGACTCAGAGCCTGTGATTTAACTCCGTTTCTGAAGTGAAACACACAGCAGTGTTCTCATCCATTGATCACACTCTGCGTTTGAACAAGAAGAATGCTCTTCTTTCTAGAGTCTCTAAGACAGCAGGAAAGTGAGTTTGCTGAGAACAAAAGAACGGTGTTTCATACACATACGGACCATATCTAGTTGAACTCTGCTTCTGAAACTGATACAAAGCACTGGTCCTCTAACATCCAATGCTTGTCTGTTAAGATGTGAAACGTGTGAGCTTCCTGAACGATGTAGTTCATTTGAGCTGAAAAGTGACTGCCCTTACCTGAAACGAAGTCTTGCTTGTAGGAAGACATAGAGCCTGGGATTTAACTACTTTTCTGAAGGGAAACATACAGCATAGTTTTCATCCATGGATCACACTCTGCTTTAGAGTGAGAAGCACACTCTTGCTTTCTAGAGTCTCTAAGACAGCAGGAAATCTGAGTGTGCCCAGAACAAAAGAACGGTGTTTCCTACACATATGGACCATATCTAGTCCAAATCTGCTTCTGAAACTGATACAAAGCACTGACCCTCTAACTTCCAATGCTTGTCAGTTAAGATGAGAAACATGTGAGCTCAGTGAACGATGTAGTTCGTTTGAGCAGAAAACTGACTGCCCTTACATGAAACGAAGTTTTACTTGTAGTAAGACACAGAGCCTGGGATTTAACTCCATTTCTGAAGGCAAGCACACAGCATAGTTCTCATCCATGGATCAAACTCTGCTTTAGAAAGAAGCATGCAGTTGCTTTCTATGGTCTATAAGACAGCAGGAAACGTGAGTGTGCTGAGAACAAAAGAACGGTGTTTCCTACACATACGGACCATATCTAGTCCAACTCTTGTTCTGAAACTGATACAAAGCACTGGTCCTCTAACATCCAATGCTTGTCAGTAAAGATGAGAAATGTGTGAGCTTCGTGAACGATGTAGTTCGTTTGAGCAGAAAAGTGACTGTCCTTACCTGAAACGAAGTCTTGCTTGTAGGAAGACTCAGAGACTGGGATGTAACTCCATTTCTGATGTGAAACACACAGCAGTGTTCTCATCCATGGATCACACTCTGCTTTAGAGCGAGAAACACGCTCTTGCTTTCTAAAGTCTCTAAGACAGCAGGAAACGTGAGTGTGCTGAGAACAAAAGTACGTTGTTTCCTACACATAGGGACCATATCTAGTCCAACTCTGCTTCTGAAACAGATACAAAGCACTGGTCCTCTAACATCCAATGCTTGTCAGTTAAGATGAGAAACGTGTGAGCTTCGTGAACGATGTAGTTCGTTTGAGCAGAAAAGTGAATGCCCTAACCTGAAACGAAGTCTTGCTTGTAGGGAGACATAGAGCCTGGGATTTAACTACTTTTCTGAAGTGAAACATACAGCATAGTTTTCATCCATGGATCACACTCTGCTTTAGAGTGAGAAGCACACTCTTGCTTTCTAGAGTCTCTAAGACAGCAGGATATCTGAGTGTGCCCAGAACAAAAGAACGGTGTTTCCTACACATATGGACCATATCTAGTCCAAATCTGCTTCTGAAACTGATACAAAGCACTGACCCTCTAACTTCCAATGCTTGTCAGTTAAGATGAGAAACGTGTGAGCTCAGTGAACGATGTAGTTCGTTTGAGCAGAAAAGTGACTGCCCTTACCTGAAACGAAGTCTTGCTTGTAGTAAGACACAGAGCCTGGGATTTAACTCCATTTCTGAAGGCAAGCACACAGCATAGTTCTCATCCATGGATCTAACTCTGCTTTAGAAAGAAGCATGCAGTTGCTTTCTATGGTCTATAAGACAGCAGGAAACGTGAGTGTGCCCAGAACAAAAGAACGGTGTTTCCTACACATACGGACCATATCTAGTCCAACTCTTCTTCTGAAACTGATACAAAGCACTGGTCCTCTAACATCCAATGCTTGTCAGTAAAGATGAGAAATGTGTGAGCTTCGTGAACGATGTAGTTCGTTTGAGCAGAAAAGTGACTGTCCTTACCTGAAACGAAGTCTTGCTTGTAGGAAGACTCAGAGCCTGGGATGTAACTCCATTTCTGATGTGAAACACACAGCATAGTTCTCATCCATGGATCACACTCTGCTTTAGAGCGAGAAGCACGCTCTTGCTTTCTAAAGTCTCTAAGACAGCAGGAAACGTGAGTGTGCAGAGAACAAAAGTACGTTGTTTCCTAAACATAGGGACCATATCTAGTCCAACTCTGCTTCTGAAACAGATACAAAGCACTGGTCCTCTAACATCCAATGCTTGTCAGTTAAGATGAGAAATGTGTGAGCTTTGTGAACGATGTAGTTCGTTTGAGCAGAAAACTGACTGCCCTTACCTGAAACGAAGTCTTGCTTGTAGGAAGACTCAGAGCCTGGGATTTAACTCCATTTCTGAAGTGAAACACACAGCAGTGTTCTCATCCATTGATCACACTCTGCGTTAGAACAAGAAGCATGCTCTTGCTTTCTAGAGTCTCTAAGACAGCAGGAAACATGAGTTTGCTGAGAACAAAAGAACGGTGTTTCCTACACATACGGACCATATCTAGTCCAACTCTACTTCTGAAACTGATACAAAGCACTGGTCCTCTAACATCCAATGCTTGTCTGTTAAGATGAGAAACATCTGAGCTCGGTGAACGATGTAGTTCGTTTGAGCAGAAAAGTGACTCCCCTTACCTGAAACGAAGTCTTGCTTGTAGGAAGACACAGAGCCTGGGATTTAACTCCTTTTCTGAAGGGAAACACACAGCATAGTTCTCATCCATGGATCACACTCTGCTTTAGAGCGAGAAGCACGCTCTTGCTTTCTAGATTCTCTAATACAGCAGGAAATCTGAGTGTGCCCAGAACAAAAGAAGGGTGTTTCCTACACATATGGACCATATGTAGTCCAAATCTGCTTCTGAAACTGAAAAAAAGCACTGACCATCTTACATCCAATGCTTGTCAGTTAAGATGAGAAACGTGTGAGCTTCGTGAACGATGTAGTTTGTTTGAGCAGAAAACTGACTGGCCTTACCTGAAACGAAGTCTTGCTTGTAGGAAGACTCAGAGCCTGGGATTTAACTCCGTTTCTGAAGTGAAACACACAGCAGTGTTCTCATCCATTGATCACACTCTGCGTTTGAACAAGAAGAATGCTCTTCTTTCTAGAGTCTCTAAGTCAGCAGGAAAGTGAGTTTGCTGAGAACAAAAGAACGGTGTTTCGTACACATACGGACCATATCTAGTCGAACTCTGCTTCTGAAACTGATACAAAGCACTGGTCCTCTAACATCCAATGCTTGTCTGTTATGATGTGAAACGTGTGAGCTTCCTGAACGATGTAGTTCATTTGAGCTGAAAAGTGACTGCCCTTACCTGAAATGAAGTCTTGCTTGTAGGAAGACATAGAGCCTGGGATTTAAGTACTTTTCTGAAGGGAAACATACAGCATAGTTTTCATCCATGGATCACACTCTGCTTTAGAGTGAGAAGCACACTCTTGCTTTCTAGAGTCTCTAAGACAGCAGGAAATCTGAGTGTGCCCAGAACAAAAGAACGGTGTTTCCTACACATACGGTCCATATCTAGTCCAACTCTTCTTCTGAAACTGATACAAAGCACTGGTCCTCTAACATCCAATGCTTGTCAGTAAAGATGAGAAATGTGTGAGCTTCGTGAACGATGTAGTTCGTTTGAGCAGAAAAGTGACTGTCCTTACCTGAAACGAAGTCTTGCTTGTAGGAAGACTCAGAGACTGGGATGTAACTCCATTTCTGATGTGAAACACACAGCAGTGTTCTCATCCATGGATCACACTCTGCTTTAGAGCGAGAAGCACGCTCTTGCTTTCTAAAGTCTCTAAGACAGCAGGAAACGTGAGTGTGCTGAGAACAAAAGTACGTTGTTTCCTACACATAGGGACCATATCTAGTCCAACTCTGCTTCTGAAACAGATACAAAGCACTGGTCCTCTAACATCCAATGCTTGTCAGTTAAGATGAGAAACGTGTGAGCTTCGTGAACGATGTAGTTCGTTTGAGCAGAAAAGTGAATGCCCTAACCTGAAACGAAGTCTTGCTTGTAGGGAGACATAGAGCCTGGGATTTAACTACTTTTCTGAAGTGAAACATACAGCATAGTTTTCATCCATGGATCACACTCTGCTTTAGAGTGAGAAGCACACTCTTGCTTTCTAGAGTCTCTAAGACAGCAGGATATCTGAGTGTGCCCAGAACAAAAGAACGGTGTTTCCTACACATATGGACCATATCTAGTCCAAATCTGCTTCTGAAACTGATACAAAGCACTGACCCTCTAACTTCCAATGCTTGTCAGTTAAGATGAGAAACGTGTGAGCTCAGTGAACGATGTAGTTCGTTTGAGCAGAAAAGTGACTGCCCTTACCTGAAACGAAGTCTTGCTTGTAGTAAGACACAGAGCCTGGGATTTAACTCCATTTCTGAAGGCAAGCACACAGCATAGTTCTCATCCATGGATCTAACTCTGCTTTAGAAAGAAGCATGCAGTTGCTTTCTATGGTCTATAAGACAGCAGGAAACGTGAGTGTGCCCAGAACAAAAGAACGGTGTTTCCTACACATACGGACCATATCTAGTCCAACTCTTCTTCTGAAACTGATACAAAGCACTGGTCCTCTAACATCCAATGCTTGTCAGTAAAGATGAGAAATGTGTGAGCTTCGTGAACGATGTAGTTCGTTTGAGCAGAAAAGTGACTGTCCTTACCTGAAACGAAGTCTTGCTTGTAGGAAGACTCAGAGCCTGGGATGTAACTCCATTTCTGATGTGAAACACACAGCATAGTTCTCATCCATGGATCACACTCTGCTTTAGAGCGAGAAGCACGCTCTTGCTTTCTAAAGTCTCTAAGACAGCAGGAAACGTGAGTGTGCTGAGAACAAAAGTACGTTGTTTCCTAAACATAGGGACCATATCTAGTCCAACTCTGCTTCTGAAACAGATACAAAGCACTGGTCCTCTAACATCCAATGCTTGTCAGATAAGATGAGAAATGTGTGAGCTTCGTGAACGATGTAGTTCGTTTGAGCAGAAAACTGACTGCCCTTACCTGAAACGAAGTCTTGCTTGTAGGAAGACTCAGAGCCTGGGATTTAACTCCATTTCTGAAGTGAAACACACAGCAGTGTTCTCATCCATTGATCACACTCTGCGTTAGAACAAGAAGCATGCTCTTGCTTTCTAGAGTCTCTAAGACAGCAGGAAACATGAGTTTGCTGAGAACAAAAGAACGGTGTTTCCTACACATACGGACCATATCTAGTCCAACTCTACTTCTGAAACTGATACAAAGCACTGGTCCTCTAACATCCAATGCTTGTCTGTTAAGATGAGAAACATCTGAGCTCGGTGAACGATGTAGTTCGTTTGAGCAGAAAAGTGACTCCCCTTACCTGAAACGAAGTCTTGCTTGTAGGAAGACACAGAGCCTGGGATTTAACTCCTTTTCTGAAGGGAAACACACAGCATAGTTCTCATCCATGGATCACACTCTGCTTTAGAGCGAGAAGCACGCTCTTGCTTTCTAGATTCTCTAATACAGCAGGAAATCTGAGTGTGCCCAGAACAAAAGAAGGGTGTTTCCTACACATATGGACCATATGTAGTCCAAATCTGCTTCTGAAACTGAAAAAAAGCACTGACCATCTTACATCCAATGCTTGTCAGTTAAGATGAGAAACGTGTGAGCTTCGTGAACGATGTAGTTTGTTTGAGCAGAAAACTGACTGCCCTTATCTGAAACGAAGTCTTGCTTGTAGGAAGACTCAGAGCCTGGGATTTAACTCCGTTTCTGAAGTGAAACACACAGCAGTGTTCTCATCCATTGATCACACTCTGCGTTTGAACAAGAAGAATGCTCTTCTTTCTAGAGTCTCTAAGTCAGCAGGAAAGTGAGTTTGCTGAGAACAAAAGAACGGTGTTTCGTACACATACGGACCATATCTAGTCGAACTCTGCTTCTGAAACTGATACAAAGCACTGGTCCTCTAACATCCAATGCTTGTCTGTTATGATGTGAAACGTGTGAGCTTCCTGAACGATGTAGTTCATTTGAGCTGAAAAGTGACTGCCCTTACCTGAAATGAAGTCTTGCTTGTAGGAAGACATAGAGCCTGGGATTTAAGTACTTTTCTGAAGGGAAACATACAGCATAGTTTTCATCCATGGATCACACTCTGCTTTAGAGTGAGAAGCACACTCTTGCTTTCTAGAGTCTCTAAGACAGCAGGAAATCTGAGTGTGCCCAGAACAAAAGAACGGTGTTTCCTACACATATGGACCATATCTAGTCCAAATCTGCTTCTGAAACTGATACAAAGCACTGACCCTCTAACTTCCAATGCTTGTCAGTTAAGATGAGAAACGTGTGAGCTCAGTGAACGATGTAGTTCGTTTGAGCAGAAAAGTGACTGCCCTTACCTGAAACGAAGTCTTGCTTGTAGTAAGACACAGAGCCTGGGATTTAACTCCATTTCTGAAGGCAAGCACACAGCATAGTTCTCATCCATGGATCTAACTCTGCTTTAGAAAGAAGCATGCAGTTGCTTTCTATGGTCTATAAGACAGCAGGAAACGTGAGTGTGCCCAGAACAAAAGAACGGTGTTTCCTACACATACGGACCATATCTAGTCCAACTCTTCTTCTGAAACTGATACAAAGCACTGGTCCTCTAACATCCAATGCTTGTCAGTAAAGATGAGAAATGTGTGAGCTTCGTGAACGATGTAGTTCGTTTGAGCAGAAAACTGACTGCCCTTACCTGAAACGAAGTCTTGCTTGTAGGAAGACTCAGAGCCTGGGATGTAACTCCATTTCTGATGTGAAACACACAGCATAGTTCTCATCCATGGATCACACTCTGCTTTAGAGCGAGAAGCACGCTCTTGCTTTCTAGATTCTCTAATACAGCAGGAAATCTGAGTGTGCCCAGAACAAAAGAAGGGTGTTTCCTACACATATGGACCATATGTAGTCCAAATCTGCTTCTGAAACTGAAAAAAAGCACTGACCATCTTACATCCAATGCTTGTCAGTTAAGATGAGAAACGTGTGAGCTTCGTGAACGATGTAGTTGTTTGAGCAGAAAACTGACTGCCCTTATCTGAAACGAAGTCTTGCTTGTAGGAAGACTCAGAGCCTGGGATTTAACTCCGTTTCTGAAGTGAAACACACAGCAGTGTTCTCATCCATTGATCACACTCTGCGTTTGAACAAGAAGAATGCTCTTCTTTCTAGAGTCTCTAAGTCAGCAGGAAAGTGAGTTTGCTGAGAACAAAAGAACGGTGTTTCGTACACATACGGACCATATCTAGTCGAACTCTGCTTCTGAAACTGATACAAAGCACTGCTCCTCTAACATCCAATGCTTGTCTGTTATGATGTGAAACGTGTGAGCTTCTTGAACGATGTAATTCATTTGAGCTGAAAAGTGACTGCCCTTACCTGAAATGAAGTCTTGCTTGTAGGAAGACATAGAGCCTGGGATTTAAGTACTTTTCTGAAGGGAAACATACAGCATAGTTTTCATCCATGGATCACACTCTGCTTTAGAGTGAGAAGCACACTCTTGCTTTCTAGGGTCTCTAAGACAGCAGGAAATCTGAGTGTGCCCAGAACAAAAGAACGGTGTTTCCTACACATATGGACCATATCTAGTCCAAATCTGCTTCTGAAACTGATACAAAGCACTGACCCTGTAACTTCCAATGCTTGTCAGTTAAGATGAGAAACGTGTGGGCTCAGTGAACGATGTAGTTCGTTTGAGCAGAAAAGTGACTGCCCTTACCTGAAACGAAGTCTTGCTTGTAGTAAGACACAGAGCCTGGGATTTAACTCCATTTCTGAAGGCAAGCACACAGCATAGTTCTCATCCATGGATCAAACTCTGCTTTAGAAAGAAGCATGCAGTTGCTTTCTATGGTCTATAAGACAGCAGGAAACGTGAGTGTGCTGAGAACAAAAGAACGGTGTTTCCTACACATACGGACCATATCTAGTCCAACTCTTGTTCTGAAACTGATACAAAGCACTGGTCCTCTAACATCCAATGCTTGTCAGTAAAGATGAGAAATGTGTGAGCTTCGTGAATGATGTAGTTCGTTTGAGCAGAAAAGTGACTGTCCTTACCTGAAACGAAGTCTTGCTTGTAGGAAGACTCAGAGACTGGGATGTAACTCCATTTCTGATGTGAAACACACAGCAGTGTTCTCATCCATGGATCACACTCTGCTTTAGAGCGAGAAGCACGCTCTTGCTTTCTAAAGTCTCTAAGACAGCAGGAAACGTGAGTGTGCTGAGAACAAAAGTACGTTGTTTCCTACACATAGGGACCATATCTAGTCCAAATCTGCTTCTGAAACAGATACAAAGCACTGGTCCTCTAACATCCAATGCTTGTCAGTTAAGATGAGAAACGTGTGAGCTTCGTGAACGATGTAGTTCGTTTGAGCAGAAAAGTGAATGCCCTAACCTGAAACGAAGTCTTGCTTGTAGGGAGACATAGAGCCTGGGATTTAACTACTTTTCTGAAGTGAAACATACAGCATAGTTTTCATCCATGGATCACACTCTGCTTTAGAGTGAGAAGCACACTCTTGCTTTCTAGAGTCTCTAAGACAGCAGGATATCTGAGTGTGCCCAGAACAAAAGAACGGTGTTTCCTACACATATGGACCATATCTAGTCCAAATCTGCTTCTGAAACTGATACAAAGCACTGACCCTCTAACTTCCAATGCTTGTCAGTTAAGATGAGAAACGTGTGAGCTTCGTGAACGATGTAGTTCGTTTGAGCAGAAAACTGACTGCCCTTACCTGAAACGAAGTCTTGCTTGTAGGAAGACTCAGAGCCTGGGATTTAACTCCATTTCTGAAGTGAAACACACAGCAGTGTTCTCATCCATTGATCACACTCTGCGTTAGAACAAGAAGCATGCTCTTGCTTTCTAGAGTCTCTAAGACAGCAGGAAACATGAGTTTGCTGAGAACAAAAGAACGGTGTTTCCTACACATACGGACCATATCTAGTCCAACTCTACTTCTGAAACTGATACAAAGCACTGGTCCTCTAACATCCAATGCTTGTCTGTTAAGATGAGAAACATCTGAGCTCGGTGAACGATGTAGTTCGTTTGAGCAGAAAAGTGACTCCCCTTACCTGAAACGAAGTCTTGCTTGTAGGAAGACACAGAGCCTGGGATTTAACTCCTTTTCTGAAGGGAAACACACAGCATAGTTCTCATCCATGGATCACACTCTGCTTTAGAGCGAGAAGCACGCTCTTGCTTTCTAGATTCTCTAATACAGCAGGAAATCTGAGTGTGCCCAGAACAAAAGAAGGGTGTTTCCTACACATATGGACCATATGTAGTCCAAATCTGCTTCTGAAACTGAAAAAAAGCACTGACCATCTTACATCCAATGCTTGTCAGTTAAGATGAGAAACGTGTGAGCTTCGTGAACGATGTAGTTTGTTTGAGCAGAAAACTGACTGCCCTTACCTGAAACGAAGTCTTGCTTGTAGGAAGACTCAGCGCCTGGGATTTAACTCCGTTTCTGAAGTGAAACACACAGCAGTGTTCTCATCCATTGATCACACTCTGCGTTTGAACAAGAAGAATGCTCTTCTTTCTAGAGTCTCTAAGTCAGCAGGAAAGTGAGTTTGCTGAGAACAAAAGAACGGTGTTTCGTACACATACGGACCATATCTAGTCGAACTCTGCTTCTGAAACTGATACAAAGCACTGGTCCTCTAACATCCAATGCTTGTCTGTTATGATGTGAAACGTGTGAGCTTCCTGAACGATGTAGTTCATTTGAGCTGAAAAGTGACTGCCCTTACCTGAAATGAAGTCTTGCTTGTAGGAAGACATAGAGCCTGGGATTTAACTACTTTTCTGAAGGGAAACATACAGCATAGTTTTCATCCATGGATCACACTCTGCTTTAGAGTGAGAAGCACACTCTTGCTTTCTAGAGTCTCTAAGACAGCAGGAAATCTGAGTGTGCCCAGAACAAAAGAACGGTGTTTCCTACACATATGGACCATATCTAGTCCAAATCTGCTTCTGAAACTGATACAAAGCACTGACCCTCTAACTTCCAATGCTTGTCAGTTAAGATGAGAAACGTGTGGGCTCAGTGAACGATGTAGTTCGTTTGAGCAGAAAAGTGACTGCCCTTACCTGAAACGATGTCTTGCTTGTAGTAAGACACAGAGCCTGGGATTTAACTCCATTTCTGAAGGCAAGCACACAGCATAGTTCTCATCCATGGATCAAACTCTGCTTTAGAAAGAAGCATGCAGTTGCTTTCTATGGTCTATAAGACAGCAGGAAACGTGAGTGTGCCCAGAACAAAAGAACGGTGTTTCCTACACATACGGACCATATCTAGTCCAACTCTTGTTCTGAAACTGATACAAAGCACTGGTCCTCTAACATCCAATGCTTGTCAGTAAAGATGAGAAATGTGTGAGCTTCGTGAACGATGTAGTTCGTTTGAGCAGAAAAGTGACTGTCCTTACCTGAAACGAAGTCTTGCTTGTAGGAAGACTCAGAGACTGGGATGTAACTCCATTTCTGATGTGAAACACACAGCAGTGTTCTCTTCCATGGATCACACTCTGCTTTAGAGCGAGAAGCACGCTCTTGCTTTCTAAAGTCTCTAAGACAGCAGGAAACGTGAGTGTGCTGAGAACAAAAGTACGTTGTTTCCTACACATAGGGACCATATCTAGTCCAACTCTGCTTCTGAAACAGATACAAAGCACTGGTCCTCTAACATCCAATGCTTGTCAGTTAAGATGAGAAACGTGTGAGCTTCGTGAACGATGTAGTTCGTTTGAGCAGAAAACTGACTGCCCTAACCTGAAACGAAGTCTTGCTTGTAGGAAGACTCAGAGCCTGGGATTTAACTCCATTTCTGAAGTGAAACACACAGCAGTGTTCTCATCCATTGATCACACTCTGCGTTAGAACAAGAAGCATGCTCTTGCTTTCTAGAGTCTCTAAGACAGCAGGAAACATGAGTTTGCTGAGAACAAAAGAACGGTGTTTCCTACACATATGGACCATATGTAGTCCAAATCTGCTTCTGAAACTGAAAAAAAGCACTGACCATCTTACATCCAATGCTTGTCAGTTAAGATGAGAAACGTGTGAGCTTCGTGAACGATGTAGTTTGTTTGAGCAGAAAACTGACTGCCCTTACCTGAAACGAAGTCTTGCTTGTAGGAAGACTCAGCGCCTGGGATTTAACTCCGTTTCTGAAGTGAAACACACAGCAGTGTTCTCATCCATTGATCACACTCTGCGTTTGAACAAGAAGAATGCTCTTCTTTCTAGAGTCTCTAAGTCAGCAGGAAAGTGAGTTTGCTGAGAACAAAAGAACGGTGTTTCGTACACATACGGACCATATCTAGTCGAACTCTGCTTCTGAAACTGATACAAAGCACTGGTCCTCTAACATCCAATGCTTGTCTGTTATGATGTGAAACGTGTGAGCTTCCTGAACGATGTAGTTCATTTGAGCTGAAAAGTGACTGCCCTTACCTGAAATGAAGTCTTGCTTGTAGGAAGACATAGAGCCTGGGATTTAACTACTTTTCTGAAGGGAAACATACAGCATAGTTTTCATCCATGGATCACACTCTGCTTTAGAGTGAGAAGCACACTCTTGCTTTCTAGAGTCTCTAAGACAGCAGGAAATCTGAGTGTGCCCAGAACAAAAGAACGGTGTTTCCTACACATATGGACCATATCTAGTCCAAATCTGCTTCTGAAACTGATACAAAGCACTGACCCTCTAACTTCCAATGCTTGTCAGTTAAGATGAGAAACGTGTGGGCTCAGTGAACGATGTAGTTCGTTTGAGCAGAAAAGTGACTGCCCTTACCTGAAACGATGTCTTGCTTGTAGTAAGACACAGAGCCTGGGATTTAACTCCATTTCTGAAGGCAAGCACACAGCATAGTTCTCATCCATGGATCAAACTCTGCTTTAGAAAGAAGCATGCAGTTGCTTTCTATGGTCTATAAGACAGCAGGAAACGTGAGTGTGCCCAGAACAAAAGAACGGTGTTTCCTACACATACGGACCATATCTAGTCCAACTCTTGTTCTGAAACTGATACAAAGCACTGGTCCTCTAACATCCAATGCTTGTCAGTAAAGATGAGAAATGTGTGAGCTTCGTGAACGATGTAGTTCGTTTGAGCAGAAAAGTGACTGTCCTTACCTGAAACGAAGTCTTGCTTGTAGGAAGACTCAGAGACTGGGATGTAACTCCATTTCTGATGTGAAACACACAGTAGTGTTCTCTTCCATGGATCACACTCTGCTTTAGAGCGAGAAGCACGCTCTTGCTTTCTAAAGTCTCTAAGAGAGCAGGAAACGTGAGTGTGCTGAGAACAAAAGTATGTTGTTTCCTACACATAGGGACCATATCTAGTCCAACTCTGCTTCTGAAACAGATACAAAGCACTGGTCCTCTAACATCCAATGCTTGTCAGTTAAGATGAGAAACGTGTGAGCTTCGTGAACGATGTAGTTCGTTTGAGCAGAAAACTGACTGCCCTAACCTGAAACGAAGTCTTGCTTGTAGGAAGACTCAGAGCCTGGGATTTAACTCCATTTCTGAAGTGAAACACACAGCAGTGTTCTCATCCATTGATCACACTCTGCGTTAGAACAAGAAGCATGCTCTTGCTTTCTAGAGTCTCTAAGACAGCAGGAAACATGAGTTTGCTGAGAACAAAAGAACGGTGTTTCCTACACATACGGACCATATCTAGTCCAAATCTGCTTCTGAAACTGATACAAAGCACTGACCCTCTAACTTCCAATGCTTGTCAGTTAAGATGAGAAACGTGTGAGCTTCGTGAACGATGTAGTTCGTTAGAGCAGAAAACTGACTGCCCTTACCTGAAACGAAGTCTTGCTTGTAGGAAGACTCAGAGCCTGGGATTTAACTCCATTTCTGAAGTGAAACACACAGCAGTGTTCTCATCCATTGATCACACTCTGCGTTAGAACAAGAAGCATGCTCTTGCTTTCTAGAGTCTCTAAGACAGCAGGAAACATGAGTTTGCTGAGAACAAAAGAACGGTGTTTCCTACACATACGGACCATATCTAGTCCAACTCTACTTCTGAAACTGATACAAAGCACTGGTCCTCTAACATCCAATGCTTGTCTGTTAAGATGAGAAACATCTGAGCTCGGTGAACGATGTAGTTCGTTTGAGCAGAAAAGTGACTCCCCTTACCTGAAACGAAGTCTTGCTTGTAGGAAGACACAGAGCCTGGGATTTAACTCCTTTTCTGAAGGGAAACACACAGCATAGTTCTCATCCATGGATCACACTCTGCTTTAGAGCGAGAAGCACGCTCTTGCTTTCTAGATTCTCTAATACAGCAGGAAATCTGAGTGTGCCCAGAACAAAAGAAGGGTGTTTCCTACACATATGGACCATATGTAGTCCAAATCTGCTTCTGAAACTGAAAAAAAGCACTGACCATCTTACATCCAATGCTTGTCAGTTAAGATGAGAAACGTGTGAGCTTCGTGAACGATGTAGTTTGTTTGAGCAGAAAACTGACTGCCCTTACCTGAAACGAAGTCTTGCTTGTAGGAAGACTCAGCGCCTGGGATTTAACTCCGTTTCTGAAGTGAAACACACAGCAGTGTTCTCATCCATTGATCACACTCTGCGTTTGAACAAGAAGAATGCTCTTCTTTCTAGAGTCTCTAAGTCAGCAGGAAAGTGAGTTTGCTGAGAACAAAAGAACGGTGTTTCGTACACATACGGACCATATCTAGTCGAACTCTGCTTCTGAAACTGATACAAAGCACTGGTCCTCTAACATCCAATGCTTGTCTGTTATGATGTGAAACGTGTGAGCTTCCTGAACGATGTAGTTCATTTGAGCTGAAAAGTGACTGCCCTTACCTGAAATGAAGTCTTGCTTGTAGGAAGACATAGAGCCTGGGATTTAACTACTTTTCTGAAGGGAAACATACAGCATAGTTTTCATCCATGGATCACACTCTGCTTTAGAGTGAGAAGCACACTCTTGCTTTCTAGAGTCTCTAAGACAGCAGGAAATCTGAGTGTGCCCAGAACAAAAGAACGGTGTTTCCTACACATATGGACCATATCTAGTCCAAATCTGCTTCTGAAACTGATACAAAGCACTGACCCTCTAACTTCCAATGCTTGTCAGTTAAGATGAGAAACGTGTGGGCTCAGTGAACGATGTAGTTCGTTTGAGCAGAAAAGTGACTGCCCTTACCTGAAACGATGTCTTGCTTGTAGTAAGACACAGAGCCTGGGATTTAACTCCATTTCTGAAGGCAAGCACACAGCATAGTTCTCATCCATGGATCAAACTCTGCTTTAGAAAGAAGCATGCAGTTGCTTTCTATGGTCTATAAGACAGCAGGAAACGTGAGTGTGCCCAGAACAAAAGAACGGTGTTTCCTACACATACGGACCATATCTAGTCCAACTCTTGTTCTGAAACTGATACAAAGCACTGGTCCTCTAACATCCAATGCTTGTCAGTAAAGATGAGAAATGTGTGAGCTTCGTGAACGATGTAGTTCGTTTGAGCAGAAAAGTGACTGTCCTTACCTGAAACGAAGTCTTGCTTGTAGGAAGACTCAGAGACTGGGATGTAACTCCATTTCTGATGTGAAACACACAGCAGTGTTCTCTTCCATGGATCACACTCTGCTTTAGAGCGAGAAGCACGCTCTTGCTTTCTAAAGTCTCTAAGACAGCAGGAAACGTGAGTGTGCTGAGAACAAAAGTACGTTGTTTCCTACACATAGGGACCATATCTAGTCCAACTCTGCTTCTGAAACAGATACAAAGCACTGGTCCTCTAACATCCAATGCTTGTCAGTTAAGATGAGAAACGTGTGAGCTTCGTGAACGATGTAGTTCGTTTGAGCAGAAAACTGACTGCCCTAACCTGAAACGAAGTCTTGCTTGTAGGAAGACTCAGAGCCTGGGATTTAACTCCATTTCTGAAGTGAAACACACAGCAGTGTTCTCATCCATTGATCACACTCTGCGTTAGAACAAGAAGCATGCTCTTGCTTTCTAGAGTCTCTAAGACAGCAGGAAACATGAGTTTGCTGAGAACAAAAGAACGGTGTTTCCTACACATACGGACCATATCTAGTCCAAATCTGCTTCTGAAACTGATACAAAGCACTGACCCTCTAACTTCCAATGCTTGTCAGTTAAGATGAGAAACGTGTGAGCTTCGTGAACGATGTAGTTCGTTAGAGCAGAAAACTGACTGCCCTTACCTGAAACGAAGTCTTGCTTGTAGGAAGACTCAGAGCCTGGGATTTAACTCCATTTCTGAAGTGAAACACACAGCAGTGTTCTCATCCATTGATCACACTCTGCGTTAGAACAAGAAGCATGCTCTTGCTTTCTAGAGTCTCTCAGACAGCAGGAAACATGAGTTTGCTGAGAACAAAAGAACGGTGTTTCCTACACATACGGACCATATCTAGTCCAACTCTACTTCTGAAACTGATACAAAGCACTGGTCCTCTAACATCCAATGCTTGTCTGTTAAGATGAGAAACATCTGAGCTCGGTGAACGATGTAGTTCGTTTGAGCAGAAAAGTGACTCCCCTTACCTGAAACGAAGTCTTGCTTGTAGGAAGACACAGAGCCTGGGATTTAACTCCTTTTCTGAAGGGAAACACACAGCATAGTTCTCATCCATGGATCACACTCTGCTTTAGAGCGAGAATCACGCTCTTGCTTTCTAGATTCTCTAATACAGCAGGAAATCTGAGTGTGCCCAGAACAAAAGAAGGGTGTTTCCTACACATATGGACCATATGTAGTCCAAATCTGCTTCTGAAACTGAAAAAAAGCACTGACCATCTTACATCCAATGCTTGTCAGTTAAGATGAGAAACGTGTGAGCTTCGTGAACGATGTAGTTTGTTTGAGCAGAAAACTGACTGCCCTTACCTGAAACGAAGTCTTGCTTGTAGGAAGACTCAGCGCCTGGGATTTAACTCCGTTTCTGAAGTGAAACACACAGCAGTGTTCTCATCCATTGATCACACTCTGCGTTTGAACAAGAAGAATGCTCTTCTTTCTAGAGTCTCTAAGTCAGCAGGAAACATGAGTTTGCTGAGAACAAAAGAACGGTGTTTCGTACACATACGGACCATATCTAGTCGAACTCTGCTTCTGAAACTGATACAAAGCACTGGTCCTCTAACATCCAATGCTTGTCTGTTATGATGTGAAACGTGTGAGCTTCCTGAACGATGTAGTTCATTTGAGCTGAAAAGTGACTGCCCTTACCTGAAATGAAGTCTTGCTTGTAGGAAGACATAGAGCCTGGGATTTAACTACTTTTCTGAAGGGAAACATACAGCATAGTTTTCATCCATGGATCACACTCTGCTTTAGAGTGAGAAGCACACTCTTGCTTTCTAGAGTCTCTAAGACAGCAGGAAATCTGAGTGTGCCCAGAACAAAAGAACGGTGTTTCCTACACATATGGACCATATCTAGTCCAAATCTGCTTCTGAAACTGATACAAAGCACTGACCCTCTAACTTCCAATGCTTGTCAGTTAAGATGAGAAACGTGTGGGCTCAGTGAACGATGTAGTTCGTTTGAGCAGAAAAGTGACTGTCCTTACCTGAAACGAAGTCTTGCTTGTAGGAAGACTCAGAGACTGGGATGTAACTCCATTTCTGATGTGAAACACACAGCAGTGTTCTCTTCCATGGATCACACTCTGCTTTAGAGCGAGAAGCACGCTCTTGCTTTCTAAAGTCT
Organism: Onychomys leucogaster; assembly: GCA_949786385.1. Lineage (NCBI taxonomy): Eukaryota > Metazoa > Chordata > Mammalia > Rodentia > Cricetidae > Onychomys > Onychomys leucogaster. The sequence continues at coordinate 754,272 of CATKUP010000172.1, forward strand.
CTAAGACAGCAGGAAACGTGAGTGTGCTGAGAACAAAAGTACGTTGTTTCCTACACATAGGGACCATATCTAGTCCAACTCTGCTTCTGAAACAGATACAAAGCACTGGTCCTCTAACATCCAATGCTTGTCAGTTAAGATGAGAAACGTGTGAGCTTCGTGAACGATGTAGTTCGTTTGAGCAGAAAAGTGAATGCCCTAACCTGAAACGAAGTCTTGCTTGTAGGGAGACATAGAGCCTGGGATTTAACTACTTTTCTGAATTGAAACATACAGCATAGTTTTCATCCATGGATCACACTCTGCTTTAGAAAGAAGCATGCAGTTGCTTTCTATGGTCTATAAGACAGCAGGAAACCTGAGTGTGCCCAGATCAAAAGAACGGTGTTTCCTACACATACAGACCATATCTAGTCCAACTCTTCTTCTGAAACTGATACAAAGCACTGGTCCTCTAACATCCAATGCTTGTCAGTAAAGATGAGAAATGTGTGAGCTTCGTGAACGATGTAGTTCGTTTGAGCAGAAAAGTGAATGTCCTTACCTGAAACGAAGTCTTGCTTGTAGGAAGACTCAGAGACTGGGATGTAACTCCATTTCTGAAGTGAAACACACAGCAGTGTTCTCATCCATTGATCACACTCTGCGTTAGAACAAGAAGCATGCTCTTGCTTTCTAGAGTCTCTAAGACAGCAGGAAACATGAGTTTGCTGAGAACAAAAGAACGGTGTTTCCTACACATACGGACCATATCTAGTCCAACTCTACTTCTGAAACTGATACAAAGCACTGGTCCTCTAACATCCAATGCTTGTCTGTTAAGATGAGAAACATCTGAGCTCCGTGAATGATGTAGTTCGTTTGAGCAGAAAAGTGACTCCCCTTACCTGAAACGAAGTCTTGCTTGTAGGAAGACACAGAGCCTGGGATTTAACTCCTTTCTGAAGGGAAACATACAGCATAGTTCTCATCCATGGATCACACTCTGCTTTAGAGCGAGAAGCACGCTCTTGCTTTCTAGATTCTCTAATACAGCAGGAAATCTGAGTGTGCCCAGAACAAAAGAAGGGTGTTTCCTACACATAAGGACCATATGTAGTCCAAATCTGCTTCTGAAACTGAAAAAAAGCACTGACCATCTTACATCCAATGCTTGTCAGTTAAGATGAGAAACGTGTGAGCTTCGTGAACGATGTAGTTTGTTTGAGCAGGAAACTGACTGCCCTTACCTGAAACGAAGTCTTGCTTGTAGGAAGACTCAGAGCCTGGGATTTAACTCCGTTTCTGAAGTGAAACACACAGCAGTGTTCTCATCCATTGATCACACTCTGCGTTTGAACAAGAAGAATGCTCTTCTTTCTAGAGTCTCTAAGACAGCAGGAAAGTGAGTTTGCTGAGAACAAAAGAACGGTGTTTCGTACACATACGGACCATATCTAGTCGAACTCTGCTTCTGAAACTGATACAAAGCACTGGTCCTCTAACATCCAATGCTTGTCTGTTATGATGTGAAACGTGTGAGCTTCCTGAACGATGTAGTTCATTTGAGCTGAAAAGTGACTGCCCTTACCTGAAATGAAGTCTTGCTTGTAGGAAGACATAGAGCCTGGGATTTAACTACTTTTCTGAAGGGAAACATACAGCATAGTTTTCATCCATGGATCACACTCTGCTTTAGAGTGAGAAGCACACTCTTGCTTTCTAGAGTCTCTAAGACAGCAGGAAATCTGAGTGTGCCCAGAACAAAAGAACGGTGTTTCCTACACATATGGACCATATCTAGTCCAAATCTGCTTCTGAAACTGATACAAAGCACTGACCCTCTAACTTCCAATGCTTGTCAGTTAAGATGAGAAACGTGTGGGCTCAGTGAACGATGTAGTTCGTTTGAGCAGAAAAGTGACTGCCCTTACCTGAAACGATGTCTTGCTTGTAGTAAGACACAGAGCCTGGGATTTAACTCCATTTCTGAAGGCAAGCACACAGCATAGTTCTCATCCATGGATCAAACTCTGCTTTAGAAAGAAGCATGCAGTTGCTTTCTATGGTCTATAAGACAGCAGGAAACGTGAGTGTGCCCAGAACAAAAGAACGGTGTTTCCTACACATACGGACCATATCTAGTCCAACTCTTGTTCTGAAACTGATACAAAGCACTGGTCCTCTAACATCCAATGCTTGTCAGTAAAGATGAGAAATGTGTGAGCTTCGTGAACGATGTAGTTCGTTTGAGCAGAAAAGTGACTGTCCTTACCTGAAACGAAGTCTTGCTTGTAGGAAGACTCAGAGACTGGGATGTAACTCCATTTCTGATGTGAAACACACAGCAGTGTTCTCTTCCATGGATCACACTCTGCTTTAGAGCGAGAAGCACGCTCTTGCTTTCTAAAGTCTCTAAGACAGCAGGAAACGTGAGTGTGCTGAGAACAAAAGTACGTTGTTTCCTACACATAGGGACCATATCTAGTCCAACTCTGCTTCTGAAACAGATACAAAGCACTGGTCCTCTAACATCCAATGCTTGTCAGTTAAGATGAGAAACGTGTGAGCTTCGTGAACGATGTAGTTCGTTTGAGCAGAAAACTGACTGCCCTTACCTGAAACGAAGTCTTGCTTGTAGGAAGACTCAGAGCCTGGGATTTAACTCCTTTGCTGAAGGAAAAAACACAGCATAGTTCTCATCCATGGATCACATTCTGCTTTAGAGCGAGAAGCACGTTCTTGCTTTCTAAAGTCTCTAAGACAGCAGGAATCATGAGTGTGCTGATAAAAAAAGAACGGTGTTTCCTACACATACAGACCATATCTAGTCCAACTCTGCTTCTGAAAGTGATACAAAGCACTGGTCCTCTAACATCCAATGCTTGTAAGTTAAGATGAGAAATGTGTGAGCTTAGTGAATGATGTAGTTCCTTTGAACTGAAAAGTGACTGCCCTTACCTGAAACGAAGTCTTGCTTGTAGTAAGACACAGAGCCTGGGATTTAACTCCTTTTCTGAAGGGAAACACACAGCATAGTTCTCATCCATGGATCACACTCTGCTTTAGAGCGAGAAGCACGCTCTTGCTTTCTAGATTCTCTAATACAGCAGGAAATCTGAGTGTGCCCAGAACAAAAGAAGGGTGTTTCCTACACATATGGACCATATGTAGTCCAAATCTGCTTCTGAAACTGAAAAAATGCACTGACCATCTTACATCCAATGCTTGTCAGTTAAGATGAGAAACGTGTGAGCTTCGTGAACGATGTAGTTTGTTTGAGCAGAAAACTGACTGCCCTTACCTGAAACGAAGTCTTGCTTGTAGGAAGACTCAGAGCCTGGGATTTAACTCCGTTTCTGAAGTGAAACACACAGCAGTGTTCTCATCCATTGATCACACTCTGCGTTTGAACAAGAAGAATGCTCTTCTTTATAGAGTCTCTAAGTCAGCAGGAAAGTGAGTTTGCTGAGAACAAAAGAACGGTGTTTCGTACACATACGGACCATATCTAGTCGAACTCTGCTTCTGAAACTGATACAAAGCACTGGTCCTATAACATCCAATGCTTGTCTGTTATGATGTGAAACGTGTGAGCTTCTTGAACGATGTAATTCATTTGAGCTGAAAAGTGACTGCCCTTACCTGAAATGAAGTCTTGCTTGTAGGAAGACATAGAGCCTGGGATTTAACTACTTTTCTGAAGGGAAACATACAGCATAGTTTTCATCCATGGATCACACTCTGCTTTAGAGTGAGAAGCACACTCTTGCTTTCTAGGGTCTCTAAGACAGCAGGAAATCTGAGTGTGCCCAGAACAAAAGAACGGTGTTTCCTACACATATGGACCATATCTAGTCCAAATCTGCTTCTGAAACTGATACAAAGCACTGACCCTGTAACTTCCAATGCTTGTCAGTTAAGATGAGAAACGTGTGGGCTCAGTGAACGATGTAGTTCGTTTGAGCAGAAAAGTGACTGCCCTTACCTGAAACGATGTCTTGCTTGTAGTAAGACACAGAGCCTGGGATTTAACTCCATTTCTGAAGGCAAGCACACAGCATAGTTCTCATCCATGGATCAAACTCTGCTTTAGAAAGAAGCATGCAGTTGCTTTCTATGGTCTATAAGACAGCAGGAAACGTGAGTGTGCTGAGAACAAAAGAACGGTGTTTCCTACACATACGGACCATATCTAGTCCAACTCTTGTTCTGAAACTGATACAAAGCACTGGTCCTCTAACATCCAATGCTTGTCAGTAAAGATGAGAAATGTGTGAGCTTCGTGAACGATGTAGTTCGTTTGAGCAGAAAAGTGACTGTCCTTACCTGAAACGAAGTCTTGCTTGTAGGAAGACTCAGAGACTGGGATGTAACTCCATTTCTGATGTGAAACACACAGCAGTGTTCTCATCCATGGATCACACTCTGCTTTAGAGCGAGAAGCACGCTCTTGCTTTCTAAAGTCTCTAAGACAGCAGGAAACGTGAGTGTGCTGAGAACAAAAGTACGTTGTTTCCTACACATAGGGACCATATCTAGTCCAACTCTGCTTCTGAAACAGATACAAAGCACTGGTCCTCTAACATCCAATGCTTGTCAGTTAAGATGAGAAACGTGTGAGCTTCGTGAACGATGTAGTTCGTTTGAGCAGAAAAGTGAATGCCCTACCCTGAAACGAAGTCTTGCTTGTAGGGAGACATAGAGCCTGGGATTTAACTACTTTTCTGAAGTGAAACATACAGCATAGTTTTCATCCATGGATCACACTCTGCTTTAGAGTGAGAAGCACACTCTTGCTTTCTAGAGTCTCTAAGACAGCAGGATATCTGAGTGTGCCCAGAACAAAAGAACGGTGTTTCCTACACATATGGACCATATCTAGTCCAAATCTGCTTCTGAAACTGATACAAAGCACTGACCCTCTAACTTCCAATGCTTGTCAGTTAAGATGAGAAACGTGTGAGCTTCGTGAACGATGTAGTTCGTTAGAGCAGAAAACTGACTGCCCTTACCTGAAACGAAGTCTTGCTTGTAGGAAGACTCAGAGCCTGGGATTTAACTCCATTTCTGAAGTGAAACACACAGCAGTGTTCTCATCCATTGATCACACTCTGCGTTAGAACAAGAAGCATGCTCTTGCTTTCTAGATTCTCTAAGACAGCAGGAAACATGAGTTTGCTGAGAACAAAAGAACGGTGTTTCCTACACATACGGACCATATCTAGTCCAACTCTACTTCTGAAACTGATACAAAGCACTGTTCCTCTAACATCCAATGCTTGTCTGTTAAGATGAGAAACATCTGAGCTCGGTGAACGATGTAGTTCGTTTGAGCAGAAAAGTGACTCCCCTTACCTGAAACGAAGTCTTGCTTGTAGGAAGACACAGAGCCTGGGATTTAACTCCTTTTCTGAAGGGAAACACACAGCATAGTTCTCATCCATGGATCACACTCTGTTTTAGAGCGAGAATCACGCTCTTGCTTTCTAGATTCTCTAATACAGCAGGAAATCTGAGTGTGCCCAGAACAAAAGAAGGGTGTTTCCTACACATATGGACCATATGTAGTCCAAATCTGCTTCTGAAACTGAAAAAAAGCACTGACCATCTTACATCCAATGCTTGTCAGTTAAGATGAGAAACGTGTGAGCTTCGTGAACGATGTAGTTCGTTTGAGCAGAAAAGTGACTGTCCTTACCTGAAACGAAGTCTTGCTTGTAGGAAGACTCAGAGACTGGGATGTAACTCCATTTCTGATGTGAAACACACAGCAGTGTTCTCTTCCATGGATCACACTCTGCTTTAGAGCGAGAAGCACGCTCTTGCTTTCTAAAGTCTCTAAGACAGCAGGAAACGTGAGTGTGCTGAGAACAAAAGTACGTTGTTTCCTACACATAGGGACCATATCTAGTCCAACTCTGCTTCTGAAACAGATACAAAGCACTGGTCCTCTAACATCCAATGCTTGTCAGTTAAGATGAGAAACGTGTGAGCTTCGTGAACGATGTAGTTCGTTTGAGCAGAAAACTGACTGCCCTTACCTGAAACGAAGTCTTGCTTGTAGGAAGACTCAGAGCCTGGGATTTAACTCCTTTGCTGAAGGAAAAAACACAGCATAGTTCTCATCCATGGATCACATTCTGCTTTAGAGCGAGAAGCACGTTCTTGCTTTCTAAAGTCTCTAAGACAGCAGGAATCATGAGTGTGCTGATAAAAAAAGAACGGTGTTTCCTACACATACAGACCATATCTAGTCCAACTCTGCTTCTGAAAGTGATACAAAGCACTGGTCCTCTAACATCCAATGCTTGTAAGTTAAGATGAGAAATGTGTGAGCTTAGTGAATGATGTAGTTCCTTTGAACTGAAAAGTGACTGCCCTTACCTGAAACGAAGTCTTGCTTGTAGTAAGACACAGAGCCTGGGATTTAACTCCTTTTCTGAAGGGAAACACACAGCATAGTTCTCATCCATGGATCACACTCTGCTTTAGAGCGAGAAGCACGCTCTTGCTTTCTAGATTCTCTAATACAGCAGGAAATCTGAGTGTGCCCAGAACAAAAGAAGGGTGTTTCCTACACATATGGACCATATGTAGTCCAAATCTGCTTCTGAAACTGAAAAAATGCACTGACCATCTTACATCCAATGCTTGTCAGTTAAGATGAGAAACGTGTGAGCTTCGTGAACGATGTAGTTTGTTTGAGCAGAAAACTGACTGCCCTTACCTGAAACGAAGTCTTGCTTGTAGGAAGACTCAGAGCCTGGGATTTAACTCCGTTTCTGAAGTGAAACACACAGCAGTGTTCTCATCCATTGATCACACTCTGCGTTTGAACAAGAAGAATGCTCTTCTTTATAGAGTCTCTAAGTCAGCAGGAAAGTGAGTTTGCTGAGAACAAAAGAACGGTGTTTCGTACACATACGGACCATATCTAGTCGAACTCTGCTTCTGAAACTGATACAAAGCACTGGTCCTATAACATCCAATGCTTGTCTGTTATGATGTGAAACGTGTGAGCTTCTTGAACGATGTAATTCATTTGAGCTGAAAAGTGACTGCCCTTACCTGAAATGAAGTCTTGCTTGTAGGAAGACATAGAGCCTGGGATTTAACTACTTTTCTGAAGGGAAACATACAGCATAGTTTTCATCCATGGATCACACTCTGCTTTAGAGTGAGAAGCACACTCTTGCTTTCTAGGGTCTCTAAGACAGCAGGAAATCTGAGTGTGCCCAGAACAAAAGAACGGTGTTTCCTACACATATGGACCATATCTAGTCCAAATCTGCTTCTGAAACTGATACAAAGCACTGACCCTGTAACTTCCAATGCTTGTCAGTTAAGATGAGAAACGTGTGGGCTCAGTGAACGATGTAGTTCGTTTGAGCAGAAAAGTGACTGCCCTTACCTGAAACGATGTCTTGCTTGTAGTAAGACACAGAGCCTGGGATTTAACTCCATTTCTGAAGGCAAGCACACAGCATAGTTCTCATCCATGGATCAAACTCTGCTTTAGAAAGAAGCATGCAGTTGCTTTCTATGGTCTATAAGACAGCAGGAAACGTGAGTGTGCTGAGAACAAAAGAACGGTGTTTCCTACACATACGGACCATATCTAGTCCAACTCTTGTTCTGAAACTGATACAAAGCACTGGTCCTCTAACATCCAATGCTTGTCAGTAAAGATGAGAAATGTGTGAGCTTCGTGAACGATGTAGTTCGTTTGAGCAGAAAAGTGACTGTCCTTACCTGAAACGAAGTCTTGCTTGTAGGAAGACTCAGAGACTGGGATGTAACTCCATTTCTGATGTGAAACACACAGCAGTGTTCTCATCCATGGATCACACTCTGCTTTAGAGCGAGAAGCACGCTCTTGCTTTCTAAAGTCTCTAAGACAGCAGGAAACGTGAGTGTGCTGAGAACAAAAGTACGTTGTTTCCTACACATAGGGACCATATCTAGTCCAACTCTGCTTCTGAAACAGATACAAAGCACTGGTCCTCTAACATCCAATGCTTGTCAGTTAAGATGAGAAACGTGTGAGCTTCGTGAACGATGTAGTTCGTTTGAGCAGAAAAGTGAATGCCCTACCCTGAAACGAAGTCTTGCTTGTAGGGAGACATAGAGCCTGGGATTTAACTACTTTTCTGAAGTGAAACATACAGCATAGTTTTCATCCATGGATCACACTCTGCTTTAGAGTGAGAAGCACACTCTTGCTTTCTAGAGTCTCTAAGACAGCAGGATATCTGAGTGTGCCCAGAACAAAAGAACGGTGTTTCCTACACATATGGACCATATCTAGTCCAAATCTGCTTCTGAAACTGATACAAAGCACTGACCCTCTAACTTCCAATGCTTGTCAGTTAAGATGAGAAACGTGTGAGCTTCGTGAACGATGTAGTTCGTTAGAGCAGAAAACTGACTGCCCTTACCTGAAACGAAGTCTTGCTTGTAGGAAGACTCAGAGCCTGGGATTTAACTCCATTTCTGAAGTGAAACACACAGCAGTGTTCTCATCCATTGATCACACTCTGCGTTAGAACAAGAAGCATGCTCTTGCTTTCTAGATTCTCTAAGACAGCAGGAAACATGAGTTTGCTGAGAACAAAAGAACGGTGTTTCCTACACATACGGACCATATCTAGTCCAACTCTACTTCTGAAACTGATACAAAGCACTGTTCCTCTAACATCCAATGCTTGTCTGTTAAGATGAGAAACATCTGAGCTCGGTGAACGATGTAGTTCGTTTGAGCAGAAAAGTGACTCCCCTTACCTGAAACGAAGTCTTGCTTGTAGGAAGACACAGAGCCTGGGATTTAACTCCTTTTCTGAAGGGAAACACACAGCATAGTTCTCATCCATGGATCACACTCTGTTTTAGAGCGAGAATCACGCTCTTGCTTTCTAGATTCTCTAATACAGCAGGAAATCTGAGTGTGCCCAGAACAAAAGAAGGGTGTTTCCTACACATATGGACCATATGTAGTCCAAATCTGCTTCTGAAACTGAAAAAAAGCACTGACCATCTTACATCCAATGCTTGTCAGTTAAGATGAGAAACGTGTGAGCTTCGTGAACGATGTAGTTCGTTTGAGCAGAAAAGTGACTGTCCTTACCTGAAACGAAGTCTTGCTTGTAGGAAGACTCAGAGACTGGGATGTAACTCCATTTCTGATGTGAAACACACAGCAGTGTTCTCTTCCATGGATCACACTCTGCTTTAGAGCGAGAAGCACGCTCTTGCTTTCTAAAGTCTCTAAGACAGCAGGAAACGTGAGTGTGCTGAGAACAAAAGTACGTTGTTTCCTACACATAGGGACCATATCTAGTCCAACTCTGCTTCTGAAACAGATACAAAGCACTGGTCCTCTAACATCCAATGCTTGTCAGTTAAGATGAGAAACGTGTGAGCTTCGTGAACGATGTAGTTCGTTTGAGCAGAAAACTGACTGCCCTTACCTGAAACGAAGTCTTGCTTGTAGGAAGACTCAGAGCCTGGGATTTAACTCCTTTGCTGAAGGAAAAAACACAGCATAGTTCTCATCCATGGATCACATTCTGCTTTAGAGCGAGAAGCACGTTCTTGCTTTCTAAAGTCTCTAAGACAGCAGGAATCATGAGTGTGCTGATAAAAAAAGAACGGTGTTTCCTACACATACAGACCATATCTAGTCCAACTCTGCTTCTGAAAGTGATACAAAGCACTGGTCCTCTAACATCCAATGCTTGTAAGTTAAGATGAGAAATGTGTGAGCTTAGTGAATGATGTAGTTCCTTTGAACTGAAAAGTGACTGCCCTTACCTGAAACGAAGTCTTGCTTGTAGTAAGACACAGAGCCTGGGATTTAACTCCTTTTCTGAAGGGAAACACACAGCATAGTTCTCATCCATGGATCACACTCTGCTTTAGAGCGAGAAGCACGCTCTTGCTTTCTAGATTCTCTAATACAGCAGGAAATCTGAGTGTGCCCAGAACAAAAGAAGGGTGTTTCCTACACATATGGACCATATGTAGTCCAAATCTGCTTCTGAAACTGAAAAAATGCACTGACCATCTTACATCCAATGCTTGTCAGTTAAGATGAGAAACGTGTGAGCTTCGTGAACGATGTAGTTTGTTTGAGCAGAAAACTGACTGCCCTTACCTGAAACGAAGTCTTGCTTGTAGGAAGACTCAGAGCCTGGGATTTAACTCCGTTTCTGAAGTGAAACACACAGCAGTGTTCTCATCCATTGATCACACTCTGCGTTTGAACAAGAAGAATGCTCTTCTTTATAGAGTCTCTAAGTCAGCAGGAAAGTGAGTTTGCTGAGAACAAAAGAACGGTGTTTCGTACACATACGGACCATATCTAGTCGAACTCTGCTTCTGAAACTGATACAAAGCACTGGTCCTATAACATCCAATGCTTGTCTGTTATGATGTGAAACGTGTGAGCTTCTTGAACGATGTAATTCATTTGAGCTGAAAAGTGACTGCCCTTACCTGAAATGAAGTCTTGCTTGTAGGAAGACATAGAGCCTGGGATTTAACTACTTTTCTGAAGGGAAACATACAGCATAGTTTTCATCCATGGATCACACTCTGCTTTAGAGTGAGAAGCACACTCTTGCTTTCTAGAGTCTCTAAGACAGCAGGAAATCTGAGTGTGCCCAGAACAAAAGAACGGTGTTTCCTACACATATGGACCATATCTAGTCCAAATCTGCTTCTGAAACTGATACAAAGCACTGACCCTGTAACTTCCAATGCTTGTCAGTTAAGATGAGAAACGTGTGGGCTCAGTGAACGATGTAGTTCGTTTGAGCAGAAAAGTGACTGCCCTTACCTGAAACGATGTCTTGCTTGTAGTAAGACACAGAGCCTGGGATTTAACTCCATTTCTGAAGGCAAGCACACAGCATAGTTCTCATCCATGGATCAAACTCTGCTTTAGAAAGAAGCATGCAGTTGCTTTCTATGGTCTATAAGACAGCAGGAAACGTGAGTGTGCTGAGAACAAAAGAACGGTGTTTCCTACACATACGGACCATATCTAGTCCAACTCTTGTTCTGAAACTGATACAAAGCACTGGTCCTCTAACATCCAATGCTTGTCAGTAAAGATGAGAAATGTGTGAGCTTCGTGAACGATGTAGTTCGTTTGAGCAGAAAAGTGACTGTCCTTACCTGAAACGAAGTCTTGCTTGTAGGAAGACTCAGAGACTGGGATGTAACTCCATTTCTGATGTGAAACACACAGCAGTGTTCTCATCCATGGATCACACTCTGCTTTAGAGCGAGAAGCACGCTCTTGCTTTCTAAAGTCTCTAAGACAGCAGGAAACGTGAGTGTGCTGAGAACAAAAGTACGTTGTTTCCTACACATAGGGACCATATCTAGTCCAACTCTGCTTCTGAAACAGATACAAAGCACTGGTCCTCTAACATCCAATGCTTGTCAGTTAAGATGAGAAACGTGTGAGCTTCGTGAACGATGTAGTTCGTTTGAGCAGAAAAGTGAATGCCCTAACCTGAAACGAAGTCTTGCTTGTAGGGAGACATAGAGCCTGGGATTTAACTACTTTTCTGAAGTGAAACATACAGCATAGTTTTCATCCATGGATCACACTCTGCTTTAGAGTGAGAAGCACACTCTTGCTTTCTAGAGTCTCTAAGACAGCAGGATATCTGAGTGTGCCCAGAACAAAAGAACGGTGTTTCCTACACATATGGACCATATCTAGTCCAAATCTGCTTCTGAAACTGATACAAAGCACTGACCCTCTAACTTCCAATGCTTGTCAGTTAAGATGAGAAACGTGTGAGCTTCGTGAACGATGTAGTTCGTTAGAGCAGAAAACTGACTGCCCTTACCTGAAACGAAGTCTTGCTTGTAGGAAGACTCAGAGCCTGGGATTTAACTCCATTTCTGAAGTGAAACACACAGCAGTGTTCTCATCCATTGATCACACTCTGCGTTAGAACAAGAAGCATGCTCTTGCTTTCTAGATTCTCTAAGACAGCAGGAAACATGAGTTTGCTGAGAACAAAAGAACGGTGTTTCCTACACATACGGACCATATCTAGTCCAACTCTACTTCTGAAACTGATACAAAGCACTGTTCCTCTAACATCCAATGCTTGTCTGTTAAGATGAGAAACATCTGAGCTCGGTGAACGATGTAGTTCGTTTGAGCAGAAAAGTGACTCCCCTTACCTGAAACGAAGTCTTGCTTGTAGGAAGACACAGAGCCTGGGATTTAACTCCTTTTCTGAAGGGAAACACACAGCATAGTTCTCATCCATGGATCACACTCTGCTTTAGAGCGAGAAGCACGCTCTTGCTTTCTAGATTCTCTAATACAGCAGGAAATATGAGTGTGCCCAGAACAAAAGAAGGGTGTTTCCTACACATATGGACCATATGTAGTCCAAATCTGCTTCTGAAACTGAAAAAAAGCACTGACCATCTTACATCCAATGCTTGTCAGTTAAGATGAGAAACGTGTGAGCTTCGTGAACGATGTAGTTTGTTTGAGCAGAAAACTGACTGCCCTTACCTGAAACGAAGTCTTGCTTGTAGGAAGACTCAGAGCCTGGGATTTAACTCCGTTTCTGAAGTGAAACACACAGCAGTGTTCTCATCCATTGATCACACTCTGCGTTTGAACAAGAAGAATGCTCTTCTTTCTAGAGTCTCTAAGTCAGCAGGAAACATGAGTTTGCTGAGAACAAAAGAACGGTGTTTCGTACACATACGGACCATATCTAGTCGAACTCTGCTTCTGAAACTGATACAAAGCACTGGTCCTCTAACATCCAATGCTTGTCTGTTATGATGTGAAACGTGTGAGCTTCCTGAACGATGTAGTTCATTTGAGCTGAAAAGTGACTGCCCTTACCTGAAATGAAGTCTTGCTTGTAGGAAGACATAGAGCCTGGGATTTAACTACTTTTCTGAAGGGAAACATACAGCATAGTTTTCATCCATGGATCACACTCTGCTTTAGAGTGAGAAGCACACTCTTGCTTTCTAGAGTCTCTAAGACAGCAGGAAATCTGAGTGTGCCCAGAACAAAAGAACGGTGTTTCCTACACATATGGACCATATCTAGTCCAAATCTGCTTCTGAAACTGATACAAAGCACTGACCCTCTAACTTCCAATGCTTGTCAGTTAAGATGAGAAACGTGTGGGCTCAGTGAACGATGTAGTTCGTTTGAGCAGAAAAGTGACTGCCCTTACCTGAAACGATGTCTTGCTTGTAGTAAGACACAGAGCCTGGGATTTAACTCCATTTCTGAAGGCAAGCACACAGCATAGTTCTCATCCATGGATCAAACTCTGCTTTAGAAAGAAGCATGCAGTTGCTTTCTATGGTCTATAAGACAGCAGGAAACGTGAGTGTGCCCAGAACAAAAGAACGGTGTTTCCTACACATACGGACCATATCTAGTCCAACTCTTGTTCTGAAACTGATACAAAGCACTGGTCCTCTAACATCCAATGCTTGTCAGTAAAGATGAGAAATGTGTGAGCTTCGTGAACGATGTAGTTCGTTTGAGCAGAAAAGTGACTGTCCTTACCTGAAACGAAGTCTTGCTTGTAGGAAGACTCAGAGACTGGGATGTAACTCCATTTCTGATGTGAAACACACAGTAGTGTTCTCTTCCATGGATCACACTCTGCTTTAGAGCGAGAAGCACGCTCTTGCTTTCTAAAGTCTCTAAGAGAGCAGGAAACGTGAGTGTGCTGAGAACAAAAGTACGTTGTTTCCTACACATAGGGACCATATCTAGTCCAACTCTGCTTCTGAAACAGATACAAAGCACTGGTCCTCTAACATCCAATGCTTGTCAGTTAAGATGAGAAACGTGTGAGCTTCGTGAACGATGTAGTTCGTTTGAGCAGAAAAGTGAATGCCCTAACCTGAAACGAAGTCTTGCTTGTAGGGAGACATAGAGCCTGGGATTTAACTACTTTTCTGAATTGAAACATACAGCATAGTTTTCATCCATGGATCACACTCTGCTTTAGAGTGAGAAGCACACTCTTGCTTTCTAGAGTCTCTAAGACAGCAGGATATCTGAGTGTGCCCAGAACAAAAGAACGGTGTTTCCTACACATATGGACCATATCTAGTCCAAATCTGCTTCTGAAACTGATACAAAGCACTGACCCTCTAACTTCCAATGCTTGTCAGTTAAGATGAGAAACGTGTGAGCTCAGTGAACGATGTAGTTCGTTTGAGCAGAAAAGTGACTGCCCTTACCTGAAACGAAGTCTTGCTTGTAGGAAGACACAGAGCCTGGGATTTAACTACATTTCTGAAGGCAAGCACACAGCATAGTTCTCATCCATGTATCAAACTCTGCTTTAGAAAGAAGCATGCAGTTGCTTTCTATGGTCTATAAGACAGCAGGAAACGTGAGTGTGCCCAGAACAAAAGAACGGTGTTTCCTACACATACGGACCATATCTAGTCCAACTCTTCTTCTGAAACTGATACAAAGCACTGGTCCTCTAACATCCAATGCTTGTCAGTAAATATGAGAAATGTGTGAGCTTCGTGAACGATGTAGTTCGTTTGAGCAGAAAAGTGACTGTCCTTACCTGAAACGAAGTCTTTCTTGTAGGAAGACTCAGAGACTGGGATGTAACTCCATTTCTGAAGTGAAACACACAGCAGTGTTCTCATCCATTGATCACACTCTGCGTTAGAACAAGAAGCATGCTCTTGCTTTCTAGAGTCTCTAAGACAGCAGGAAACATGAGTTTGCTGAGAACAAAAGAACGGTGTTTCCTACACATACGGACCATATCTAGTCCAACTCTACTTCTGAAACTGATACAAAGCACTGGTCCTCTAACATCCAATGCTTGTCTGTTAAGATGAGAAACATCTGAGCTCCGTGAATGATGTAGTTCGTTTGAGCAGAAAAGTGACTCCCCTTACCTGAAACGAAGTCTTGCTTGTAGGAAGACACAGAGCCTGGGATTTAACTCCTTTCTGAAGGGAAACATACAGCATAGTTCTCATCCATGGATCACACTCTGCTTTAGAGCGAGAAGCACACTCTTGCTTTCTAGAGACTCTAAGACAGCAGGAAATCTGAGTGTGCCCAGAACAAAAGAACGGTGTTTCCTACACATATGGACCATATCTAGTCCAAATCTGCTTCTGAAACTGATACAAAGCACTGACCCTCTAACTTCCAATGCTTGTCAGTTAAGATGAGAAACGTGTGGGCTCAGTGAACGATGTAGTTCGTTTGAGCAGAAAAGTGACTGCCCTTACCTGAAACGATGTCTTGCTTGTAGTAAGACACAGAGCCTGGGATTTAACTCCATTTCTGAAGGCAAGCACACAGCATAGTTCTCATCCATGGATCAAACTCTGCTTTAGAAAGAAGCATGCAGTTGCTTTCTATGGTCTATAAGACAGCAGGAAACGTGAGTGTGCCCAGAACAAAAGAACGGTGTTTCCTACACATACGGACCATATCTAGTCCAACTCTTGTTCTGAAACTGATACAAAGCACTGGTCCTCTAACATCCAATGCTTGTCAGTAAAGATGAGAAATGTGTGAGCTTCGTGAACGATGTAGTTCGTTTGAGCAGAAAAGTGACTGTCCTTACCTGAAACGAAGTCTTGCTTGTAGGAAGACTCAGAGACTGGGATGTAACTCCATTTCTGATGTGAAACACACAGCAGTGTTCTCTTCCATGGATCACACTCTGCTTTAGAGCGAGAAGCACGCTCTTGCTTTCTAAAGTCTCTAAGACAGCAGGAAACGTGAGTGTGCTGAGAACAAAAGTACGTTGTTTCCTACACATAGGGACCATATCTAGTCCAACTCTGCTTCTGAAACAGATACAAAGCACTGGTCCTCTAACATCCAATGCTTGTCAGTTAAGATGAGAAACGTGTGAGCTTCGTGAACGATGTAGTTCGTTTGAGCAGAAAAGTGAATGCCCTAACCTGAAACGAAGTCTTGCTTGTAGGGAGACATAGAGCCTGGGATTTAACTACTTTTCTGAATTGAAACATACAGCATAGTTTTCATCCATGGATCACACTCTGCTTTAGAGTGAGAAGCACACTCTTGCTTTCTAGAGTCTCTAAGACAGCAGGATATCTGAGTGTGCCCAGAACAAAAGAACGGTGTTTCCTACACATATGGACCATATCTAGTCCAAATCTGCTTCTGAAACTGATACAAAGCACTGACCCTCTAACTTCCAATGCTTGTCAGTTAAGATGAGAAACGTGTGAGCTCAGTGAACGATGTAGTTCGTTTGAGCAGAAAAGTGACTGCCCTTACCTGAAACGAAGTCTTGCTTGTAGGAAGACACAGAGCCTGGGATTTAACTCCATTTCTGAAGGCAAGCACACAGCATAGTTCTCATCCATGTATCAAACTCTGCTTTAGAAAGAAGCATGCAGTTGCTTTCTATGGTCTATAAGACAGCAGGAAACGTGAGTGTGCCCAGAACAAAAGAACGGTGTTTCCTACACATACGGACCATATCTAGTCCAACTCTTCTTCTGAAACTGATACAAAGCACTGGTCCTCTAACATCCAATGCTTGTCAGTAAAGATGAGAAATGTGTGAGCTTCGTGAACGATGTAGTTCGTTTGAGCAGAAAAGTGACTGTCCTTACCTGAAACGAAGTCTTTCTTGTAGGAAGACTCAGAGACTGGGATGTAACTCCATTTCTGAAGTGAAACACACAGCAGTGTTCTCATCCATTGATCACACTCTGCGTTAGAACAAGAAGCATGCTCTTGCTTTCTAGAGTCTCTAAGACAGCAGGAAACATGAGTTTGCTGAGAACAAAAGAACGGTGTTTCCTACACATACGGACCATATCTAGTCCAACTCTACTTCTGAAACTGATACAAAGCACTGGTCCTCTAACATCCAATGCTTGTCTGTTAAGATGAGAAACATTTGAGCTCCGTGAATGATGTAGTTCGTTTGAGCAGAAAAGTGACTCCCCTTACCTGAAACGAAGTCTTGCTTGTAGGAAGACACAGAGCCTGGGATTTAACTCCTTTCTGAAGGGAAACATACAGCATAGTTCTCATCCATGGATCACACTCTGCTTTAGAGCGAGAAGCACGCTCTTGCTTTCTAGATTCTCTAATACAGCAGGAAATCTGAGTGTGCCCAGAACAAAAGAAGGGTGTTTCCTACACATAAGGACCATATGTAGTCCAAATCTGCTTCTGAAACTGAAAAAAAGCACTGACCATCTTACATCCAATGCTTGTCAGTTAAGATGAGAAACGTGTGAGCTTCGTGAACGATGTAGTTTGTTTGAGCAGAAAACTGACTGCCCTTACCTGAAACGAAGTCTTGCTTGTAGGAAGACTCAGAGCCTGGGATTTAACTCCGTTTCTGAAGTGAAACACACAGCAGTGTTCTCATCCATTGATCACACTCTGCGTTTGAACAAGAAGAATGCTCTTCTTTCTAGAGTCTCTAAGACAGCAGGAAAGTGAGTTTGCTGAGAACAAAAGAACGGTGTTTCATACACATACGGACCATATCTAGTCGAACTCTGCTTCTGAAACTGATACAAAGCACTGGTCCTCTAACATCCAATGCTTGTCTGTTATGATGTGAAACGTGTGAGCTTCCTGAACGATGTAGTTCATTTGAGCTGAAATGTGACTGCCCTTACCTGAAACGAAGTCTTGCTTGTAGGAAGACATAGAGCCTCGGATTTAACTACTTTTCAGAAGGGAAACATACAGCATAGTTTTCATCCATGGATCACACTCTGCTTTAGAGTGAGAAGCACACTCTTGCTTTCTAGAATCTCTAAGACAGCAGGAAATCTGAGTGTGCCCAGAACAAAAGAACGGTGTTTCCTACACATACGGACCATATCTAGTCCAACTCTAGTTCTGAAAGTGATACAAAGCACTGACCCTCTAACTTCCAATGCTTGTCAATTAAGATGAGAAACGTGTGAGCTCAGTGAACGATGTAGTTCGTTTGAGCAGAAAAGTGACTGCCCTTACCTGAAACGAAGTCTTGCTTGTAGTAAGACACAGAGCCTGGGATTTAACTCCATTTCTGAAGGCAAGCACACAGCATAGTTCTCATCCATGGATCAAACTCTGCTTTAGAAAGAAGCATGCAGTTGCTTTCTATGGTCTATAAGACAGCAGGAAACGTGAGTGTGCCCAGAACAAAAGAACGGTGTTTCCTACACATACGGACCATATCTAGTCCAACTCTTCTTCTGAAACTGATACAAAGCACTGGTCCTCTAACATCCAATGCTTGTCAGTTAAGATGAGAAACGTGTGAGCTCAGTGAACGATGTAGTTCATTTGAGCAGAAAAGTGACTGCCCTTACCTGAAACGAAGTCTTGCTTGTAGGAAGACTCAGAGCCTGGGATTTAACTCCATTTCTGAAGTGAAACACACAGCAGTGTTCTCATCCATTGATCACACTCTGCGTTTGAACAAGAAGAATGCTCTTCTTTCTAGAGTCTCTAAGACAGCAGGAAAGTGAGTTTGCTGAGAACAAAAGAACGGTGTTTCGTACACATATGGACCATATCTAGTCGAACTCTGCTTCTGAAACTGATACAAAGCACTGGTCCTCTAACATCCAATTCCTTTCAGTTAAGATGAGAAACATCTGAGCTCCGTGAACGATGTAGTTCGTTTGAGCAGAAAAGTGACTGCCTTTACCTGAAACGAAGTCTTGCTTGTAGGAAGACACAGAGACTGGGATTTAACTCCATTTCTGAAGGCAAGCACACAGCATAGTTCTCATCCATGGATCAAACTCTGCTTTAGAAAGAAGCATGCAGTTGCTTTCTATGGTCTATAAGACAGCAGGAAACGTGAGTGTGCCCAGAACAAAAGAAAGGTGTTTCCTACACATACGGACCATATCTAGTCCAACTCTTCTTCTGAAACTGATACAAAGCACTGGTCCTCTAACATCCAATGCTTGTCAGTAAAGATGAGAAATGTGTGAGCATCGTGAACGATGTAGTTCATTTGAGCAGAAAAGTGACTTTCCTTACCTGAAACGAAGTCTTGCTTGTAGGAAGACTCAGAGCCTGGAATGTAACTCCATTTCTGATGTGAAACACACAGCAGTGTTCTCATCCATGGATCACACTCTGCTTTAGAGCGAGAAGCACGCTCTTGCTTTCTAGATTCTCTAATACAGCAGGAAATCTGAGTGTGCCCAGAACAAAAGAAGGGTGTTTCCTACACATATGGACCATATGTAGTCCAAATCTTCTTCTGAAACTGAAAAAAAGCACTGACCATCTTACATCCAATGCTTGTCAGTTAAGATGAGAAACGTGTGAGCTTCGTGAACGATGTAGTTTGTTTGAGCAGAAAACTGACTGCCCTTACCTGAAACGAAGTCTTGCTTGTAGGAAGACTCAGAGCCTGGGATTTAACTCCGTTTCTGAAGTGAAACACACAGCAGTGTTCTCATCCATTGATCACACTCTGCGTTTGAACAAGAAGAATGCTCTTCTTTCTAGAGTCTCTAAGTCAGCAGGAAACATGTGTTTGCTGAGAACAAAAGAACGGTGTTTCGTACACATACGGACCATATCTAGTCGAACTCTGCTTCTGAAACTGATACAAAGCACTGGTCCTCTAACATCCAATGCTTGTCTGTTATGATGTGAAACGTGTGAGCTTCCTGAACGATGTAGTTCATTTGAGCTGAAAAGTGACTGCCCATACCTGAAATGAAGTCTTGCTTGTAGGAAGACATAGAGCCTGGGATTTAACTACTTTTCTGAAGGGAAACATACAGCATAGTTTTCATCCATGGATCACACTCTGCTTTAGAGTGAGAAGCACACTCTTGCTTTCTAGAGTCTCTAAGACAGCAGGAAATCTGAGTGTGCCCAGAACAAAAGAACGGTGTTTCCTACACATATGGACCATATCTAGTCCAAATCTGCTTCTGAAACTGATACAAAGCACTGACCCTCTAACTTCCAATGCTTGTCAGTTAAGATGAGAAACGTGTGGGCTCAGTGAACGATGTAGTTCGTTTGAGCAGAAAAGTGACTGCCCTTACCTGAAACGATGTCTTGCTTGTAGTAAGACACAGAGCCTGGGATTTAACTCCATTTCTGAAGGCAAGCACACAGCATAGTTCTCATCCATGGATCAAACTCTGCTTTAGAAAGAAGCATGCAGTTGCTTTCTATGGTCTATAAGACAGCAGGAAACGTGAGTGTGCCCAGAACAAAAGAACGGTGTTTCCTACACATACGGACCATATCTAGTCCAACTCTTGTTCTGAAACTGATACAAAGCACTGGTCCTCTAACATCCAATGCTTGTCAGTAAAGATGAGAAATGTGTGAGCTTCGTGAACGATGTAGTTCGTTTGAGCAGAAAAGTGACTGTCCTTACCTGAAACGAAGTCTTGCTTGTAGGAAGACTCAGAGACTGGGATGTAACTCCATTTCTGATGTGAAACACACAGTAGTGTTCTCTTCCATGGATCACACTCTGCTTTAGAGCGAGAAGCACGCTCTTGCTTTCTAAAGTCTCTAAGAGAGCAGGAAACGTGAGTGTGCTGAGAACAAAAGTACGTTGTTTCCTACACATAGGGACCATATCTAGTCCAACTCTGCTTCTGAAACAGATACAAAGCACTGGTCCTCTAACATCCAATGCTTGTCAGATAAGATGAGAAACGTGTGAGCTTCGTGAACGATGTAGTTCGTTTGAGCAGAAAAGTGAATGCCCTAACCTGAAACGAAGTCTTGCTTGTAGGGAGACATAGAGCCTGGGATTTAACTACTTTTCTGAATTGAAACATACAGCATAGTTTTCATCCATGGATCACACTCTGCTTTAGAGTGAGAAGCACACTCTTGCTTTCTAGAGTCTCTAAGACAGCAGGATATCTGAGTGTGCCCAGAACAAAAGAACGGTGTTTCCTACACATATGGACCATATCTAGTCCAAATCTGCTTCTGAAACTGATACAAAGCACTGACCCTCTAACTTCCAATGCTTGTCAGTTAAGATGAGAAACGTGTGAGCTCAGTGAACGATGTAGTTCGTTTGAGCAGAAAAGTGACTGCCCTTACCTGAAACGAAGTCTTGCTTGTAGGAAGACACAGAGCCTGGGATTTAACTCCATTTCTGAAGGCAAGCACACAGCATAGTTCTCATCCATGTATCAAACTCTGCTTTAGAAAGAAGCATGCAGTTGCTTTCTATGGTCTATAAGACAGCAGGAAACGTGAGTGTGCCCAGAACAAAAGAACGGTGTTTCCTACACATACGGACCATATCTAGTCCAACTCTTCTTCTGAAACTGATACAAAGCACTGGTCCTCTAACATCCAATGCTTGTCAGTAAAGATGAGAAATGTGTGAGCTTCGTGAACGATGTAGTTCGTTTGAGCAGAAAAGTGACTGTCCTTACCTGAAACGAAGTCTTTCTTGTAGGAAGACTCAGAGACTGGGATGTAACTCCATTTCTGAAGTGAAACACACAGCAGTGTTCTCATCCATTGATCACACTCTGCGTTAGAACAAGAAGCATGCTCTTGCTTTCTAGAGTCTCTAAGACAGCAGGAAACATGAGTTTGCTGAGAACAAAAGAACGGTGTTTCCTACACATACGGACCATATCTAGTCCAACTCTACTTCTGAAACTGATACAAAGCACTGGTCCTCTAACATCCAATGCTTGTCTGTTAAGATGAGAAACATCTGAGCTCCGTGAATGATGTAGTTCGTTTGAGCAGAAAAGTGACTCCCCTTACCTGAAACGAAGTCTTGCTTGTAGGAAGACACAGAGCCTGGGATTTAACTCCTTTCTGAAGGGAAACATACAGCATAGTTCTCATCCATGGATCACACTCTGCTTTAGAGCGAGAAGCATACTCTTGCTTTCTAGAGTCTCTAAGACAGCAGGAAATCTGAGTGTGCCCAGAACAAAAGAACGGTGTTTCCTACACATATGGACCATATCTAGTCCAAATCTGCTTCTGAAACTGATACAAAGCACTGACCCTCTAACTTCCAATGCTTGTCAGTTAAGATGAGAAACGTGTGGGCTCAGTGAACGATGTAGTTCGTTTGAGCAGAAAAGTGACTGCCCTTACCTGAAACGATGTCTTGCTTGTAGTAAGACACAGAGCCTGGGATTTAACTCCATTTCTGAAGGCAAGCACACAGCATAGTTCTCATCCATGGATCAAACTCTGCTTTAGAAAGAAGCATGCAGTTGCTTTCTATGGTCTATAAGACAGCAGGAAACGTGAGTGTGCCCAGAACAAAAGAACGGTGTTTCCTACACATACGGACCATATCTAGTCCAACTCTTGTTCTGAAACTGATACAAAGCACTGGTCCTCTAACATCCAATGCTTGTCAGTAAAGATGAGAAATGTGTGAGCTTCGTGAACGATGTAGTTCGTTTGAGCAGAAAAGTGACTGTCCTTACCTGAAACGAAGTCTTGCTTGTAGGAAGACTCAGAGACTGGGATGTAACTCCATTTCTGATGTGAAACACACAGCAGTGTTCTCTTCCATGGATCACACTCTGCTTTAGAGCGAGAAGCACGCTCTTGCTTTCTAAAGTCTCTAAGACAGCAGGAAACGTGAGTGTGCTGAGAACAAAAGTACGTTGTTTCCTACACATAGGGACCATATCTAGTCCAACTCTGCTTCTGAAACAGATACAAAGCACTGGTCCTCTAACATCCAATGCTTGTCAGTTAAGATGAGAAACGTGTGAGCTTCGTGAACGATGTAGTTCGTTTGAGCAGAAAAGTGAATGCCCTAACCTGAAACGAAGTCTTGCTTGTAGGGAGACATAGAGCCTGGGATTTAACTACTTTTCTGAATTGAAACATACAGCATAGTTTTCATCCATGGATCACACTCTGCTTTAGAGTGAGAAGCACACTCTTGCTTTCTAGAGTCTCTAAGACAGCAGGATATCTGAGTGTGCCCAGAACAAAAGAACGGTGTTTCCTACACATATGGACCATATCTAGTCCAAATCTGCTTCTGAAACTGATACAAAGCACTGACCCTCTAACTTCCAATGCTTGTCAGTTAAGATGAGAAACGTGTGAGCTCAGTGAACGATGTAGTTCGTTTGAGCAGAAAAGTGACTGCCCTTACCTGAAACGAAGTCTTGCTTGTAGGAAGACACAGAGCCTGGGATTTAACTCCATTTCTGAAGGCAAGCACACAGCATAGTTCTCATCCATGTATCAAACTCTGCTTTAGAAAGAAGCATGCAGTTGCTTTCTATGGTCTATAAGACAGCAGGAAACGTGAGTGTGCCCAGAACAAAAGAACGGTGTTTCCTACACATACGGACCATATCTAGTCCAACTCTTCTTCTGAAACTGATACAAAGCACTGGTCCTCTAACATCCAATGCTTGTCAGTAAAGATGAGAAATGTGTGAGCTTCGTGAACGATGTAGTTCGTTTGAGCAGAAAAGTGACTGTCCTTACCTGAAACGAAGTCTTTCTTGTAGGAAGACTCAGAGACTGGGATGTAACTCCATTTCTGAAGTGAAACACACAGCAGTGTTCTCATCCATTGATCACACTCTGCGTTAGAACAAGAAGCATGCTCTTGCTTTCTAGAGTCTCTAAGACAGCAGGAAACATGAGTTTGCTGAGAACAAAAGAACGGTGTTTCCTACACATACGGACCATATCTAGTCCAACTCTACTTCTGAAACTGATACAAAGCACTGGTCCTCTAACATCCAATGCTTGTCTGTTAAGATGAGAAACATTTGAGCTCCGTGAATGATGTAGTTCGTTTGAGCAGAAAAGTGACTCCCCTTACCTGAAACGAAGTCTTGCTTGTAGGAAGACACAGAGCCTGGGATTTAACTCCTTTCTGAAGGGAAACATACAGCATAGTTCTCATCCATGGATCACACTCTGCTTTAGAGCGAGAAGCACGCTCTTGCTTTCTAGATTCTCTAATACAGCAGGAAATCTGAGTGTGCCCAGAACAAAAGAAGGGTGTTTCCTACACATAAGGACCATATGTAGTCCAAATCTGCTTCTGAAACTGAAAAAAAGCACTGACCATCTTACATCCAATGCTTGTCAGTTAAGATGAGAAACGTGTGAGCTTCGTGAACGATGTAGTTTGTTTGAGCAGAAAACTGACTGCCCTTACCTGAAACGAAGTCTTGCTTGTAGGAAGACTCAGAGCCTGGGATTTAACTCCGTTTCTGAAGTGAAACACACAGCAGTGTTCTCATCCATTGATCACACTCTGCGTTTGAACAAGAAGAATGCTCTTCTTTCTAGAGTCTCTAAGACAGCAGGAAAGTGAGTTTGCTGAGAACAAAAGAACGGTGTTTCATACACATACGGACCATATCTAGTCGAACTCTGCTTCTGAAACTGATACAAAGCACTGGTCCTCTAACATCCAATGCTTGTCTGTTATGATGTGAAACGTGTGAGCTTCCTGAACGATGTAGTTCATTTGAGCTGAAATGTGACTGCCCTTACCTGAAACGAAGTCTTGCTTGTAGGAAGACATAGAGCCTCGGATTTAACTACTTTTCAGAAGGGAAACATACAGCATAGTTTTCATCCATGGATCACACTCTGCTTTAGAGTGAGAAGCACACTCTTGCTTTCTAGAATCTCTAAGACAGCAGGAAATCTGAGTGTGCCCAGAACAAAAGAACGGTGTTTCCTACACATACGGACCATATCTAGTCCAACTCTAGTTCTGAAAGTGATACAAAGCACTGACCCTCTAACTTCCAATGCTTGTCAATTAAGATGAGAAACGTGTGAGCTCAGTGAACGATGTAGTTCGTTTGAGCAGAAAAGTGACTGCCCTTACCTGAAACGAAGTCTTGCTTGTAGTAAGACACAGAGCCTGGGATTTAACTCCATTTCTGAAGGCAAGCACACAGCATAGTTCTCATCCATGGATCAAACTCTGCTTTAGAAAGAAGCATGCAGTTGCTTTCTATGGTCTATAAGACAGCAGGAAACGTGAGTGTGCCCAGAACAAAAGAACGGTGTTTCCTACACATACGGACCATATCTAGTCCAACTCTTCTTCTGAAACTGATACAAAGCACTGGTCCTCTAACATCCAATGCTTGTCAGTTAAGATGAGAAACGTGTGAGCTCAGTGAACGATGTAGTTCATTTGAGCAGAAAAGTGACTGCCCTTACCTGAAACGAAGTCTTGCTTGTAGGAAGACTCAGAGCCTGGGATTTAACTCCATTTCTGAAGTGAAACACACAGCAGTGTTCTCATCCATTGATCACACTCTGCGTTTGAACAAGAAGAATGCTCTTCTTTCTAGAGTCTCTAAGACAGCAGGAAAGTGAGTTTGCTGAGAACAAAAGAACGGTGTTTCGTACACATATGGACCATATCTAGTCGAACTCTGCTTCTGAAACTGATACAAAGCACTGGTCCTCTAACATCCAATTCCTTTCAGTTAAGATGAGAAACATCTGAGCTCCGTGAACGATGTAGTTCGTTTGAGCAGAAAAGTGACTGCCTTTACCTGAAACGAAGTCTTGCTTGTAGGAAGACACAGAGACTGGGATTTAACTCCATTTCTGAAGGCAAGCACACAGCATAGTTCTCATCCATGGATCAAACTCTGCTTTAGAAAGAAGCATGCAGTTGCTTTCTATGGTCTATAAGACAGCAGGAAACGTGAGTGTGCCCAGAACAAAAGAAAGGTGTTTCCTACACATACGGACCATATCTAGTCCAACTCTTCTTCTGAAACTGATACAAAGCACTGGTCCTCTAACATCCAATGCTTGTCAGTAAAGATGAGAAATGTGTGAGCATCGTGAACGATGTAGTTCATTTGAGCAGAAAAGTGACTTTCCTTACCTGAAACGAAGTCTTGCTTGTAGGAAGACTCAGAGCCTGGAATGTAACTCCATTTCTGATGTGAAACACACAGCAGTGTTCTCATCCATGGATCACACTCTGCTTTAGAGCGAGAAGCACGCTCTTGCTTTCTAGATTCTCTAATACAGCAGGAAATCTGAGTGTGCCCAGAACAAAAGAAGGGTGTTTCCTACACATATGGACCATATGTAGTCCAAATCTGCTTCTGAAACTGAAAAAAAGCACTGACCATCTTACATCCAATGCTTGTCAGTTAAGATGAGAAACGTGTGAGCTTCGTGAACGATGTAGTTTGTTTGAGCAGAAAACTGACTGCCCTTACCTGAAACGAAGTCTTGCTTGTAGGAAGACTCAGAGCCTGGGATTTAACTCCGTTTCTGAAGTGAAACACACAGCAGTGTTCTCATCCATTGATCACACTCTGCGTTTGAACAAGAAGAATGCTCTTCTTTCTAGAGTCTCTAAGTCAGCAGGAAAGTGAGTTTGCTGAGAACAAAAGAACGGTGTTTCGTACACATACGGACCATATCTAGTCGAACTCTGCTTCTGAAACTGATACAAAGCACTGGTCCTCTAACATCCAATGCTTGTCTGTTATGATGTGAAACGTGTGAGCTTCCTGAACGATGTAGTTCATTTGAGCTGAAAAGTGACTGCCCTTACCTGAAATGAAGTCTTGCTTGTAGGAAGACATAGAGCCTGGGATTTAACTACTTTTCTGAAGGGAAACATACAGCATAGTTTTCATCCATGGATCACACTCTGCTTTAGAGTGAGAAGCACACTCTTGCTTTCTAGAGTCTCTAAGACAGCAGGAAATCTGAGTGTGCCCAGAACAAAAGAACGGTGTTTCCTACACATATGGACCATATCTAGTCCAAATCTGCTTCTGAAACTGATACAAAGCACTGGTCCTCTAACATCCAATTCCTTTCAGTTAAGATGAGAAACATCTGAGCTCCATGAACGATGTAGTTCGTTTGAGCAGAAAAGTGACTGCCTTTACCTGAAACGAAGTCTTGCTTGTAGGAAGACACAGAGCCTGGGATTTAACTCCATTTCTGAAGGCAAGCACACAGCATAGTTCTCATCCATGGATCAAACTCTGCTTTAGAAAGAAGCATGCAGTTGCTTTCTATGGTCTATAAGACAGCAGGAAACGTGAGTGTGCCCAGAACAAAAGAAAGGTGTTTCCTACACATACGGACCATATCTAGTCCAACTCTTCTTCTGAAACTGATACAAAGCACTGGTCCTCTAACATCCAATGCTTGTCAGTAAAGATGAGAAATGTGTGAGCTTCGTGAACGATGTAGTTCATTTGAGCAGAAAAGTGACTTTCCTTACCTGAAACGAAGTCTTGCTTGTAGGAAGACTCAGAGCCTGGAATGTAACTCCATTTCTGATGTGAAACACACAGCAGTGTTCTCATCCATGGATCACACTCTGCTTTAGAGCGAGAAGCACGCTCTTGCTTTCTAGATTCTCTAATACAGCAGGAAATCTGAGTGTGCCCAGAACAAAAGAAGGGTGTTTCCTACACATATGGACCATATGTAGTCCAAATCTGCTTCTGAAACTGAAAAAAAGCACTGACCATCTTACATCCAATGCTTGTCAGTTAAGATGAGAAACGTGTGAGCTTCGTGAACGATGTAGTTTGTTTGAGCAGAAAACTGACTGCCCTTACCTGAAACGAAGTCTTGCTTGTAGGAAGACTCAGAGCCTGGGATTTAACTCCGTTTCTGAAGTGAAACACACAGCAGTGTTCTCATCCATTGATCACACTCTGCGTTTGAACAAGAAGAATGCTCTTCTTTCTAGAGTCTCTAAGACCGCAGGAAAGTGAGTTTGCTGAGAACAAAAGAACGGTGTTTCGTACACATACGGACCATATCTAGTCGAACTCTTCTTCTGAAACTGATACAAAGCACTGGTCCTCTAACATCCAATTCCTTTCAGTTATGATGAGAAACATCTGAGCTCCGTGAACGATGTAGTTCGTTTGAGCATAAAAGTGACTGCCTTTACCTGAAAAGAAGTCTTGCTTGTAGGAAGACACAGAGCCTGGGATTTAACTCCTTTTCTGAAGGGAAACACACAGCATAGTTCTCATCCATGGATCACACTCTGCTTTAGAGCGAGAAGCACACTCTTGCTTTCTAGAGTCTCTAAGACAGCAGGAAATCTGTGTGTGCCCCGAACAACAGAATGGTGTTTCCTACACATATGGACCGTATCTAGTCCAAATCTGCTTCTGAAACTGACACAAAGCACGGACCCTCTAACTTCCAATGCTTGTCAGTTAAGATGAGAAACGTGTGAGCTCAGTGAACGATGTAGTTCGTTTGAGCAGAAAAGTGAATGCCCTTACCTGAAATGAAGTCTTGCTTGTAGGAAGACTCAGAGCCTGGAATTTAACTCCATTTCTGAAGTGAAACACACAGCAGTGTTCTCATCCATTGATCACACTCTGCGTTAGAACAAGAAGCATGCTCTTGCTTTCTATAGTCTCTAAGACAGCATGAAACATGAGTTTGCTGAGAACAAAAGAACGGTGTTTCCTACACATACGGACCATATCTAGTCCAACTCTGCTTCTGAAACTGATACAAAGCACTGGTCCTCTAACATCCAATTCCTTTCAGTTAAGATGAGAAACATCTGAGCTCCGTGAACGATGTAGTTCTTTTGAGCAGAAAAGTGACTGCCCTTACCTGAAACGAAGTCTTGCTTGTAGGAAGACACAGAGCCTGGGATTTAACTCCTTTTCTGAAGGGAAACACACAGCATAGTTCTCATCCATGGATCACACTCTGCTTTAGAGCAAGAAGCACGCTCTTGCTTTCTACAGTCTCTAAGAGAGCATGAAACGTGAGTGTCCTGAGAACAAAACAACGGTGTTTCCTACACATAGGGACCATATCTAGTCCAACTCTGCTTCTGAAAGTGATACAAAGCAGTGGTCCTCTAACATCCAATGCTTGTCAGTTAAGATGAGAAACGTGTGAGCTTAGTGAATGATGTAGTTCCTTTGAACTGAAAAGTGACTGCCCTTACCTGAAACGAAGTCTTGCTTGTAGTAAGACACAGAGACTGGGATTTAAGTCCATTTCTGAAGGGAAACACACAGCATAGTTCTCATCCATGGATCACACTCTGCTTTAGAGCGAGAAGCACACTCTTGCTTTCTAGAGTCTCTAAGACAGCAGGAAATCTGAGTGTGCCCAGAACAAAAGAACGGTGTTTCCTACACATATGGACCATATCTAGTCCAAACCTGCTTCTGAAACTGATACAAAGCACTGACCCTCTAACTTCCAATGCTTGTCAGTTAAGATGAGAAACGTGTGAGCTCAGTGAACAATGTAGTTCGTTTGAGCAGAAAAGTGACTGCCCTTACCTGAAACGAAGTCTTGCTTGTAGGAAGACTCAGAGCCTGGGATTTAACTCCATTTCTGAAGGCAAACACACTGCATAGTTCTCATCCATGGATCACACTCTGCTTTAGAAAGAAGCACGCTCTTGCTTTCTATAGTCTCTAAGACAGCATGAAACATGAGTTTGCTGAGAACAAAAGAACGGTGTTTCCTACACATACGGACCATATCTAGTCCAACTCTGCTTCTGAAACTGATAAAAAGCACTGGTCCTCTAACATCCAATGCTTGTCTTTTAAGATGAGAAACATCTGAGCTCCTTGAACGATGTAGTTCGTTTGAGCAGAAAAGTGACTGCCCTTACCTGAAACGAAGTCTTGCTTGTAGGAAGACACAGAGCCTGGGATTTAACTCCTTTTCTGAAGGGAAACACACAGCATAGTTCTCATCCATGGATCACACTCTGCTTTAGAGCAAGAAGCACGCTCTTGATTTCTACATTCTCTAAGACAGCAGGAAACGTGAGTGTGCTGAGAACAAAAGAACGGTGTTTCCTACACATACGGACCATATCGAGTCCAACTCTTCTTCTGAATCTGATACAATGCACTGGTCCTCTAACATCCAATGCTTGTCAGTTAAGATGAGAAACGTGTGAGCTTCGTGAACGATGTAGTTCGTTTGAGCAGAAAAGTGACTGCCCTTACCTGAAATGAAGTCTTGCTAGTAGGGAGACACAGAGCATGGGATTTAACTCCATTTCTGAAGTGAAACACACAGCATAGTCTCATCCATAGATCACACTCTGTTTTAGAGCGAGAAGCACGCTCTTGCTTTCTAGAGTCTCTAAGACAGCAGGAAACGTGAGTGTTCCCAGAACAAATGACCGGTGTTTCCTACACATATCGACCATATGTAGTGCAAATCTGCTTCTGAAACTGATACAAAGCACTGACTCTCTAACAGCCAATGCTTTTCAGATAAGATTAGAAACGTGTGAGCTTCGTGAATGATGTAGTTCGTTTGAGCAGAAAACTGACTGCCCTTACCTGAATTGAAGTCTTGCTTGTAGGAAGACTCAGAGCCTGGGATTTAACTCCATTTCTGAAGTGAAACACACAGCAGTGTTCTCATCCATTGATCAAACTCTGCGTTAGAACAAGAAGCATGCTCTTGCTTTCTATAGTCTCTAAGACAGCAGGAAACATGAGTTTGCTGAGAACAAAAGAACGGTGTTTCCTACACATACGGACCATATCTAGTCCAACTCTACTTCTGAAACTGATACAAAGCACTGGTCCTCTAACATCCAATGCTTGTCTGTTAAGATGAGAAAAATCTGAGCTCCGTGAACGATGTAGTTCATTTGAGCAGAAAAGTGACTGCCCTTACCTGAAACGAAGTCTTGCTTGTAGGGAGACACAGAGCATGGGATTTAACTCCATTTTTGAAGTGAAACACACAGCATAGTCTCATCCATAGATCACACTCTGTTTTAGAGTGAGAAGCACGCTCTTGCTTTCTAGAGTCTCTAAGACAGCAGGAAACTTGAGTGTGCCCAGAACAAAAGTTCGGTGTTTCCTACACATATGGACCATATGTAGTGCAAATCTGCTTCTGAAACTGATACAAAGCACTGACTCTCTAACAGCCAATGCTTGTCAGTTAAGATGAGAAACGTGTGAGCTTCGTGAACGATGTAGTTCGTTTGAGCAGAAAAGTGAATGCCCTAACCTGAAACGAAGTCTTGCTTGTAGTAAGACACAGAGCCTGGGATTTAACTCCATTTCTGAAGGCAAGCACACAGCATAGTTCTCATCCATGGATCAAACTCTGCTTTAGAAAGAAGCATGCAGTTGCTTTCTATGGTCTATAAGACAGCAGGAAACGTGAGTGTGCTGAGAACAAAAGAACGGTGTTTCCTACACATACGGACCATATCTAGTCCAACTCTTGTTCTGAAACTGATACAAAGCACTGGTCCTCTAACATCCAATGCTTGTCAGTAAAGATGAGAAATGTGTGAGCTTCGTGAACGATGTAGTTCGTTTGAGCAGAAAAGTGACTGTCCTTACCTGAAACAAAGTCTTGCTTGTAGGAAGACTCAGAGACTGGGATGTAACTCCATTTCTGATGTGAAACACACAGCAGTGTTCTCATCCATGGATCACACTCTGCTTTAGAGCGAGAAGCACGCTCTTGCTTTCTAAAGTCTCTAAGACAGCAGGAAACGTGAGTGTGCTGAGAACAAAAGTACGTTGTTTCCTACACATAGGGACCATATCTAGTCCAACTCTGCTTCTGAAACAGATACAAAGCACTGGTCCTCTAACATCCAATGCTTGTCAGTTAAGATGAGAAACGTGTGAGCTTCGTGAACGATGTAGTTCGTTTGAGCAGAAAAGTGAATGCCCTAACCTGAAACGAAGTCTTGCTTGTAGGGAGACATAGAGCCTGGGATTTAACTACTTTTCTGAAGTGAAACATACAGGATAGTTTTCATCCATGGATCACACTCTGCTTTAGAGTGAGAAGCACACTCTTGCTTTCTAGAGTCTCTAAGACAGCAGGATATCTGAGTGTGCCCAGAACAAAAGAACGGTGTTTCCTACACATATGGACCATATCTAGTCCAAATCTGCTTCTGAAACTGATACAAAGCACTGACCCTCTAACTTCCAATGCTTGTCAGTTAAGATGAGAAACGTGTGAGCTTCGTGAACGATGTAGTTCGTTTGAGCAGAAAACTGACTGCCCTTACCTGAAACGAAGTCTTGCTTGTAGGAAGACTCATAGCCTGGGATTTAACTCCATTTCTGAAGTGAAACACACAGCAGTGTTCTCATCCATTGATCATACTCTGCGTTTGAACAAGAAGAATGCTCTTCTTTCTAGAGTCTCTAAGTCAGCA
Organism: Onychomys leucogaster; assembly: GCA_949786385.1. Classification (NCBI taxonomy): domain Eukaryota; kingdom Metazoa; phylum Chordata; class Mammalia; order Rodentia; family Cricetidae; genus Onychomys; species Onychomys leucogaster. The sequence continues at coordinate 786,455 of CATKUP010000172.1, forward strand.
GGAAAGTGAGTTTGCTGAGAACAAAAGAACGGTGTTTCGTACACATACGGACCATATCTAGTCGAACTCTGATTCTGAAACTGATACAAAGCACTGGTCCTCTAACATCCAATGCTTGTCTGTTATGATGTGAAACGTGTGAGCTTCCTGAACGATGTAGTTCATTTGAGCTGAAAAGTGACTGCCCTTACCTGAAATGAAGTCTTGCTTGTAGGAAGACATAGAGCCTGGGATTTAACTACTTTTCTGAAGGGAAACATACAGCATAGTTTTCATCCATGGATCACACTCTGCTTTAGAGTGAGAAGCACACTCTTGCTTTCTAGAGTCTCTAAGACAGCAGGAAATCTGAGTGTGCCCAGAACAAAAGAACGGTGTTTCCTACACATATGGACCATATCTAGTCCAAATCTGCTTCTGAAACTGATACAAAGCACTGACCCTCTAACTTCCAATGCTTGTCAGTTAAGATGAGAAACGTGTGGGCTCAGTGAACGATGTAGTTCGTTTGAGCAGAAAAGTGACTGCCCTTACCTGAAACGATGTCTTGCTTGTAGTAAGACACAGAGCCTGGGATTTAACTCCATTTCTGAAGGCAAGCACACAGCATAGTTCTCATCCATGGATCAAACTCTGCTTTAGAAAGAAGCATGCAGTTGCTTTCTATGGTCTATAAGACAGCAGGAAACGTGAGTGTGCCCAGAACAAAAGAACGGTGTTTCCTACACATACGGACCATATCTAGTCCAACTCTTGTTCTGAAACTGATACAAAGCACTGGTCCTCTAACATCCAATGCTTGTCAGTAAAGATGAGAAATGTGTGAGCTTCGTGAACGATGTAGTTCGTTTGAGCAGAAAAGTGACTGTCCTTACCTGAAACGAAGTCTTGCTTGTAGGAAGACTCAGAGACTGGGATGTAACTCCATTTCTGATGTGAAACACACAGCAGTGTTCTCATCCATGGATCACACTCTGCTTTAGAGCGAGAAGCACGCTCTTGCTTTCTAAAGTCTCTAAGACAGCAGGAAACGTGAGTGTGCTGAGAACAAAAGTACGTTGTTTCCTACACATAGGGACCATATCTAGTCCAACTCTGCTTCTGAAACAGATACAAAGCACTGGTCCTCTAACATCCAATGCTTGTCAGTTAAGATGAGAAACGTGTGAGCTTCGTGAACGATGTAGTTCGTTTGAGCAGAAAAGTGAATGCCCTAACCTGAAACGAAGTCTTGCTTGTAGGGAGACATAGAGCCTGGGATTTAACTACTTTTCTGAAGTGAAACATACAGCATAGTTTTCATCCATGGATCACACTCTGCTTTAGAGTGAGAAGCACACTCTTGCTTTCTAGAGTCTCTAAGACAGCAGGATATCTGAGTGTGCCCAGAACAAAAGAACGGTGTTTCCTACACATATGGACCATATCTAGTCCAACTCTTCTTCTGAAACTGATACAAAGCACTGACCCTCTAACTTCCAATGCTTGTCAGTTAAGATGAGAAACGTGTGAGCTCAGTGAACGATGTAGTTCGTTTGAGCAGAAAAGTGACTGCCCTTACCTGAAACGAAGTCTTGCTTGTAGTAAGACACAGAGCCTGGGATTTAACTCCATTTCTGAAGGCAAGCACACAGCATAGTTCTCATCCATGGATCAAACTCTGCTTTAGAAAGAAGCATGCAGTTGCTTTCTATGGTCTATAAGACAGCAGGAAACGTGAGTGTGCCCAGAACAAAAGAACGGTGTTTCCTACACATACGGACCATATCTAGTCCAACTCTTCTTCTGAAACTGATACAAAGCACTGGTCCTCTAACATCCAATGCTTGTCAGTAAAGATGAGAAATGTGTGAGCTTCGTGAACGATGTAGTTCGTTTGAGCAGAAAAGTGACTGTCCTTACCTGAAACGAAGTCTTGCTTGTAGGAAGACTCAGAGCCTGGGATGTAACTCCATTTCTGATGTGAAACACACAGCAGTGTTCTCATCCATGGATCACACTCTGCTTTAGAGCGAGAAGCACGCTCTTGCTTTCTAAAGTCTCTAAGACAGCAGGAAACGTGAGTGTGCTGAGAACAAAAGTACGTTGTTTCCTACACATAGGGACCATATCTAGTCCAACTCTGCTTCTGAAACAGATACAAAGCACTGGTCCTCTAACATCCAATGCTTGTCAGTTAAGATGAGAAACGTGTGAGCTTCGTGAACGATGTAGTTCGTTTGAGCAGAAAACTGACTGCCCTTACCTGAAACGAAGTCTTGCTTGTAGGAAGACTCAGAGCCTGGGATTTAACTCCATTTCTGAAGTGAAACACACAGCAGTGTTCTCATCCATTGATCACACTCTGCGTTAGAACAAGAAGCATGCTCTTGCTTTCTAGAGTCTCTAAGACAGCAGGAAACATGAGTTTGCTGAGAACAAAAGAACGGTGTTTCCTACACATACGGACCATATCTAGTCCAACTCTACTTCTGAAACTGATACAAAGCACTGGTCCTCTAACATCAAATGCTTGTCTGTTAAGATGAGAAACATCTGAGCTCCGTGAATGATGTAGTTCGTTTGAGCAGAAAAGTGACTCCCCTTACCTGAAACGAAGTCTTGCTTGTAGGAAGACACAGAGCCTGGGATTTAACTCCTTTCTGAAGGGAAACATACAGCATAGTTCTCATCCAGGGATCACACTCTGCTTTAGAGCGAGAAGCACGCTCTTGCTTTCTAGATTCTCTAATACAGCAGGAAATCTGAGTGTGCCCAGAACAAAAGAAGGGTGTTTCCTACACATATGGACCATATGTAGTCCAAATCTGCTTCTGAAACTGAAAAAAAGCACTGACCATCTTACATCCAATGCTTGTCAGTTAAGATGAGAAACGTGTGAGCTTCGTGAACGATGTAGTTTGTTTGAGCAGAAAACTGACTGCCCTTACCTGAAACGAAGTCTTGCTTGTAGGAAGACTCAGAGCCTGGGATGTAACTCCATTTCTGATGTGAAACACACAGCAGTGTTCTCATCCATGGATCACACTCTGCTTTAGAGCGAGAAGCACGCTTTTGCTTTCTAAAGTCTCTAAGACAGCAGGAAACGTGAGTGTGCTGAGAACAAAAGTACGTTGTTTCCTACACATAGGGACCATATCTAGTCCAACTCTGCTTCTGAAACAGATACAAAGCACTGGTCCTCTAACATCCAAAGCTTGTCAGTTAAGATGAGAATCGTGTGAGCTTCGTGAACAATGTAGTTCGTTTGAGCAGAAAAGTGAATGCCCTTACCTGAAACGAAGTCTTGCTTGTAGGGAGAAATAGAGCCTGGGATTTAACTACTTTTCTGAAGGGAAACATACAGCATAGTTTTCATCCATGGATCACACTCTGCTTTAGAGTGAGAAGCACACTCTTGCTTTCTAGAGTCTCTAAGACAGCAGGAAATCTGAGTGTGCCCAGAACAAAAGAACGGTGTTTCCTACACATATGGACCATATCTTGTCCAAATCTGCTTCTGAAACTGATACAAAGCACTGACCCTCTAAATTCCAATGCTTGTCAGTTAAGATGAGAAACGTGTGAGCTCAGTGAATGATGTAGTTCGTTTGAGCAGAATAGTGACTGCCCTTACCTGAAACGAAGTCTTGCTTGTAGTAAGACACAGAGCATGGGATTTAACTCCATTTCTGAAGGCAAGCACACAGCATAGTTCTCATCCATGGATCAAACTCTGCCTTAGAAAGAAGCATGCAGTTGCTTTCTATGGTCTATAAGACAGCAGGAAACGTGAGTGTGCCCAGAACAAAAGAACGGTGTTTCCTACACATACGGACCATATCTAGTCCAACTCTTCTTCTGAAACTGATACAAAGCACTGGTCCTCTAACATCCAATGCTTGTCAGTAAAGATGAGAAATGTGTGAGCTTCGTGAACGATGTAGTTCGTTTGAGCAGAAAAGTGACTGTCCTTACCTGAAACGAAGTCTTGCTTGTAGGAAGACATAGAGCCTGGGATTTAACTACTTTTCTGATGTGAAACACACAGCATAGTTCTCATCCATGGATCACACTCTGCTTTAGAGCGAGAAGCACGCTCTTGCTTTCTAGATTCTCTAATACAGCAGGAAATCTGAGTGTGCCCAGAACAAAAGAAGGGTGTTTCCTACACATATGGACCATATGTAGTCCAAATCTGCTTCTGAAACTGAAAAAAAGCACTGACCATCTTACATCCAATGCTTGTCAGTTAAGATGAGAAACGTGTGAGCTTCGTGAATGATGTAGTTTGTTTGAGCAGAAAACTGACTGCCCTTACATGAAACGAAGTCTTGCTTGTAGGAAGACTCAGAGCCTGGGATTTAACTCCGTTTCTGAAGTGAAACACACAGCAGTGTTCTCATCCATTGATCACACTATGCATTTGAACAAGAAGAATGCTCTTCTTTCTAGAGTCTCTAAGACAGCAGGAAAGTGAGTTTGCTGAGAACAAAAGAACGGTGTTTCGTACACATACGGACCATATCTAGTCGAACTCTGCTTCTGAAACTGATACAAAGCACTGGTCCTCTAACATCCAATGCTTGTCTGTTAAGATGTGAAACGTGTGTGCTTCCTGAACGATGTAGTTCATTTGAGCTGAAAAGTGACTGCCCTTACCTGAAACGAAGTCTTGCTTGTAGGAAGACATAGAGCCTGGGATTTAACTACTTTTCTGAAGGGAAACATACAGCATAGTTTTCATCCATGGATCACACTCTGCTTTAGAGTGAGAAGCACACTCTTGCTTTCTAGAGTCTCTAAGACAGCAGGAAATCTGAGTGTGCCCAGAACAAAAGAACGGTGTTTCCTACACATATGGACCATATCTAGTCCAAATCTGCTTCTGAAACTGATACAAAGCACTGACCCTCTAACTTCCAATGCTTGTCAGTTAAGATGAGAAACGTGTGAGCTCAGTGAACGATGTAGTTCGTTTGAGCAGAAAAGTGACTGCCCTTACCTGAAACGAAGTCTTGCTTGTAGTAAGACACAGAGCCTGGGATTTAACTCCATTTCTGAAGGCAAGCACACAGCATAGTTCTCATCCATGGATCAAACTCTGCTTTAGAAAGAAGCATGCAGTTGCTTTCTATGGTCTATAAGACAGCAGGAAACGTGAGTGTGCCCAGAACAAAAGAACGGTGTTTCCTACACATACGGACCATATCTAGTCCAACTCTTCTTCTGAAACTGATACAAAGCACTGGTCCTCTAACTTCCAATGCTTGTCAGTTAAGATGAGAAACGTGTGAGCTCAGTGAACGATGTAGTTCATTTGAGCAGAAAAGTGACTGCCCTTACCTGAAACGAAGTCTTGCTTGTAGTAAGACACAGAGCCTGGGATTTAACTCCATTTCTGAAGGCAAGCACACAGCATAGTTCTCATCCATGGATCAAACTCTGCTTTGGAAAGAAGCATGCAGTTGCTTTCTATGTTCTATAAAACAGCAGGAAACGTGAGTGTGCCCAGAACAAAAGAACGGTGTTTCCTACACATACGGACCATATCTAGTCCAACTCTTCTTCTGAAACTGATACAAAGCACTGGTCCTCTAACATCCAATGCTTGTCAGTAAAGATGAGAAATGTGTGTGCTTCGGGAACGATGTAGTTCGTTTGAGCAGAAAAGTGACTGTCCTTACCTGAAACGAAGTCTTGCTTGTAGGAAGACTCAGAGCATGGGATGTAACTCCATTTCTGATGTGAAACACACAGCAGTGTTCTCATCCATGGATCACACTCTGCTTTAGAGCGAGAAGCACGCTCTTGCTTTCTAAAGTCTCTAAGACAGCAGGAAACGTGAGTGTGCTGAGAACAAAAGTACGTTGTTTCCTACACATAGGGACCATATCTAGTCCAACTCTGCTTCTGAAACAGATACAAAGCACTGGTCCTCTAACATCCAATGCTTGTCAGTTAAGATGAGAAACGTGTGAGCTTCGTGAACGATGTAGTTCGTTTGAGCAGAAAACTGACTGCCCTTACCTGAAACGAAGTCTTGCTTGTAGGAAGACTCAGAGCCTGGGATTTAACTCCTTTTCTGAAGGGAAACACACAGCATAGTTCTCATCCATGGATCACACTCTGCTTTAGAGCGAGAAGCACGCTCTTGCTTTTTAGATTCTCTAATACAGCAGGAAATCTGAGTGTGCCCAGAACAAAAGAAGGGTGTTTCCTACACATATGGACCATATGTAGTCCAAATCTGCTTCTGAAACTGAAAAAAAGCACTGACCATCTTACATCCAATGTTTGTCAGTTAAGATGAGAAACGTGTGAGCTTCGTGAACGATGTAGTTTGTTTGAGCAGAAAACTGACTGCCCTTACCTGAAACGAAGTCTTGCTTGTAGGAAGACTCAGAGCCTGGGATTTAACTCCGTTTCTGAAGTGAAACACACAGCAGTGTTCTCATCCATTGATCACACTCTGCGTTTGAACAAGAAGAATGCTCTTCTTTCTAGAGTCTCTAAGTCAGCAGGAAAGTGAGTTTGCTGAGAACAAAAGAACGGTGTTTCGTACACATACGGACCATATCTAGTCGAACTCTGCTTCTGAAACTGATACAAAGCACTGGTCCTCTAACATCCAATGCTTGTCTGTTATGATGTGAAACGTGTGAGCTTCCTGAACGATGTAGTTCATTTGAGCTGAAAAGTGACTGCCCTTACCTGAAATGAAGTCTTGCTTGTAGGAAGACATAGAGCCTGGGATTTAACTACTTTTCTGAAGGGAAACATACAGCATAGTTTTCATCCATGGATCACACTCTGCTTTAGAGTGAGAAGCACACTCTTGCTTTCTAGAGTCTCTAAGACAGCAGGAAATCTGAGTGTGCCCAGAACAAAAGAACGGTGTTTCCTACACATATGGACCATATCTAGTCGAACTCTGCTTCTGAAACTGATACAAAGCACTGGTCCTCTAACATCCAATGCTTGTCAGTTAAGATGAGAAACGTGTGAGCTTCGTGAACGATGTAGTTCGTTTGAGCAGAAAACTGACTGCCCTTACCTGAAACGAAGTCTTGCTTGTAGGAAGACTCAGAGCCTGGGATTTAACTCCATTTCTGAAGTGAAACACACAGCAGTGTTCTCATCCATTGATCACACTCTGCGTTTGAACAAGAAGAATGCTATTCTTTCTAGAGTCTCTAAGACAGCAGGAAAGTGAGTTTGCTGAGAACAAAAGAACGGTGTTTCGTACACATATGGACCATATCTAGTCGAACTCTGCTTCTGAAACTGATACAAAGCACTGGTCCTCTAACATCCAATTCCTTTCAGTTAAGATGAGAAACATCTGAGCTCCGTGAACGATGTAGTTCGTTTGAGCAGAAAAGTGACTGCCTTTACCTGAAACGAAGTCTTGCTTGTAGGAAGACACAGAGCCTGGGATTTAACTCCATTTCTGAAGGCAAGCACACAGCATAGTTCTCATCCATGGATCAAACTCTGCTTTAGAAAGAAGCATGCAGTTGCTTTCTATGGTCTATAAGACAGCAGGAAACGTGAGTGTGCCCAGAACAAAAGAAAGGTGTTTCCTACACATACGGACCATATCTAGTCCAACTCTTCTTCTGAAACTGATACAAAGCACTGGTCCTCTAACATCCAATGCTTGTCAGTAAAGATGAGAAATGTGTGAGCTTCGTGAACGATGTAGTTCATTTGAGCAGAAAAGTGACTTTCCTTACCTGAAACGAAGTCTTGCTTGTAGGAAGACTCAGAGCCTGGAATGTAACTCCATTTCTGATGTGAAACACACAGCAGTGTTCTCATCCATGGATCACACTCTGCTTTAGAGCGAGAAGCACGCTCTTGCTTTCTAAAGTCTCTAAGACAGCAGGAAACGTGAGTGTGCTGAGAACAAAAGTACGTTGTTTCCTACACATAGGGACCATATCTAGTCCAACTCTGCTTCTGAAACAGATACAAAGCACTGGTCCTCTAACATCCAATGCTTGTCAGTTAAGATGAGAAACGTGTGAGCTTCGTGAACGATGTAGTTCGTTTGAGCAGAAAACTGACTGCCCTTACCTGAAACGAAGTCTTGCTTGTAGGAAGACTCAGAGCCTGGGATTTAACTCCATTTCTGAAGTGAAACACACAGCAGTGTTCTCATCCATTGATCACACTCTGCGTTAGAACAAGAAGCATGCTCTTGCTTTCTAGAGTCTCTAAGACAGCAGGAAACATGAGTTTGCTGAGAACAAAAGAACGGTGTTTCCTACACATACGGACCATATCTAGTCCAACTCTACTTCTGAAACTGATACAAAGCACTGGTCCTCTAACATCCAATGCTTGTCTGTTAAGATGAGAAACATCTGAGCTCGGTGAACGATGTAGTTCGTTTGAGCAGAAAAGTGACTCCCCTTACCTGAAACGAAGTCTTGCTTGTAGGAAGACACAGAGCCTGGGATTTAACTCCTTTTCTGAAGGGAAACACACAGCATAGTTCTCATCCATGGATCACACTCTGCTTTAGAGCGAGAAGCACGCTCTTGCTTTCTAGATTCTCTAATACAGCAGGAAATCTGAGTGTGCCCAGAACAAAAGAAGGGTGTTTCCTACACATATGGACCATATGTAGTCCAAATCTGCTTCTGAAACTGAAAAAAAGCACTGACCATCTTACATCCAATGCTTGTCAGTTAAGATGAGAAACGTGTGAGCTTCGTGAACGATGTAGTTTGTTTGAGCAGAAAACTGACTGCCCTTACCTGAAACGAAGTCTTGCTTGTAGGAAGACTCAGAGCCTGGGATTTAACTCCGTTTCTGAAGTGAAACACACAGCAGTGTTCTCATCCATTGATCACACTCTGCGTTTGAACAAGAAGAATGCTCTTCTTTCTAGAGTCTCTAAGTCAGCAGGAAAGTGAGTTTGCTGAGAACAAAAGAACGGTGTTTCATACACATACGGACCATATCTAGTCGAACTCTGCTTCTGAAACTGATACAAAGCACTGGTCCTCTAACATCCAATGCTTGTCTGTTATGATGTGAAACGTGTGAGCTTCCTGAACGATGTAGTTCATTTGACCTGAAAAGTGACTGCCCTTACCTGAAATGAAGTCTTGCTTGTAGGAAGACATAGAGCCTGGGATTTAACTACTTTTCTGAAGGGAAACATACAGCATAGTTTTCATCCATGGATCACACTCTGCTTTAGAGTGAGAAGCACACTCTTGCTTTCTAGAGTCTCTAAGACAGCAGGAAATCTGAGTGTGCCCAGAACAAAAGAACGGTGTTTCCTACACATATGGACCATATCTAGTCGAACTCTGCTTCTGAAACTGATACAAAGCACTGGTCCTCTAACATCCAATTCCTTTCAGTTAAGATGAGAAACATCTGAGCTCCATGAACGATGTAGTTCGTTTGAGCAGAAAAGTGACTGCCTTTACCTGAAACGAAGTCTTGCTTGTAGGAAGACACAGAGCCTGGGATTTAACTCCATTTCTGAAAGGCAAGCACACAGCATAGTTCTCATCCATGGATCAAACTCTGCTTTAGAAAGAAGCATGCAGTTGCTTTCTATGGTCTATAAGACAGCAGGAAACGTGAGTGTGCCCAGAACAAAAGAAAGGTGTTTCCTACACATACGGACCATATCTAGTCCAACTCTTCTTCTGAAACTGATACAAAGCACTGGTCCTCTAACATCCAATGCTTGTCAGTAAAGATGAGAAATGTGTGAGCTTCGTGAACGATGTAGTTCATTTGAGCAGAAAAGTGACTTTCCTTACCTGAAACGAAGTCTTGCTTGTAGGAAGACTCAGAGCCTGGAATGTAACTCCATTTCTGATGTGAAACACACAGCAGTGTTCTCATCCATGGATCACACTCTGCTTTAGAGCGAGAAGCACGCTCTTGCTTTCTAAAGTCTCTAAGACAGCAGGAAACGTGAGTGTGCTGAGAACAAAAGTACGTTGTTTCCTACACATAGGGACCATATCTAGTCCAACTCTGCTTCTGAAACAGATACAAAGCACTGGTCCTCTAACATCCAATGCTTGTCAGTTAAGATGAGAAACGTGTGAGCTTCGTGAACGATGTAGTTCGTTTGAGCAGAAAACTGACTGCCCTTACCTGAAACGAAGTCTTGCTTGTAGGAAGACTCAGAGCCTTGGATTTAACTCCATTTCTGAAGTGAAACACACAGCAGTGTTCTCATCCATTGATCACACTCTGCGTTAGAACAAGAAGCATGCTCTTGCTTTCTAGAGTCTCTAAGACAGCAGGAAACATGAGTTTGCTGAGAACAAAAGAACGGTGTTTCCTACACATACGGACCATATCTAGTCCAACTCTACTTCTGAAACTGATACAAAGCACTGGTCCTCTAACATCCAATGCTTGTCTGTTAAGATGAGAAACATCTGAGCTCGGTGAACGATGTAGTTCGTTTGAGCAGAAAAGTGACTCCCCTTACCTGAAACGAAGTCTTGCTTGTAGGAAGACACAGAGCCTGGGATTTAACTCCTTTTCTGAAGGGAAACACACAGCATAGTTCTCATCCATGGATCACACTCTGCTTTAGAGCGAGAAGCACGCTCTTGCTTTCTAGATTCTCTAATACAGCAGGAAATCTGAGTGTGCCCAGAACAAAAGAAGGGTGTTTCCTACACATATGGACCATATGTAGTCCAAATCTGCTTCTGAAACTGAAAAAAAGCACTGACCATCTTACATCCAATGCTTGTCAGTTAAGATGAGAAACGTGTGAGCTTCGTGAACGATGTAGTTTGTTTGAGCAGAAAACTGACTGCCCTTACCTGAAACGAAGTCTTGCTTGTAGGAAGACTCAGAGCCTGGGATTTAACTCCGTTTCTGAAGTGAAACACACAGCAGTGTTCTCATCCATTGATCACACTCTGCGTTTGAACAAGAAGAATGCTCTTCTTTCTAGAGTCTCTAAGTCAGCAGGAAAGTGAGTTTGCTGAGAACAAAAGAACGGTGTTTCGTACACATACGGACCATATCTAGTCGAACTCTGCTTCTGAAACTGATACAAAGCACTGGTCCTCTAACATCCAATGCTTGTCTGTTATGATGTGAAACGTGTGAGCTTCCTGAACGATGTAGTTCATTTGAGCTGAAAAGTGACTGCCCTTACCTGAAATGAAGTCTTGCTTGTAGGAAGACATAGAGCCTGGGATTTAACTACTTTTCTGAAGGGAAACATACAGCATAGTTTTCATCCATGGATCACACTCTGCTTTAGAGTGAGAAGCACACTCTTGCTTTCTAGAGTCTCTAAGACAGCAGGAAATCTGAGTGTGCCCAGAACAAAAGAACGGTGTTTCCTACACATATGGACCATATCTAGTCGAACTCTGCTTCTGAAACTGATACAAAGCACTGGTCCTCTAACATCCAATTCCTTTCAGTTAAGATGAGAAACATCTGAGCTCCATGAACGATGTAGTTCGTTTGAGCAGAAAAGTGACTGCCTTTACCTGAAACGAAGTCTTGCTTGTAGGAAGACACAGAGCCTGGGATTTAACTCCATTTCTGAAAGGCAAGCACACAGCATAGTTCTCATCCATGGATCAAACTCTGCTTTAGAAAGAAGCATGCAGTTGCTTTCTATGGTCTATAAGACAGCAGGAAACGTGAGTGTGCCCAGAACAAAAGAAAGGTGTTTCCTACACATACGGACCATATCTAGTCCAACTCTTCTTCTGAAACTGATACAAAGCACTGGTCCTCTAACATCCAATGCTTGTCAGTAAAGATGAGAAATGTGTGAGCTTCGTGAACGATGTAGTTCATTTGAGCAGAAAAGTGACTTTCCTTACCTGAAACGAAGTCTTGCTTGTAGGAAGACTCAGAGCCTGGAATGTAACTCCATTTCTGATGTGAAACACACAGCAGTGTTCTCATCCATGGATCACACTCTGCTTTAGAGCGAGAAGCACGCTCTTGCTTTCTAAAGTCTCTAAGACAGCAGGAAACGTGAGTGTGCTGAGAACAAAAGTACGTTGTTTCCTACACATAGGGACCATATCTAGTCCAACTCTGCTTCTGAAACAGATACAAAGCACTGGTCCTCTAACATCCAATGCTTGTCAGTTAAGATGAGAAACGTGTGAGCTTCGTGAACGATGTAGTTCGTTTGAGCAGAAAACTGACTGCCCTTACCTGAAACGAAGTCTTGCTTGTAGGAAGACTCAGAGCCTTGGATTTAACTCCATTTCTGAAGTGAAACACACAGCAGTGTTCTCATCCATTGATCACACTCTGCGTTAGAACAAGAATCATGCTCTTGCTTTCTAGAGTCTCTAAGACAGCAGGAAACATGAGTTTGCTGAGAACAAAAGAACGGTGTTTCCTACACATACGGACCATATCTAGTCCAACTCTACTTCTGAAACTGATACAAAGCACTGGTCCTCTAACATCCAATGCTTGTCTGTTAAGATGAGAAACATCTGAGCTCGGTGAACGATGTAGTTCGTTTGAGCAGAAAAGTGACTCCCCTTACCTGAAACGAAGTCTTGCTTGTAGGAAGACACAGAGCCTGGGATTTAACTCCTTTTCTGAAGGGAAACACACAGCATAGTTCTCATCCATGGATCACACTCTGCTTTAGAGCGAGAAGCACGCTCTTGCTTTCTAGATTCTCTAATACAGCAGGAAATCTGAGTGTGCCCAGAACAAAAGAAGGGTGTTTCCTACACATATGGACCATATGTAGTCCAAATCTGCTTCTGAAACTGAAAAAAAGCACTGACCATCTTACATCCAATGCTTGTCAGTTAAGATGAGAAACGTGTGAGCTTCGTGAACGATGTAGTTTGTTTGAGCAGAAAACTGACTGCCCTTACCTGAAACGAAGTCTTGCTTGTAGGAAGACTCAGAGCCTGGGATTTAACTCCGTTTCTGAAGTGAAACACACAGCAGTGTTCTCATCCATTGATCACACTCTGCGTTTGAACAAGAAGAATGCTCTTCTTTCTAGAGTCTCTAAGTCAGCAGGAAAGTGAGTTTGCTGAGAACAAAAGAACGGTGTTTCGTACACATACGGACCATATCTAGTCGAACTCTGCTTCTGAAACTGATACAAAGCACTGGTCCTCTAACATCCAATGCTTGTCTGTTATGATGTGAAACGTGTGAGCTTCCTGAACGATGTAGTTCATTTGAGCTGAAAAGTGACTGCCCTTACCTGAAATGAAGTCTTGCTTGTAGGAAGACATAGAGCCTGGGATTTAACTACTTTTCTGAAGGGAAACATACAGCATAGTTTTCATCCATGGATCACACTCTGCTTTAGAGTGAGAAGCACACTCTTGCTTTCTAGAGTCTCTAAGACAGCAGGAAATCTGAGTGTGCCCAGAACAAAAGAACGGTGTTTCCTACACATATGGACCATATCTAGTCGAACTCTGCTTCTGAAACTGATACAAAGCACTGGTCCTCTAACATCCAATTCCTTTCAGTTAAGATGAGAAACATCTGAGCTCCATGAACGATGTAGTTCGTTTGAGCAGAAAAGTGACTGCCTTTACCTGAAACGAAGTCTTGCTTGTAGGAAGACACAGAGCCTGGGATTTAACTCCATTTCTGAAAGGCAAGCACACAGCATAGTTCTCATCCATGGATCAAACTCTGCTTTAGAAAGAAGCATGCAGTTGCTTTCTATGGTCTATAAGACAGCAGGAAACGTGAGTGTGCCCAGAACAAAAGAAAGGTGTTTCCTACACATACGGACCATATCTAGTCCAACTCTTCTTCTGAAACTGATACAAAGCACTGGTCCTCTAACATCCAATGCTTGTCAGTAAAGATGAGAAATGTGTGAGCTTTGTGAACGATGTAGTTCATTTGAGCAGAAAAGTGACTTTCCTTACCTGAAACGAAGTCTTGCTTGTAGGAAGACTCAGAGCCTGGAATGTAACTCCATTTCTGATGTGAAACACACAGCAGTGTTCTCATCCATGGATCACACTCTGCTTTAGAGCGAGAAGCACGCTCTTGCTTTCTAAAGTCTCTAAGACAGCAGGAAACGTGAGTGTGCTGAGAACAAAAGTACGTTGTTTCCTACACATAGGGACCATATCTAGTCCAACTCTGCTTCTGAAACAGATACAAAGCACTGGTCCTCTAACATCCAATGCTTGTCAGTTAAGATGAGAAACGTGTGAGCTTCGTGAACGATGTAGTTCGTTTGAGCAGAAAACTGACTGCCCTTACCTGAAACGAAGTCTTGCTTGTAGGAAGACTCAGAGCCTGGGATTTAACTCCATTTCTGAAGTGAAACACACAGCAGTGTTCTCATCCATTGATCACACTCTGCGTTAGAACAAGAAGCATGCTCTTGCTTTCTAGAGTCTCTAAGACAGCAGGAAACATGAGTTTGCTGAGAACAAAAGAACGGTGTTTCCTACACATACGGACCATATCTAGTCCAACTCTACTTCTGAAACTGATACAAAGCACTGGTCCTCTAACATCCAATGCTTGTCTGTTAAGATGAGAAACATCTGAGCTCGGTGAACGATGTAGTTCGTTTGAGCAGAAAAGTGACTCCCCTTACCTGAAACGAAGTCTTGCTTGTAGGAAGACACAGAGCCTGGGATTTAACTCCTTTTCTGAAGGGAAACACACAGCATAGTTCTCATCCATGGATCACACTCTGCTTTAGAGCGAGAAGCACGCTCTTGCTTTCTAGATTCTCTAATACAGCAGGAAATCTGAGTGTGCCCAGAACAAAAGAAGGGTGTTTCCTACACATATGGACCATATGTAGTCCAAATCTGCTTCTGAAACTGAAAAAAAGCACTGACCATCTTACATCCAATGCTTGTCAGTTAAGATGAGAAACGTGTGAGCTTCGTGAACGATGTAGTTTGTTTGAGCAGAAAACTGACTGCCCTTACCTGAAACGAAGTCTTGCTTGTAGGAAGACTCAGAGCCTGGGATTTAACTCCGTTTCTGAAGTGAAACACACAGCAGTGTTCTCATCCATTGATCACACTCTGCGTTTGAACAAGAAGAATGCTCTTCTTTCTAGAGTCTCTAAGACAGCAGGAAAGTGAGTTTGCTGAGAACAAAAGAACGGTGTTTCGTACACATACGGACCATATCTAGTCGAACTCTGCTTCTGAAACTGATACAAAGCACTGGTCCTCTAACATCCAATTCCTTTCAGTTATGATGAGAAACATCTGAGCTCCGTGAACGATGTAGTTCGTTTGAGCATAAAAGTGACTGCCTTTACCTGAAAAGAAGTCTTGCTTGTAGGAAGACACAGAGCCTGGGATTTAACTCCTTTTCTGAAGGGAAACACACAGCATAGTTCTCATCCATGGATCACACTCTGCTTTAGAGCGAGAAGCACACTCTTGCTTTCTAGAGTCTCTAAGACAGCAGGAAATCTGTGTGTGCCCCGAACAAAAGAACGGTGTTTCCTACACATATGGACCGTATCTAGTCCAAATCTGCTTCTGAAACTGACACAAAGCACGGACCCTCTAACTTCCAATGCTTGTCAGTTAAGATGAGAAACGTGTGAGCTCAGTGAACGATGTAGTTCGTTTGAGCAGAAAAGTGAATGCCCTTACCTGAAATGAAGTCTTGCTTGTAGGAAGACTCAGAGCCTGGAATTTAACTCCATTTCTGAAGTGAAACACACAGCAGTGTTCTCATCCATTGATCACACTCTGCGTTAGAACAAGAAGCATGCTCTTGCTTTCTATAGTCTCTAAGACAGCATGAAACATGAGTTTGCTGAGAACAAAAGAACGGTGTTTCCTACACATACGGACCATATCTAGTCCAACTCTGCTTCTGAAACTGATACAAAGCACTGGTCCTCTAACATCCAATTCCTTTCAGTTAAGATGAGAAACATCTGAGCTCCGTGAACGATGTAGTTCTTTTGAGCAGAAAAGTGACTGCCCTTACCTGAAACGAAGTCTTGCTTGTAGGAAGACACAGAGCCTGGGATTTAACTCCTTTTCTGAAGGGAAACACACAGCATAGTTCTCATCCATGGATCACACTCTGCTTTAGAGCAAGAAGCACGCTCTTGCTTTCTACAGTCTCTAAGAGAGCATGAAACGTGAGTGTCCTGAGAACAAAACAACGGTGTTTCCTACACATAGGGACCATATCTAGTCCAACTCTGCTTCTGAAAGTGATACAAAGCAGTGGTCCTCTAACATCCAATGCTTGTCAGTTAAGATGAGAAACGTGTGAGCTTAGTGAATGATGTAGTTCCTTTGAACTGAAAAGTGACTGCCCTTACCTGAAACGAAGTCTTGCTTGTAGTAAGACACAGAGCCTGGGATTTAGTCCATTTCTGAAGGGAAACACACAGCATAGTTCTCATCCATGGATCACACTCTGCTTTAGAGTGAGAAGCACACTCTTGCTTTCTAGAGTCTCTAAGACAGCAGGAAATCTGAGTGGGCCCAGAACCAAAGAACGGTGTTTCCTACACATATGGACCATATCTAGTCCAAATCTGCTTCTGAAACTGATACAAAGCACTGACCCTCTAACTTCCAATGCTTGTCAGTTAAGATGAGAAACGTGTGAGCTCAGTGAACAATGTAGTTCGTTTGAGCAGAAAAGTGACTGCCCTTACCTGAAACGAAGTCTTGCTTGTAGGAAGACTCAGAGCCTGGGATTTAACTCCATTTCTGAAGGCAAACACACTGCATAGTTCTCATCCATGGATCACACTCTGCTTTAGAAAGAAGCACGCTCTTGCTTTCTAGAGTCTCTAAGACAGCAGGAAATGTGAGTGTGCTGAGAACAAAAGAACGGTGTTTCCTACACATACGGACCATATCTAGTCCAACTCCTCTTCTAAAACTGATACAAAGCACTTGTCCTCTAACATCCAATGCTTGTCAGGTAAGATGAGAAACGTGTGAGCTTCGTGAACGATGTAGTTCGTTTGAGCAGAAAACTGACTGCCCTTACCTGAAACGAAGTCTTGCTTGTAGGAAGACACAGAGCCTGGGATTTAACTCCTTTTCTGAAGGGAAACACACAGCATAGTTCTCATCCATGGATCACACTCTGCTTTAGAGCGAGAAGCACGCTTTTGCTTTCTACAGTATCTAAGACAACAGGTAACGTGAGTGTGCTGAGAACAAAAGAACGGTGTTTCCTACACATACGGACCATATCTAGTCCAACTCTGCTTCTGAAAGTGATACAAAGCAGTGGTCCTCTAACAGCCAATGCTTGTCAGTTAAGATGAGAAACGTGTGAGCTCCGTGAAAGATGTAGTTCGTTTGAGCTGAAAAGTGACTGCCCTTACCTGAAACGAAGTCTTGCTTGTAGGAAGACATAGAGCCTGGGATTTAACTACTTTTCTGAAGGGAAACACACAGCATAGTTTTCATCCATGGATCACACTCTGCTTTAGAGGGAGAAGCACACTCTTGCTTTCTAGAGTCTCTAAGACAGCAGGACATCTGAGTGTGCCCAGAACAAAAGAACGGTGTTTCCTACACATATGAACCATATCTAGTCCTAATCTGCTTCTGAAACTGATACAAAGCACTGACCCTCTAACTTCCAATGCTTGTCAGTTAAGATGAGAAACGTGTGAGCTCCGTGAACGATGTAGTTCGTTTGAGCATAAAAGTGACTGCCTTTACCTGAAAAGAAGTCTTGCTTGTAGGAAGACACAGAGCCTGGGATTTAACTCCTTTTCTGAAGGGAAACACACAGCATAGTTCTCATCCATGGATCACACTCTGCTTTAGAGCGAGAAGCACACTCTTGCTTTCTAGAGTCTCTAAGACAGCAGGAAATCTGTGTGTGCCCCGAACAAAAGAACGGTGTTTCCTACACATATGGACCGTATCTAGTCCAAATCTGCTTCTGAAACTGACACAAAGCACGGACCCTCTAACTTCCAATGCTTGTCAGTTAAGATGAGAAACGTGTGAGCTCAGTGAACGATGTAGTTCGTTTGAGCAGAAAAGTGAATGCCCTTACCTGAAATGAAGTCTTGCTTGTAGGAAGACTCAGAGCCTGGAATTTAACTCCATTTCTGAAGTGAAACACACAGCAGTGTTCTCATCCATTGATCACACTCTGCATTAGAACAAGAAGCATGCTCTTGCTTTCTATAGTCTCTAAGACAGCATGAAACATGAGTTTGCTGAGAACAAAAGAACGGTGTTTCCTACACATACGGACCATATCTAGTCCAACTCTGCTTCTGAAACTGATACAAAGCACTGGTCCTCTAACATCCAATTCCTTTCAGTTAAGATGAGAAACATCTGAGCTCCGTGAACGATGTAGTTCTTTTGAGCAGAAAAGTGACTGCCCTTACCTGAAACGAAGTCTTGCTTGTAGGAAGACACAGAGCCTGGGATTTAACTCCTTTTCTGAAGGGAAACACACAGCATAGTTCTCATCCATGGATCACACTCTGCTTTAGAGCAAGAAGCACGCTCTTGCTTTCTACAGTCTCTAAGAGAGCATGAAACGTGAGTGTCCTGAGAACAAAACAACGGTGTTTCCTACACATAGGGACCATATCTAGTCCAACTCTGCTTCTGAAAGTGATACAAAGCAGTGGTCCTCTAACATCCAATGCTTGTCAGTTAAGATGAGAAACGTGTGAGCTTAGTGAATGATGTAGTTCCTTTGAACTGAAAAGTGACTGCCCTTACCTGAAACGAAGTCTTGCTTGTAGTAAGACACAGAGCCTGGGATTTAAGTCCATTTCTGAAGGGAAACACACAGCATAGTTCTCATCCATGGATCACACTCTGCTTTAGAGCGAGAAGCACACTCTTGCTTTCTAGAGTCTCTAAGACAGCAGGAAATCTGAGTGTGCCCAGAACCAAAGAACGGTGTTTCCTACACATATGGACCATATCTAGTCCAAATCTGCTTCTGAAACTGATACAAAGCACTGACCCTCTAACTTCCAATGCTTGTCAGTTAAGATGAGAAACGTGTGAGCTCAGTGAACAATGTAGTTCGTTTGAGCAGAAAAGTGACTGCCCTTACCTGAAACGAAGTCTTGCTTGTAGGAAGACTCAGAGCCTGGGATTTAACTCCATTTCTGAAGGCAAACACACTGCATAGTTCTCATCCATGGATCACACTCTGCTTTAGAAAGAAGCACGCTCTTGCTTTCTAGAGTCTCTAAGACAGCAGGAAATGTGAGTGTGCTGAGAACAAAAGAACGGTGTTTCCTACACATACGGACCATATCTAGTCCAACTCCTCTTCTAAAACTGATACAAAGCACTTGTCCTCTAACATCCAATGCTTGTCAGGTAAGATGAGAAACGTGTGAGCTTCGTGAACGATGTAGTTCGTTTGAGCAGAAAACTGACTGCCCTTACCTGAAACGAAGTCTTGCTTGTAGGAAGACACAGAGCCTGGGATTTAACTCCTTTTCTGTAGGGAAACACACAGCATAGTTCTCATCCATGGATCACACTCTGCTTTAGAGCGAGAAGCACGCTTTTGCTTTCTACAGTATCTAAGACAACAGGTAACGTGAGTGTGCTGAGAACAAAAGAACGGTGTTTCCTACACATACGGACCATATCTAGTCCAACTCTGCTTCTGAAAGTGATACAAAGCAGTGGTCCTCTAACAGCCAATGCTTGTCAGTTAAGATGAGAAACGTGTGAGCTCCGTGAAAGATGTAGTTCGTTTGAGCAGAAAACTGACTGCCCTTACCTGAAACGAAGTCTTGCTTGTAGGAAGACACAGAGCCTGGGATTTAACTACTTTTCTGTAGGGAAACACACAGCATAGTTCTCATCCATGGATCACACTCTGCTTTAGAGCGAGAAGCACGCTTTTGCTTTCTACAGTATCTAAGACAACAGGTAACGTGAGTGTGCTGAGAAAAAAAGAACGGTGTTTCCTACACATACGGACCATATCTAGTCCAACTCTGCTTCTGAAAGTGATACAAAGCAGTGGTCCTCTAACAGCCAAAGCTTGTCAGTTAAGATGAGAAACGTGTGAGCTCCGTGAAAGATGTAGTTCCTTTGAGCTGAAAAGTGACTGCCCTTACCAGTAACGAAGTCTTGCTTGTAGGAAGACATAGAGCCTGGGATTTAACTACTTTTCTGAAGGGAAACACACAGCATAGTTCTCATCCATGGATCACACTCTGCTTTAGAGCGAGAAGCACACTCTTGCTTTCTAGAGTCTCTAAGACAGCAGGAAATCTGAGTGTTCCCAGAACAAAAGAACGGTGTTTCCTACACATATGGACCATATCTAGTCCAAATCTGCTTCTGAAACTGATACAAAGCACTGACCCTCTAACTTCCAATGCTTGTCAGTGAAGATGAGAAACGTGTGAGCTCAGTGAACAATGTAGTTCGTTTGAGCAGAAAAGTGATTGCCCTTACCTGAAACGAAGTCTTGCTTGTAGGAAGACTCAGAGCCTGGGATTTAACTCCATTTCTGAAGGCAAACACACTGCATAGTTCTCATCCATGGATCACACTCTGCTTTAGAAAGAAGCACGCTCTTGCTATCTAGAGTCTCTAAGACAGCAGGAAATGTGAGTGTGCTGAGAACAAAAGAACGGTGTTTCCTACACATACGGACCATATCTAGTCCAACTCCTCTTCTGAAACTGATACAAAGCAGTGGTCCTCTAACATCCAATGCTTGTCAGTTAAGATGAGAAACGTGTGAGCTTAGTGAATGATGTAGTTCCTTTGAACTGAAAAGTGACTGCCCTTACCTGAAACGAAGTCTTGCTTGTAGTAAGACACAGAGCCTGGGATTTAGTCCATTTCTGAAGGGAAACACACAGCATAGTTCTCATCCATGGATCACACTCTGCTTTAGAGCGAGAAGCACACTCTTGCTTTCTAGAGTCTCTAAGACAGCAGGAAATCTGAGTGTGCCCAGAACCAAAGAACGGTGTTTCCTACACATATGGACCATATCTAGTCCAAATCTGCTTCTGAAACTGATACAAAGCACTGACCCTCTAACTTCCAATGCTTGTCAGTTAAGATGAGAAACGTGTGAGCTCAGTGAACAATGTAGTTCGTTTGAGCAGAAAAGTGACTGCCCTTACCTGAAACGAAGTCTTGCTTGTAGGAAGACTCAGAGCCTGGGATTTAACTCCATTTCTGAAGGCAAACACACTGCATAGTTCTCATCCATGGATCACACTCTGCTTTAGAAAGAAGCACGCTCTTGCTTTCTAGAGTCTTTAAGACAGCAGGAAATGTGAGTGTGCTGAGAACAAAAGAACGGTGTTTCCTACACATACGGACCATATCTAGTCCAACTCCTCTTCTAAAACTGATACAAAGCACTTGTCCTCTAACATCCAATGCTTGTCAGTTAAGATGAGAAACGTGTGAGCTTCGTGAACGATGTAGTTCATTTGAGCAGAAAAGTGACTTTCCTTACCTGAAACGAAGTCTTGCTTGTAGGAAGACTCAGAGCCTGGAATGTAACTCCATTTCTGATGTGAAACACACAGCAGTGTTCTCATCCATGGATCACACTCTGCTTTAGAGCGAGAAGCACGCTCTTGCTTTCTAAAGTCTCTAAGACAGCAGGAAACGTGAGTGTGCTGAGAACAAAAGTACGTTGTTTCCTACACATAGGGACCATATCTAGTCCAACTCTGCTTCTGAAACAGATACAAAGCACTGGTCCTCTAACATCCAATGCTTGTCAGTTAAGATGAGAAACGTGTGAGCTTCGTGAACGATGTAGTTCGTTTGAGCAGAAAACTGACTGCCCTTACCTGAAACGAAGTCTTGCTTGTAGGAAGACTCAGAGCCTGGGATTTAACTCCATTTCTGAAGTGAAACACACAGCAGTGTTCTCATCCATTGATCACACTCTGCGTTAGAACAAGAAGCATGCTCTTGCTTTCTAGAGTCTCTAAGACAGCAGGAAACATGAGTTTGCTGAGAACAAAAGAACGGTGTTTCCTACACATACGGACCATATCTAGTCCAACTCTACTTCTGAAACTGATACAAAGCACTGGTCCTCTAACATCCAATGCTTGTCAGGTAAGATGAGAAACATCTGAGCTCGGTGAACGATGTAGTTCGTTTGAGCAGAAAAGTGACTCCCCTTACCTGAAACGAAGTCTTGCTTGTAGGAAGACACAGAGCCTGGGATTTAACTCCTTTTCTGAAGGCAAGCACACAGCATAGTTCTCATCCATGTATCACACTCTGCTTTAGAGCGAGAAGCACGCATTTGCTTTCTACAGTATCTAAGACAACAGGTAACGTGAGTGTGCTGAGAACAAAAGAACGGTGTTTCCTACACATACGGACCATATCTAGTCCAACTCTGCTTCTGAAAGTGATACAAAGCAGTGGTCCTCTAACAGCCAATGCTTGTCAGTTAAGATGAGAAACGTGTGAGCTCCGTGAAAGATGTAGTTCCTTTGAGCTGAAAAGTGACTGCCCTTACCTGAAACGAAGTCTTGCTTGTAGGAAGACATAGAGCCTGGGATTTAACTACTTTTCTGAAGGGAAACACACAGCATAGTTTTCATCCATGGATCACACTCTGCTTTAGAGGGAGAAGCACACTCTTGCTTTCTAGAGTCTCTAAGACAGCAGGAAATCTGAGTGTGCCCAGAACCAAAGAACGGTGTTTCCTACACATATGGACCATATCTAGTCCAAATCTGCTTCTGAAACTGATACAAAGCACTGACCCTCTAACTTCCAATGCTTGTCAGTTAAGATGAGAAACGTGTGAGCTCAGTGAACAATGTAGTTCGTTTGAGCAGAAAAGTGACTGCCCTTACCTGAAACGAAGTCTTGCTTGTAGGAAGACTCAGAGCCTGGGATTTAACTCCATTTCTGAAGGCAAACACACTGCATAGTTCTCATCCATGGATCACACTCTGCTTTAGAAAGAAGCACGCTCTTGCTTTCTAGAGTCTCTAAGACAGCAGGAAATGTGAGTGTGCTGAGAACAAAAGAACGGTGTTTCCTACACATACGGACCATATCTAGTCCAACTCCTCTTCTAAAACTGATACAAAGCACTTGTCCTCTAACATCCAATGCTTGTCAGGTAAGATGAGAAACGTGTGAGCTTCGTGAACGATGTAGTTCGTTTGAGCAGAAAACTGACTGCCCTTACCTGAAACGAAGTCTTGCTTGTAGGAAGACACAGAGCCTGGGATTTAACTCCTTTTCTGTAGGGAAACACACAGCATAGTTCTCATCCATGGATCACACTCTGCTTTAGAGCGAGAAGCACGCTTTTGCTTTCTACAGTATCTAAGACAACAGGTAACGTGAGTGTGCTGAGAACAAAAGAACGGTGTTTCCTACACATACGGACCATATCTAGTCCAACTCTGCTTCTGAAAGTGATACAAAGCAGTGGTCCTCTAACAGCCAATGCTTGTCAGTTAAGATGAGAAACGTGTGAGCTCCGTGAAAGATGTAGTTCGTTTGAGCAGAAAACTGACTGCCCTTACCTGAAACGAAGTCTTGCTTGTAGGAAGACACAGAGCCTGGGATTTAACTACTTTTCTGTAGGGAAACACACAGCATAGTTCTCATCCATGGATCACACTCTGCTTTAGAGCGAGAAGCACGCTTTTGCTTTCTACAGTATCTAAGACAACAGGTAACGTGAGTGTGCTGAGAAAAAAAGAACGGTGTTTCCTACACATACGGACCATATCTAGTCCAACTCTGCTTCTGAAAGTGATACAAAGCAGTGGTCCTCTAACAGCCAAAGCTTGTCAGTTAAGATGAGAAACGTGTGAGCTCCGTGAAAGATGTAGTTCCTTTGAGCTGAAAAGTGACTGCCCTTACCTGAAACGAAGTCTTGCTTGTAGGAAGACATAGAGCCTGGGATTTAACTACTTTTCTGAAGGGAAACACACAGCATAGTTCTCATCCATGGATCACACTCTGCTTTAGAGCGAGAAGCACACTCTTGCTTTCTAGAGTCTCTAAGACAGCAGGAAATCTGAGTGTTCCCAGAACAAAAGAACGGTGTTTCCTACACATATGGACCATATCTAGTCCAAATCTGCTTCTGAAACTGATACAAAGCACTGACCCTCTAACTTCCAATGCTTGTCAGTGAAGATGAGAAACGTGTGAGCTCAGTGAACAATGTAGTTCGTTTGAGCAGAAAAGTGATTGCCCTTACCTGAAACGAAGTCTTGCTTGTAGGAAGACTCAGAGCCTGGGATTTAACTCCATTTCTGAAGGCAAACACACTGCATAGTTCTCATCCATGGATCACACTCTGCTTTAGAAAGAAGCACGCTCTTGCTATCTAGAGTCTCTAAGACAGCAGGAAATGTGAGTGTGCTGAGAACAAAAGAACGGTGTTTCCTACACATACGGACCATATCTAGTCCAACTCCTCTTCTGAAACTGATACAAAGCAGTGGTCCTCTAACATCCAATGCTTGTCAGTTAAGATGAGAAACGTGTGAGCTTAGTGAATGATGTAGTTCCTTTGAACTGAAAAGTGACTGCCCTTACCTGAAACGAAGTCTTGCTTGTAGTAAGACACAGAGCCTGGGATTTAGTCCATTTCTGAAGGGAAACACACAGCATAGTTCTCATCCATGGATCACACTCTGCTTTAGAGCGAGAAGCACACTCTTGCTTTCTAGAGTCTCTAAGACAGCAGGAAATCTGAGTGTGCCCAGAACCAAAGAACGGTGTTTCCTACACATATGGACCATATCTAGTCCAAATCTGCTTCTGAAACTGATACAAAGCACTGACCCTCTAACTTCCAATGCTTGTCAGTTAAGATGAGAAACGTGTGAGCTCAGTGAACAATGTAGTTCGTTTGAGCAGAAAAGTGACTGCCCTTACCTGAAACGAAGTCTTGCTTGTAGGAAGACTCAGAGCCTGGGATTTAACTCCATTTCTGAAGGCAAACACACTGCATAGTTCTCATCCATGGATCACACTCTGCTTTAGAAAGAAGCACGCTCTTGCTTTCTAGAGTCTCTAAGACAGCAGGAAATGTGAGTGTGCTGAGAACAAAAGAACGGTGTTTCCTACACATACGGACCATATCTAGTCCAACTCCTCTTCTAAAACTGATACAAAGCACTTGTCCTCTAACATCCAATGCTTGTCAGTTAAGATGAGAAACGTGTGAGCTTCGTGAACGATGTAGTTCATTTGAGCAGAAAAGTGACTTTCCTTACCTGAAACGAAGTCTTGCTTGTAGGAAGACTCAGAGCCTGGAATGTAACTCCATTTCTGATGTGAAACACACAGCAGTGTTCTCATCCATGGATCACACTCTGCTTTAGAGCGAGAAGCACGCTCTTGCTTTCTAAAGTCTCTAAGACAGCAGGAAACGTGAGTGTGCTGAGAACAAAAGTACGTTGTTTCCTACACATAGGGACCATATCTAGTCCAACTCTGCTTCTGAAACAGATACAAAGCACTGGTCCTCTAACATCCAATGCTTGTCAGTTAAGATGAGAAACGTGTGAGCTTCGTGAACGATGTAGTTCGTTTGAGCAGAAAACTGACTGCCCTTACCTGAAACGAAGTCTTGCTTGTAGGAAGACACAGAGCCTGGGATTTAACTCCTTTTCTGAAGGGAAACACACAGCATAGTTCTCATCCATGGATCACACTCTGCTTTAGAGCGAGAAGCACGCTTTTGCTTTCTACAGTATCTAAGACAACAGGTAACGTGAGTGTGCTGAGAACAAAAGAACGGTGTTTCCTACACATACGGACCATATCTAGTCCAACTCTGCTTCTGAAAGTGATACAAAGCAGTGGTCCTCTAACAGCCAATGCTTGTCAGTTAAGATGAGAAACGTGTGAGCTCCGTGAAAGATGTAGTTCCTTTGAGCTGAAAAGTGACTGCCCTTACCTGAAACGAAGTCTTGCTTGTAGGAAGACATAGAGCCTGGGATTTAACTACTTTTCTGAAGGGAAACACACAGCATAGTTTTCATCCATGGATCACACTCTGCTTTAGAGGGAGAAGCACACTCTTGCTTTCTAGAGTCTCTAAGACAGCAGGACATCTGAGTGTGCCCAGAACAAAAGAACGGTGTTTCCTACACATATGAACCATATCTAGTCCTAATCTGCTTCTGAAACTGATACAAAGCACTGACCCTCTAACTTCCAATGCTTGTCAGTTAAGATGAGAAACGTGTGAGCTCCGTGAACGATGTAGTTCGTTTGAGCATAAAAGTGACTGCCTTTACCTGAAAAGAAGTCTTGCTTGTAGGAAGACACAGAGCCTGGGATTTAACTCCTTTTCTGAAGGGAAACACACAGCATAGTTCTCATCCATGGATCACACTCTGCTTTAGAGCGAGAAGCACACTCTTGCTTTCTAGAGTCTCTAAGACAGCAGGAAATCTGTGTGTGCCCCGAACAAAAGAACGGTGTTTCCTACACATATGGACCGTATCTAGTCCAAATCTGCTTCTGAAACTGACACAAAGCACGGACCCTCTAACTTCCAATGCTTGTCAGTTAAGATGAGAAACGTGTGAGCTCAGTGAACGATGTAGTTCGTTTGAGCAGAAAAGTGAATGCCCTTACCTGAAATGAAGTCTTGCTTGTAGGAAGACTCAGAGCCTGGAATTTAACTCCATTTCAGAAGTGAAACACACAGCAGTGTTCTCATCCATTGATCACACTCTGCATTAGAACAAGAAGCATGCTCTTGCTTTCTATAGTCTCTAAGACAGCATGAAACATGAGTTTGCTGAGAACAAAAGAACGGTGTTTCCTACACATACGGACCATATCTAGTCCAACTCTGCTTCTGAAACTGATACAAAGCACTGGTCCTCTAACATCCAATTCTTTTCAGTTAAGATGAGAAACATCTGAGCTCCGTGAACGATGTAGTTCTTTTGAGCAGAAAAGTGACTGCCCTTACCTGAAACGAAGTCTTGCTTGTAGGAAGACACAGAGCCTGGGATTTAACTCCTTTTCTGAAGGGAAACACACAGCATAGTTCTCATCCATGGATCACACTCTGCTTTAGAGCAAGAAGCACGCTCTTGCTTTCTACAGTCTCTAAGAGAGCATGAAACGTGAGTGTCCTGAGAACAAAACAACGGTGTTTCCTACACATAGGGACCATATCTAGTCCAACTCTGCTTCTGAAAGTGATACAAAGCAGTGGTCCTCTAACATCCAATGCTTGTCAGTTAAGATGAGAAACGTGTGAGCTTAGTGAATGATGTAGTTCCTTTGAACTGAAAAGTGACTGCCCTTACCTGAAACGAAGTCTTGCTTGTAGTAAGACACAGAGCCTGGGATTTAAGTCCATTTCTGAAGGGAAACACACAGCATAGTTCTCATCCATGGATCACACTCTCCTTTAGAGCGAGAAGCACACTCTTGCTTTCTAGAGTCTCTAAGACAGCAGGAAATCTGAGTGTGCCCAGAACCAAAGAACGGTGTTTCCTACACATATGGACCATATCTAGTCCAAATCTGCTTCTGAAACTGATACAAAGCACTGACCCTCTAACTTCCAATGCTTGTCAGTTAAGATGAGAAACGTGTGAGCTCAGTGAACAATGTAGTTCGTTTGAGCAGAAAAGTGACTGCCCTTACCTGAAACGAAGTCTTGCTTGTAGGAAGACTCAGAGCCTGGGATTTAACTCCATTTCTGAAGGCAAACACACTGCATAGTTCTCATCCATGGATCACACTCTGCTTTAGAAAGAAGCACGCTCTTGCTTTCTAGAGTCTCTAAGACAGCAGGAAATGTGAGTGTGCTGAGAACAAAAGAACGGTGTTTCCTACACATACGGACCATATCTAGTCCAACTCCTCTTCTAAAACTGATACAAAGCACTTGTCCTCTAACATCCAATGCTTGTCAGGTAAGATGAGAAACGTGTGAGCTTCGTGAACGATGTAGTTCGTTTGAGCAGAAAACTGACTGCCCTTACCTGAAACGAAGTCTTGCTTGTAGGAAGACACAGAGCCTGGGATTTAACTCCTTTTCTGTAGGGAAACACACAGCATAGTTCTCATCCATGGATCACACTCTGCTTTAGAGCGAGAAGCACGCTTTTGCTTTCTACAGTATCTAAGACAACAGGTAACGTGAGTGTGCTGAGAACAAAAGAACGGTGTTTCCTACACATACGGACCATATCTAGTCCAACTCTGCTTCTGAAAGTGATACAAAGCAGTGGTCCTCTAACAGCCAATGCTTGTCAGTTAAGATGAGAAACGTGTGAGCTCCGTGAAAGATGTAGTTCGTTTGAGCAGAAAACTGACTGCCCTTACCTGAAACGAAGTCTTGCTTGTAGGAAGACACAGAGCCTGGGATTTAACTACTTTTCTGTAGGGAAACACACAGCATAGTTCTCATCCATGGATCACACTCTGCTTTAGAGCGAGAAGCACGCTTTTGCTTTCTACAGTATCTAAGACAACAGGTAACGTGAGTGTGCTGAGAACAAAAGAACGGTGTTTCCTACACATACGGACCATATCTAGTCCAACTCTGCTTCTGAAAGTGATACAAAGCAGTGGTCCTCTAACAGCCAAAGCTTGTCAGTTAAGATGAGAAACGTGTGAGCTCCGTGAAAGATGTAGTTCCTTTGAGCTGAAAAGTGACTGCCCTTACCTGAAACGAAGTCTTGCTTGTAGGAAGACATAGAGCCTGGGATTTAACTACTTTTCTGAAGGGAAACACACAGCATAGTTCTCATCCATGGATCACACTCTGCTTTAGAGCGAGAAGCACACTCTTGCTTTCTAGAGTCTCTAAGACAGCAGGAAATCTGAGTGTTCCCAGAACAAAAGAACGGTGTTTCCTACACATATGGACCATATCTAGTCCAAATCTGCTTCTGAAACTGATACAAAGCACTGACCCTCTAACTTCCAATGCTTGTCAGTGAAGATGAGAAACGTGTGAGCTCAGTGAACAATGTAGTTCGTTTGAGCAGAAAAGTGATTGCCCTTACCTGAAACGAAGTCTTGCTTGTAGGAAGACTCAGAGCCTGGGATTTAACTCCATTTCTGAAGGCAAACACACTGCATAGTTCTCATCCAATGATCACACTCTGCTTTAGAAAGAAGCACGCTCTTGCTATCTAGAGTCTCTAAGACAGCAGGAAATGTGAGTGTGCTGAGAACAAAAGAACGGTGTTTCCTACACATACGGACCATATCTAGTCCAACTCCTCTTCTGAAACTGATACAAAGCACTTGTCCTCTAACATCCAATGCTTGTCAGGTAAGATGAGAAACGTGTGAGCTTCGTGAATGATGTAGTTCGTTTGAGCAGAAAACTGACTGCCCTTACCTGAAACGAAGTCTTGCTTGTAGGAAGACACAGAGCCTGGGATTTAACTCCTTTTCTGTAGGGAAACACACAGCATAGTTCTCATCCATGGATCACACTCTGCTTTAGAGCGAGAAGCACGCTTTTGCTTTCTACAGTATCTAAGACAACAGGTAACGTGAGTGTGCTGAGAACAAAAGAACGGTGTTTCCTACACATACGGACCATATCTAGTCCAACTCTGCTTCTGAAAGTGATACAAAGCAGTGGTCCTCTAACAGCCACTGCTTGTCAGTTAAGATGAGAAACGTGTGAGCTCCGTGAAAGATGTAGTTCGTTTGAGCTGAAAAGTGACTGCCCTTACCTGAAACGAAGTCTTGCTTGTAGGAAGACATAGAGCCTGGGATTTAACTACTTTTCTGAAGGGAAACACACAGCATAGTTTTCATCCATGGATCACACTCTGCTTTAGAGGGAGAAGCACACTCTTGCTTTCTAGAGTCTCTAAGACAGCAGGAAATCTGAGTGTGCCCAGAACAAAAGAACGGTGTTTCCTACACATATGAACCATATCTAGTCCTAATCTGCTTCTGAAACTGATACAAAGCACTGACCCTCTAACTTCCAATGCTTGTCAGTTAAGATGAGAAACGTGTGAGCTCAGTGAACGATGTAGTTCGTTTGAGCAGAAAAGTGACTGCCCTTACCTGAAACGAAGTCTTGCTTGTAGGAAGACTCAGAGCCTGGGATTTAACTCCATTTCTGAAGGCAAACACACTGCATAGTTCTCATCCATGGATCACACTCTGCTTTAGAAAGAAGCACGCTCTTGCTTTCTAGAGTCTCTAAGACAGCAGGAAACGTGAGTGTGCTGAGAACAAAAGAACGGTGTTTCCTACACATACGGACCATATCTAGTCCAACTCTTCTTCTGAAACTGATACAAAGCACTTGTCCTCTAACATCCAATGCTTGTCAGGTAAGATGAGAAACGTGTGAGCTTCGTGAACGATGTAGTTCGTTTGAGCAGAAAACTGACTGCCCTTACCTGAAACGAAGTCTTGCTTGTAGGAAGACACAGAGCCTGGGATTTAACTCCTTTTCTGTAGGGAAACACACAGCATAGTTCTCATCCATGGATCACACTCTGCTTTAGAGCGAGAAGCACGCTTTTGCTTTCTACAGTATCTAAGACAACAGGTAACGTGAGTGTGCTGAGAACAAAAGAACGGTGTTTCCTACACATACGGACCATATCTAGTCCAACTCTGCTTCTGAAAGTGATACAAAGCAGTGGTCCTCTAACAGCCAATGCTTGTCAGTTAAGATGAGAAACGTGTGAGCTCCGTGAAAGATGTAGTTCGTTTGAGCTGAAAAGTGACTGCCCTTACCTGAAACGAAGTCTTGCTTGTAGGAAGACATAGAGCCTGGGATTTAACTACTTTTCTGAAGGGAAACACACAGCATAGTTTTCATCCATGGATCACACTCTGCTTTAGAGGGAGAAGCACACTCTTGCTTTCTAGAGTCTCTAAGACAGCAGGAAATCTGAGTGTGCCCAGAACAAAAGAACGGTGTTTCCTACACATATGAACCATATCTAGTCCTAATCTGCTTCTGAAACTGATACAAAGCACTGACCCTCTAACTTCCAATGCTTGTCAGTTAAGATGAGAAACGTGTGAGCTCTGTGAACGATGTAGTTCGTTTGAGCATAAAAGTGACTGCCCTTACCTGAAATGAAGTCTTGCTTGTAGGAAGACTCAGAGCCTGGGATTTAACTCCATTTCAGAAGGCAAACACACAGCATAGTTCTCATCCATGGATCACACTCTGCTTTTGAAAGAAGCACGCTCTTGCTTTCTAAAGTCTCTATGACAGCAGGAAACGTGAGTGTGCTGAGAACAAAATAACGGTGTTTCCTACACATACGGACCATATCTAGTACAACTCTTCTTCTGAAACTGATACAAAGCACTGGTCCTCTAACATCCAATGCTTGTCTGTTAAGATGAGAAACGGGTGAGCTTCATGAACGATGTAGTTCGTTTGAGCAGAAAAGTGACTGCCCTTACCTGAAACGAAGTCTTGCTTGTAGGGAGACACAGAGCATGGGATTTAACTCCATTTCTGAAGTGAAACACACAGCATAGTCTCATCTATAGGTCACACTCTGTTTTAGAGCGAGAAGCACGCTCTTGCTTTCTAGAGTCTCTAAGACAGCAGGACACGTGAGTGTGCCCAGAACAAAAGATCGGTGTTTCCTACACATATGGACCATATGTAGTGCAAATCTGCTTCTGAAACTGATACAAAACACTGACTCTCTAACAGCCAATGCTTGTCAGTTAAGATGAGAAACGTGTGAGCTTCGTGAACGATGTAGTTCTTTTGAGCAGAAAAGTGACTGCCCTTACCTGAAACGAAGTCTTGCTTGTAGGAAGACACAGAGCCTGGGATTTAACTCCTTTTCTGAAGGGAAACACACAGCATAGTTCTCATCCATGGATCACACTCTGCTTTAGAGCAAGAAGCACGCTCTTGCTTTCTACAGTCTCTAAGAGAGCAAGAAACGTGAGTGTCCTGAGAACAAAACAACGGTGTTTCCTACACATAGGGACCATATCTAGTCCAACTCTGCTTCTGAAAGTGATACAAAGCAGTGGTCCTCTAACATCCAATGCTTGTCAGTTAAGATGAGAAACGTGTGAGCTTAGTGAATGATGTAGTTCCTTTGAACTGAAAAGTGACTGCCCTTACCTGAAACGAAGTCTTGCTTGTAGTAAGACACAGAGCCTGGGATTTAAGTCCATTTCTGAAGGGAAACACACAGCATAGTTCTCATCCATGGATCACACTCTGCTTTAGAGCGAGAAGCACACTCTTGCTTTCTAGAGTCTCTAAGACAGCAGGAAATCTGAGTGTGCCCAGAACCAAAGAACGGTGTTTCCTACACATATGGACCATATCTAGTCCAAATCTGCTTCTGAAACTGATACAAAGCACTGACCCTCTAACTTCCAATGCTTGTCAGTTAAGATGAGAAACGTGTGAGCTCAGTGAACAATGTAGTTCGTTTGAGCAGAAAAGTGACTGCCCTTACCTGAAACGAAGTCTTGCTTGTAGGAAGACTCAGAGCCTGGAATTTAACTCCATTTCTGAAGTGAAACACACAGCAGTGTTCTCATCCATTGATCACACTCTGCGTTAGAACAAGAAGCATGCTCTTGCTTTCTATAGTCTCTAAGACAGCATGAAACATGAGTTTGCTGAGAACAAAAGAACGGTGTTTCCTACACATATGGACCATATCTAGTCCAACTCTGCTTCTGAAACTGATACAAAGCACTGGTCCTCTAACATCCAATTCCTTTCAGTTAAGATGAGAAACATCTGAGCTCCGTGAACGATGTAGTTCTTTTGAGCAGAAAAGTGACTGCCCTTACCTGAAACGAAGTCTTGCTTGTAGGAAGACACAGAGCCTGGGATTTAACTCCTTTTCTGAAGGGAAACACACAGCATAGTTCTCATCCATGGATCACACTCTGCTTTAGAGCAAGAAGCACGCTCTTGCTTTCTACAGTCTCTAAGAGAGCATGAAACGTGAGTGTCCTGAGAACAAAACAACGGTGTTTCCTACACATAGGGACCATATCTAGTCCAACTCTGCTTCTGAAAGTGATACAAAGCAGTGGTCCTCTAACATCCAATGCTTGTCAGTTAAGATGAGAAACGTGTGAGCTTAGTGAATGATGTAGTTCCTTTGAACTGAAAAGTGACTGCCCTTACCTGAAACGAAGTCTTGCTTGTAGTAAGACACAGAGCCTGGGATTTAGTCCATTTCTGAAGGGAAACACACAGCATAGTTCTCATCCATGGATCACACTCTGCTTTAGAGCGAGAAGCACACTCTTGCTTTCTAGAGTCTCTAAGACAGCAGGAAATCTGAGTGTGCCCAGAACCAAAGAACGGTGTTTCCTACACATATGGACCATATCTAGTCCAAATCTGCTTCTGAAACTGATACAAAGCACTGACCCTCTAACTTCCAATGCTTGTCAGTTAAGATGAGAAACGTGTGAGCTCAGTGAACAATGTAGTTCGTTTGAGCAGAAAAGTGACTGCCCTTACCTGAAACGAAGTCTTGCTTGTAGGAAGACTCAGAGCCTGGGATTTAACTCCATTTCTGAAGGCAAACACACTGCATAGTTCTCATCCATGGATCACACTCTGCTTTAGAAAGAAGCACGCTCTTGCTTTCTAGAGTCTCTAAGACAGCAGGAAATGTGAGTGTGCTGAGAACAAAAGAACGGTGTTTCCTACACATACGGACCATATCTAGTCCAACTCCTCTTCTAAAACTGATACAAAGCACTTGTCCTCTAACATCCAATGCTTGTCAGGTAAGATGAGAAACGTGTGAGCTTCGTGAACGATGTAGTTCGTTTGAGCAGAAAACTGACTGCCCTTACCTGAAACGAAGTCTTGCTTGTAGGAAGACACAGAGCCTGGGATTTAACTCCTTTTCTGAAGGGAAACACACAGCATAGTTCTCATCCATGGATCACACTCTGCTTTAGAGCGAGAAGCACGCTTTTGCTTTCTACAGTATCTAAGACAACAGGTAACGTGAGTGTGCTGAGAACAAAAGAACGGTGTTTCCTACACATACGGACCATATCTAGTCCAACTCTGCTTCTGAAAGTGATACAAAGCAGTGGTCCTCTAACAGCCAATGCTTGTCAGTTAAGATGAGAAACGTGTGAGCTCCGTGAAAGATGTAGTTCCTTTGAGCTGAAAAGTGACTGCCCTTACCTGAAACGAAGTCTTGCTTGTAGGAAGACACAGAGCCTGGGATTTAACTCCTTTTCTGAAGGGAAACACACAGCATAGTTTTCATCCATGGATCACACTCTGCTTTAGAGGGAGAAGCACACTCTTGCTTTCTAGAGTCTCTAAGACAGCAGGACATCTGAGTGTGCCCAGAACAAAAGAACGGTGTTTCCTACACATATGAACCATATCTAGTCCTAATCTGCTTCTGAAACTGATACAAAGCACTGACCCTCTAACTTCCAATGCTTGTCAGTTAAGATGAGAAACGTGTGAGCTCCGTGAACGATGTAGATCGTTTGAGCATAAAAGTGACTGCCTTTACCTGAAAAGAAGTCTTGCTTGTAGGAAGACACAGAGCCTGGGATTTAACTCCTTTTCTGAAGGGAAACACACAGCATAGTTCTCATCCATGGATCACACTCTGCTTTAGAGCGAGAAGCACACTCTTGCTTTCTAGAGTCTCTAAGACAGCAGGAAATCTGTGTGTGCCCCGAACAAAAGAACGGTGTTTCCTACACATATGGACCGTATCTAGTCCAAATCTGCTTCTGAAACTGACACAAAGCACGGACCCTCTAACTTCCAATGCTTGTCAGTTAAGATGAGAAACGTGTGAGCTCAGTGAACGATGTAGTTCGTTTGAGCAGAAAAGTGAATGCCCTTACCTGAAATGAAGTCTTGCTTGTAGGAAGACTCAGAGCCTGGAATTTAACTCCATTTCTGAAGTGAAACACACAGCAGTGTTCTCATCCATTGATCACACTCTGCATTAGAACAAGAAGCATGCTCTTGCTTTCTATAGTCTCTAAGACAGCATGAAACATGAGTTTGCTGAGAACAAAAGAACGGTGTTTCCTACACATACGGACCATATCTAGTCCAACTCTGCTTCTGAAACTGATACAAAGCACTGGTCCTCTAACATCCAATTCTTTTCAGTTAAGATGAGAAACATCTGAGCTCCGTGAACGATGTAGTTCTTTTGAGCAGAAAAGTGACTGCCCTTACCTGAAACGAAGTCTTGCTTGTAGGAAGACACAGAGCCTGGGATTTAACTCCTTTTCTGAAGGGAAACACACAGCATAGTTCTCATCCATGGATCACACTCTGCTTTAGAGCAAGAAGCACGCTCTTGCTTTCTACAGTCTCTAAGAGAGCATGAAACGTGAGTGTCCTGAGAACAAAACAACGGTGTTTCCTACACATAGGGACCATATCTAGTCCAACTCTGCTTCTGAAAGTGATACAAAGCAGTGGTCCTCTAACATCCAATGCTTGTCAGTTAAGATGAGAAACGTGTGAGCTTAGTGAATGATGTAGTTCCTTTGAACTGAAAAGTGACTGCCCTTACCTGAAACGAAGTCTTGCTTGTAGTAAGACACAGAGCGTGGGATTTAAGTCCATTTCTGAAGGGAAACACACAGCGTAGTTCTCATCCATGGATCACACTCTCCTTTAGAGCGAGAAGCACACTCTTGCTTTCTAGAGTCTCTAAGACAGCAGGAAATCTGAGTGTGCCCAGAACCAAAGAACGGTGTTTCCTACACATATGGACCATATCTAGTCCAAATCTGCTTCTGAAACTGATACAAAGCACTGACCCTCTAACTTCCAATGCTTGTCAGTTAAGATGAGAAACGTGTGAGCTCAGTGAACAATGTAGTTCGTTTGAGCAGAAAAGTGACTGCCCTTACCTGAAACGAAGTCTTGCTTGTAGGAAGACTCAGAGCCTGGGATTTAACTCCATTTCTGAAGGCAAACACACTGCATAGTTCTCATCCATGGATCACACTCTGCTTTAGAAAGAAGCACGCTCTTGCTTTCTAGAGTCTCTAAGACAGCAGGAAATGTGAGTGTGCTGAGAACAAAAGAACGGTGTTTCCTACACATACGGACCATATCTAGTCCAACTCCTCTTCTAAAACTGATACAAAGCACTTGTCCTCTAACATCCAATGCTTGTCAGGTAAGATGAGAAACGTGTGAGCTTCGTGAACGATGTAGTTCGTTTGAGCAGAAAACTGACTGCCCTTACCTGAAACGAAGTCTTGCTTGTAGGAAGACACAGAGCCTGGGATTTAACTCCTTTTCTGTAGGGAAACACACAGCATAGTTCTCATCCATGGATCACACTCTGCTTTAGAGCGAGAAGCACGCTTTTGCTTTCTACAGTATCTAAGACAACAGGTAACGTGAGTGTGCTGAGAACAAAAGAACGGTGTTTCCTACACATACGGACCATATCTAGTCCAACTCTGCTTCTGAAAGTGATACAAAGCAGTGGTCCTCTAACAGCCAATGCTTGTCAGTTAAGATGAGAAACGTGTGAGCTCCGTGAAAGATGTAGTTCGTTTGAGCAGAAAACTGACTGCCCTTACCTGAAACGAAGTCTTGCTTGTAGGAAGACACAGAGCCTGGGATTTAACTACTTTTCTGTAGGGAAACACACAGCATAGTTCTCATCCATGGATCACACTCTGCTTTAGAGCGAGAAGCACGCTTTTGCTTTCTACAGTATCTAAGACAACAGGTAACGTGAGTGTGCTGAGAACAAAAGAACGGTGTTTCCTACACATACGGACCATATCTAGTCCAACTCTGCTTCTGAAAGTGATACAAAGCAGTGGTCCTCTAACAGCCAAAGCTTGTCAGTTAAGATGAGAAACGTGTGAGCTCCGTGAAAGATGTAGTTCCTTTGAGCTGAAAAGTGACTGCCCTTACCTGAAACGAAGTCTTGCTTGTAGGAAGACATAGAGCCTGGGATTTAACTACTTTTCTGAAGGGAAACACACAGCATAGTTCTCATCCATGGATCACACTCTGCTTTAGAGCGAGAAGCACACTCTTGCTTTCTAGAGTCTCTAAGACAGCAGGAAATCTGAGTGTGCCCAGAACAAAAGAACGGTGTTTCCTACACATATGGACCATATCTATTCCAAATCTGCTTCTGAAACTGATACAAAGCACTGACCCTCTAACTTCCAATGCTTGTCAGTGAAGATGAGAAACGTGTGAGCTCAGTGAACAATGTAGTTCGTTTGAGCAGAAAAGTGATTGCCCTTACCTGAAACGAAGTCTTGCTTGTAGGAAGACTCAGAGCCTGGGATTTAACTCCATTTCTGAAGGCAAACACACTGCATAGTTCTCATCCATGGATCACACTCTGCTTTAGAAAGAAGCACGCTCTTGCTATCTAGAGTCTCTAAGACAGCAGGAAATGTGAGTGTGCTGAGAACAAAAGAACGGTGTTTCCTACACATACGGACCATATCTAGTCCAACTCCTCTTCTGAAACTGATACAAAGCACTTGTCCTCTAACATCCAATGCTTGTCAGGTAAGATGAGAAACGTGTGAGCTTCGTGAATGATGTAGTTCGTTTGAGCAGAAAACTGACTGCCCTTACCTGAAACGAAGTCTTGCTTGTAGGAAGACACAGAGCCTGGGATTTAACTCCTTTTCTGTAGGGAAACACACAGCATAGTTCTCATCCATGGATCACACTCTGCTTTAGAGCGAGAAGCACGCTTTTGCTTTCTACAGTATCTAAGACAACAGGTAACGTGAGTGTGCTGAGAACAAAAGAACGGTGTTTCCTACACATACGGACCATATCTAGTCCAACTCTGCTTCTGAAAGTGATACAAAGCAGTGGTCCTCTAACAGCCACTGCTTGTCAGTTAAGATGAGAAACGTGTGAGCTCCGTGAAAGATGTAGTTCGTTTGAGCTGAAAAGTGACTGCCCTTACCTGAAACGAAGTCTTGCTTGTAGGAAGACATAGAGCCTGGGATTTAACTACTTTTCTGAAGGGAAACACACAGCATAGTTTTCATCCATGGATCACACTCTGCTTTAGAGGGAGAAGCACACTCTTGCTTTCTAGAGTCTCTAAGACAGCAGGAAATCTGAGTGTGCCCAGAACAAAAGAACGGTGTTTCCTACACATATGAACCATATCTAGTCCTAATCTGCTTCTGAAACTGATACAAAGCACTGACCCTCTAACTTCCAATGCTTGTCAGTTAAGATGAGAAACGTGTGAGCTCAGTGAACGATGTAGTTCGTTTGAGCAGAAAAGTGACTGCCCTTACCTGAAACGAAGTCTTGCTTGTAGGAAGACTCAGAGCCTGGGATTTAACTCCATTTCTGAAGGCAAACACACTGCATAGTTCTCATCCATGGATCACACTCTGCTTTAGAAAGAAGCACGCTCTTGCTTTCTAGAGTCTCTAAGACAGCAGGAAACGTGAGTGTGCTGAGAACAAAAGAACGGTGTTTCCTACACATACGGACCTTATCTAGTCCAACTCTTCTTCTGAAACTGATACAAAGCACTTGTCCTCTAACATCCAATGCTTGTCAGGTAAGATGAGAAACGTGTGAGCTTCGTGAACGATGTAGTTCGTTTGAGCAGAAAACTGACTGCCCTTACCTGAAACGAAGTCTTGCTTGTAGGAAGACACAGAGCCTGGGATTTAACTCCTTTTCTGTAGGGAAACACACAGCATAGTTCTCATCCATGGATCACACTCTGCTTTAGAGCGAGAAGCACGCTTTTGCTTTCTACAGTATCTAAGACAACAGGTAACGTGAGTGTGCTGAGAACAAAAGAACGGTGTTTCCTACACATACGGACCATATCTAGTCCAACTCTGCTTCTGAAAGTGATACAAAGCAGTGGTCCTCTAACAGCCAATGCTTGTCAGTTAAGATGAGAAACGTGTGAGCTCCGTGAAAGATGTAGTTCGTTTGAGCTGAAAAGTGACTGCCCTTACCTGAAACGAAGTCTTGCTTGTAGGAAGACATAGAGCCTGGGATTTAACTACTTTTCTGAAGGGAAACACACAGCATAGTTTTCATCCATGGATCACACTCTGCTTTAGAGGGAGAAGCACACTCTTGCTTTCTAGAGTCTCTAAGACAGCAGGAAATCTGAGTGTGCCCAGAACAAAAGAACGGTGTTTCCTACACATATGAACCATATCTAGTCCTAATCTGCTTCTGAAACTGATACAAAGCACTGACCCTCTAACTTCCAATGCTTGTCAGTTAAGATGAGAAACGTGTGAGCTCTGTGAACGATGTAGTTCGTTTGAGCATAAAAGTGACTGCCCTTACCTGAAATGAAGTCTTGCTTGTAGGAAGACTCAGAGCCTGGGATTTAACTCCATTTCAGAAGGCAAACACACTGCATAGTTCTCATCCATGGATCACACTCTGCTTTAGAAAGAAGCACGCTCTTGCTATCTAGAGTCTCTAAGACAGCAGGAAATGTGAGTGTGCTGAGAACAAAAGAACGGTGTTTCCTACACATACGGACCATATCTAGTCCAACTCCTCTTCTGAAACTGATACAAAGCACTTGTCCTCTAACATCCAATGCTTGTCAGGTAAGATGAGAAACGTGTGAGCTTCGTGAATGATGTAGTTCGTTTGAGCAGAAAACTGACTGCCCTTACCTGAAACGAAGTCTTGCTTGTAGGAAGACACAGAGCCTGGGATTTAACTACTTTTCTGTAGGGAAACACACAGCATAGTTCTCATCCATGGATCACACTCTGCTTTAGAGCGAGAAGCACGCTTTTGCTTTCTACAGTATCTAAGACAACAGGTAACGTGAGTGTGCTGAGAACAAAAGAACGGTGTTTCCTACACATACGGACCATATCTAGTCCAACTCTGCTTCTGAAAGTGATACAAAGCAGTGGTCCTCTAACAGCCACTGCTTGTCAGTTAAGATGAGAAACGTGTGAGCTCCGTGAAAGATGTAGTTCGTTTGAGCTGAAAAGTGACTGCCCTTACCTGAAACGAAGTCTTGCTTGTAGGAAGACATAGAGCCTGGGATTTAACTACTTTTCTGAAGGGAAACACACAGCATAGTTTTCATCCATGGATCACACTCTGCTTTAGAGGGAGAAGCACACTCTTGCTTTCTAGAGTCTCTAAGACAGCAGGAAATCTGAGTGTGCCCAGAACAAAAGAACGGTGTTTCCTACACATATGAACCATATCTAGTCCTAATCTGCTTCTGAAACTGATACAAAGCACTGACCCTCTAACTTCCAATGCTTGTCAGTTAAGATGAGAAACGTGTGAGCTCAGTGAACGATGTAGTTCGTTTGAGCAGAAAAGTGACTGCCCTTACCTGAAACGAAGTCTTGCTTGTAGGAAGACTCAGAGCCTGGGATTTAACTCCATTTCTGAAGGCAAACACACTGCATAGTTCTCATCCATGGATCACACTCTGCTTTAGAAAGAAGCACGCTCTTGCTTTCTAGAGTCTCTAAGACAGCAGGAAACGTGAGTGTGCTGAGAACAAAAGAACGGTGTTTCCTACACATACGGACCTTATCTAGTCCAACTCTTCTTCTGAAACTGATACAAAGCACTTGTCCTCTAACATCCAATGCTTGTCAGGTAAGATGAGAAACGTGTGAGCTTCGTGAACGATGTAGTTCGTTTGAGCAGAAAACTGACTGCCCTTACCTGAAACGAAGTCTTGCTTGTAGGAAGACACAGAGCCTGGGATTTAACTCCTTTTCTGTAGGGAAACACACAGCATAGTTCTCATCCATGGATCACACTCTGCTTTAGAGCGAGAAGCACGCTTTTGCTTTCTACAGTATCTAAGACAACAGGTAACGTGAGTGTGCTGAGAACAAAAGAACGGTGTTTCCTACACATACGGACCATATCTAGTCCAACTCTGCTTCTGAAAGTGATACAAAGCAGTGGTCCTCTAACAGCCAATGCTTGTCAGTTAAGATGAGAAACGTGTGAGCTCCGTGAAAGATGTAGTTCGTTTGAGCTGAAAAGTGACTGCCCTTACCTGAAACGAAGTCTTGCTTGTAGGAAGACATAGAGCCTGGGATTTAACTACTTTTCTGAAGGGAAACACACAGCATAGTTTTCATCCATGGATCACACTCTGCTTTAGAGGGAGAAGCACACTCTTGCTTTCTAGAGTCTCTAAGACAGCAGGAAATCTGAGTGTGCCCAGAACAAAAGAACGGTGTTTCCTACACATATGAACCATATCTAGTCCTAATCTGCTTCTGAAACTGATACAAAGCACTGACCCTCTAACTTCCAATGCTTGTCAGTTAAGATGAGAAACGTGTGAGCTCTGTGAACGATGTAGTTCGTTTGAGCATAAAAGTGACTGCCCTTACCTGAAATGAAGTCTTGCTTGTAGGAAGACTCAGAGCCTGGGATTTAACTCCATTTCAGAAGGCAAACACACAGCATAGTTCTCATCCATGGATCACACTCTGCTTTTGAAAGAAGCACGCTCTTGCTTTCTAAAGTCTCTATGACAGCAGGAAACGTGAGTGTGCTGAGAACAAAATAACGGTGTTTCCTACACATACGGACCATATCTAGTCCAACTCTTCTTCTGAAACTGATACAAAGCACTGGTCCTCTAACATCCAATGCTTGTCTGTTAAGATGAGAAACGGGTGAGCTTCATGAACGATGTAGTTCGTTTGAGCAGAAAAGTGACTGCCCTTACCTGAAACGAAGTCTTGCTTGTAGGGAGACACAGAGCATGGGATTTAACTCCATTTCTGAAGTGAAACACACAGCATAGTCTCATCTATAGGTCACACTCTGTTTTAGAGCGAGAAGCACGCTCTTGCTTTCTAGAGTCTCTAAGACAGCAGGACACGTGAGTGTGCCCAGAACAAAAGATCGGTGTTTCCTACACATATGGACCATATGTAGTGCAAATCTGCTTCTGAAACTGATACAAAACACTGACTCT
Source organism: Onychomys leucogaster (assembly GCA_949786385.1). NCBI lineage: Eukaryota > Metazoa > Chordata > Mammalia > Rodentia > Cricetidae > Onychomys > Onychomys leucogaster. The sequence goes on from CATKUP010000172.1 coordinate 828,330, forward strand.
CTAACAGCCAATGCTTGTCAGTTAAGATGAGAAACGTGTGAGCTTCGTGAACGATGTAGTTCTTTTGAGCAGAAAAGTGACTGCCCTTACCTGAAACGAAGTCTTGCTTGTAGGAAGACACAGAGCCTGGGATTTAACTCCTTTTCTGAAGGGAAACACACAGCATAGTTCTCATCCATGGATCACACTCTGCTTTAGAGCAAGAAGCACGCTCTTGCTTTCTACAGTCTCTAAGAGAGCATGAAACGTGAGTGTCCTGAGAACAAAACAACGGTGTTTCCTACACATAGGGACCATATCTAGTCCAACTCTGCTTCTGAAAGTGATACAAAGCAGTGGTCCTCTAACATCCAATGCTTGTCAGTTAAGATGAGAAACGTGTGAGCTTAGTGAATGATGTAGTTCCTTTGAACTGAAAAGTGACTGCCCTTACCTGAAACGAAGTCTTGCTTGTAGTAAGACACAGAGCCTGGGATTTAAGTCCATTTCTGAAGGGAAACACACAGCATAGTTCTCATCCATGGATCACACTCTGCTTTAGAGCGAGAAGCACACTCTTGCTTTCTAGAGTCTCTAAGACAGCAGGAAATCTGAGTGTGCCCAGAACCAAAGAACGGTGTTTCCTACACATATGGACCATATCTAGTCCAAATCTGCTTCTGAAACTGATACAAAGCACTGACCCTCTAACTTCCAATGCTTGTCAGTTAAGATGAGAAACGTGTGAGCTCAGTGAACAATGTAGTTCGTTTGAGCAGAAAAGTGACTGCCCTTACCTGAAACGAAGTCTTGCTTGTAGGAAGACTCAGAGCCTGGGATTTAACTCCATTTCTGAAGGCAAACACACTGCATAGTTCTCATCCATGGATCACACTCTGCTTTAGAAAGAAGCACGCTCTTGCTTTCTAGAGTCTCTAAGACAGCAGGAAATGTGAGTGTGCTGAGAACAAAAGAACGGTGTTTCCTACACATACGGACCATATCTAGTCCAACTCCTCTTCTAAAACTGATACAAAGCACTTGTCCTCTAACATCCAATGCTTGTCAGGTAAGATGAGAAACGTGTGAGCTTCGTGAACGATGTAGTTCGTTTGAGCAGAAAACTGACTGCCCTTACCTGAAACGAAGTCTTGCTTGTAGGAAGACACAGAGCCTGGGATTTAACTCCTTTTCTGTAGGGAAACACACAGCATAGTTCTCATCCATGGATCACACTCTGCTTTAGAGCGAGAAGCACGCTTTTGCTTTCTACAGTATCTAAGACAACAGGTAACGTGAGTGTGCTGAGAACAAAAGAACGGTGTTTCCTACACATACGGACCATATCTAGTCCAACTCTGCTTCTGAAAGTGATACAAAGCAGTGGTCCTCTAACAGCCAATGCTTGTCAGTTAAGATGAGAAACGTGTGAGCTCCGTGAAAGATGTAGTTCCTTTGAGCTGAAAAGTGACTGCCCTTACCTGAAACGAAGTCTTGCTTGTAGGAAGACATAGAGCCTGGGATTTAACTACTTTTCTGAAGGGAAACACACAGCATAGTTTTCATCCATGGATCACACTCTGCTTTAGAGGGAGAAGCACACTCTTGCTTTCTAGAGTCTCTAAGACAGCAGGACATCTGAGTGTGCCCAGAACAAAAGAACGGTGTTTCCTACACATATGAACCATATCTAGTCCTAATCTGCTTCTGAAACTGATACAAAGCACTGACCCTCTAACTTCCAATGCTTGTCAGTTAAGATGAGAAACGTGTGAGCTCAGTGAACGATGTAGTTCGTTTGAGCATAAAAGTGACTGCCCTTACCTGAAACGAAGTCTTGCTTGTAGGAAGACTCAGAGCCTGGGATTTAACTCCATTTCTGAAGGCAAACACTGCATAGTTCTCATCCATGGATCACACTCTGCTTTAGAAAGAAGCACGCTCTTGCTTTCTAGAGTCTCTAAGAGAGCAGGAAACGTGAGTGTGCTGAGAACAAAAGAACGGTGTTTCCTACACATACGGACCATATCTAGTCCAACTCCTCTTCTGAAACTGATACAAAGCACTTGTCCTCTAACATCCAATGCTTGTCAGGTAAGATGAGAAACGTGTGTGCTTCGTGAACGATGTAGTTCGTTTGAGCAGAAAACTGACTGCCCTTACCTGAAACGAAGTCTTGCTTGTAGGAAGACACAGAGCCTGGGATTTAACTACTTTTCTGTAGGGAAACACACAGCATAGTTCTCATCCATGGATCACACTCTGCTTTAGAGCGAGAAGCACGCTTTTGCTTTCTACAGTATCTAAGACAACAGGTAACGTGAGTGTGCTGAGAACAAAAGAACGGTGTTTCCTACACATACGGACCATATCTAGTCCAACTCTGCTTCTGAAAGTGATACAAAGCAGTGGTCCTCTAACAGCCAAAGCTTGTCAGTTAAGATGAGAAACGTGTGAGCTCCGTGAAAGATGTAGTTCCTTTGAGCTGAAAAGTGACTGCCCTTACCTGAAACGAAGTCTTGCTTGTAGGAAGACATAGAGCCTGGGATTTAACTACTTTTCTGAAGGGAAACACACAGCATAGTTCTCATCCATGGATCACACTCTGCTTTAGAGCGAGAAGCACACTCTTGCTTTCTAGAGTCTCTAAGACAGCAGGAAATCTGAGTGTGCCCAGAACAAAAGAACGGTGTTTCCTACACATATGGACCATATCTAGTCCAAATCTGCTTCTGAAACTGATACAAAGCACTGACCCTCTAACTTCCAATGCTTGTCAGTGAAGATGAGAAACGTGTGAGCTCAGTGAACAATGTAGTTCGTTTGAGCAGAAAAGTGACTGCCCTTACCTGAAACGAAGTCTTGCTTGTAGGAAGACTCAGAGCCTGGGATTTAACTCCATTTCTGAAGGCAAACACACTGCATAGTTCTCATCCATGGATCACACTCTGCTTTAGAAAGAAGCACGCTCTTGCTTTCTAGAGTCTCTAAGACAGCAGGAAATGTGAGTGTGCTGAGAACAAAAGAACGGTGTTTCCTACACATACGGACCATATCTAGTCCAACTCCTCTTCTAAAACTGATACAAAGCACTTGTCCTCTAACATCCAATGCTTGTCAGGTAAGATGAGAAACGTGTGAGCTTCGTGAACGATGTAGTTCGTTTGAGCAGAAAACTGACTGCCCTTACCTGAAACGAAGTCTTGCTTGTAGGAAGACACAGAGCCTGGGATTTAACTCCTTTTCTGTAGGGAAACACACAGCATAGTTCTCATCCATGGATCACACTCTGCTTTAGAGCGAGAAGCACGCTTTTGCTTTCTACAGTGTCTAAGACAACAGGTAACGTGAGTGTGCTGAGAACAAAAGAACGGTGTTTCCTACACATACGGACCATATCTAGTCCAACTCTGCTTCTGAAAGTGATACAAAGCAGTGGTCCTCTAACAGCCAAAGCTTGTCAGTTAAGATGAGAAACGTGTGAGCTCCGTGAAAGATGTAGTTCCTTTGAGCTGAAAAGTGACTGCCCTTACCTGAAACGAAGTCTTGCTTGTAGGAAGACATAGAGCCTGGGATTTAACTACTTTTCTGAAGGGAAACACACAGCATAGTTCTCATCCATGGATCACACTCTGCTTTAGAGCGAGAAGCACACTCTTGCTTTCTAGAGTCTCTAAGACAGCAGGAAATCTGAGTGTGCCCAGAACAAAAGAACGGTGTTTCCTACACATATGGACCATATCTAGTCCAAATCTGCTTCTGAAACTGATACAAAGCACTGACCCTCTAACTTCCAATGCTTGTCAGTGAAGATGAGAAACGTGTGAGCTCAGTGAACAATGTAGTTCGTTTGAGCAGAAAAGTGATTGCCCTTACCTGAAACGAAGTCTTGCTTGTAGGAAGACTCAGAGCCTGGGATTTAACTCCATTTCTGAAGGCAAACACACTGCATAGTTCTCATCCATGGATCACACTCTGCTTTAGAAAGAAGCACGCTCTTGCTATCTAGAGTCTCTAAGACAGCAGGAAATGTGAGTGTGCTGAGAACAAAAGAACGGTGTTTCCTACACATACGGACCATATCTAGTCCAACTCCTCTTCTGAAACTGATACAAAGCACTTGTCCTCTAACATCCAATGCTTGTCAGGTAAGATGAGAAACGTGTGAGCTTCGTGAATGATGTAGTTCGTTTGAGCAGAAAACTGACTGCCCTTACCTGAAACGAAGTCTTGCTTGTAGGAAGACACAGAGCCTGGGATTTAACTCCTTTTCTGTAGGGAAACACACAGCATAGTTCTCATCCATGGATCACACTCTGCTTTAGAGCGAGAAGCACGCTTTTGCTTTCTACAGTATCTAAGACAACAGGTAACGTGAGTGTGCTGAGAACAAAAGAACGGTGTTTCCTACATAACGGACCATATCTAGTCCAACTCTGCTTCTGAAAGTGATACAAAGCAGTGGTCCTCTAACAGCCACTGCTTGTCAGTTAAGATGAGAAACGTGTGAGCTCCGTGAAAGATGTAGTTCGTTTGAGCTGAAAAGTGACTGCCCTTACCTGAAACGAAGTCTTGCTTGTAGGAAGACATAGAGCCTGGGATTTAACTACTTTTCTGAAGGGAAACACACAGCATAGTTTTCATCCATGGATCACACTCTGCTTTAGAGGGAGAAGCACACTCTTGCTTTCTAGAGTCTCTAAGACAGCAGGAAATCTGAGTGTGCCCAGAACAAAAGAACGGTGTTTCCTACACATATGAACCATATCTAGTCCTAATCTGCTTCTGAAACTGATACAAAGCACTGACCCTCTAACTTCCAATGCTTGTCAGTTAAGATGAGAAACGTGTGAGCTCAGTGAACGATGTAGTTCGTTTGAGCAGAAAAGTGACTGCCCTTACCTGAAACGAAGTCTTGCTTGTAGGAAGACTCAGAGCCTGGGATTTAACTCCATTTCTGAAGGCAAACACACTGCATAGTTCTCATCCATGGATCACACTCTGCTTTAGAAAGAAGCACGCTCTTGCTTTCTAGAGTCTCTAAGACAGCAGGAAACGTGAGTGTGCTGAGAACAAAAGAACGGTGTTTCCTACACATACGGACCATATCTAGTCCAACTCTTCTTCTGAAACTGATACAAAGCACTTGTCCTCTAACATCCAATGCTTGTCAGGTAAGATGAGAAACGTGTGAGCTTCGTGAACGATGTAGTTCGTTTGAGCAGAAAACTGACTGCCCTTACCTGAAACGAAGTCTTGCTTGTAGGAAGACACAGAGCCTGGGATTTAACTCCTTTTCTGTAGGGAAACACACAGCATAGTTCTCATCCATGGATCACACTCTGCTTTAGAGCGAGAAGCACGCTTTTGCTTTCTACAGTATCTAAGACAACAGGTAACGTGAGTGTGCTGAGAACAAAAGAACGGTGTTTCCTACACATACGGACCATATCTAGTCCAACTCTGCTTCTGAAAGTGATACAAAGCAGTGGTCCTCTAACAGCCAATGCTTGTCAGTTAAGATGAGAAACGTGTGAGCTCCGTGAAAGATGTAGTTCGTTTGAGCTGAAAAGTGACTGCCCTTACCTGAAACGAAGTCTTGCTTGTAGGAAGACATAGAGCCTGGGATTTAACTACTTTTCTGAAGGGAAACACACAGCATAGTTTTCATCCATGGATCACACTCTGCTTTAGAGGGAGAAGCACACTCTTGCTTTCTAGAGTCTCTAAGACAGCAGGAAATCTGAGTGTGCCCAGAACAAAAGAACGGTGTTTCCTACACATATGAACCATATCTAGTCCTAATCTGCTTCTGAAACTGATACAAAGCACTGACCCTCTAACTTCCAATGCTTGTCAGTTAAGATGAGAAACGTGTGAGCTCTGTGAACGATGTAGTTCGTTTGAGCATAAAAGTGACTGCCCTTACCTGAAATGAAGTCTTGCTTGTAGGAAGACTCAGAGCCTGGGATTTAACTCCATTTCAGAAGGCAAACACACAGCATAGTTCTCATCCATGGATCACACTCTGCTTTTGAAAGAAGCACGCTCTTGCTTTCTAAAGTCTCTATGACAGCAGGAAACGTGAGTGTGCTGAGAACAAAATAACGGTGTTTCCTACACATACGGACCATATCTAGTCCAACTCTTCTTCTGAAACTGATACAAAGCACTGGTCCTCTAACATCCAATGCTTGTCTGTTAAGATGAGAAACGGGTGAGCTTCATGAACGATGTAGTTCGTTTGAGCAGAAAAGTGACTGCCCTTACCTGAAACGAAGTCTTGCTTGTAGGGAGACACAGAGCATGGGATTTAACTCCATTTCTGAAGTGAAACACACAGCATAGTCTCATCTATAGGTCACACTCTGTTTTAGAGCGAGAAGCACGCTCTTGCTTTCTAGAGTCTCTAAGACAGCAGGACACGTGAGTGTGCCCAGAACAAAAGATCGGTGTTTCCTACACATATGGACCATATGTAGTGCAAATCTGCTTCTGAAACTGATACAAAACACTGACTCTCTAACAGCCAATGCTTGTCAGTTAAGATGAGAAACGTGTGAGCTTCGTGAACGATGTAGTTCTTTTGAGCAGAAAAGTGACTGCCCTTACCTGAAACGAAGTCTTGCTTGTAGGAAGACACAGAGCCTGGGATTTAACTCCTTTTCTGAAGGGAAACACACAGCATAGTTCTCATCCATGGATCACACTCTGCTTTAGAGCAAGAAGCACGCTCTTGCTTTCTACAGTCTCTAAGAGAGCATGAAACGTGAGTGTCCTGAGAACAAAACAACGGTGTTTCCTACACATAGGGACCATATCTAGTCCAACTCTGCTTCTGAAAGTGATACAAAGCAGTGGTCCTCTAACATCCAATGCTTGTCAGTTAAGATGAGAAACGTGTGAGCTTAGTGAATGATGTAGTTCCTTTGAACTGAAAAGTGACTGCCCTTACCTGAAACGAAGTCTTGCTTGTAGTAAGACACAGAGCCTGGGATTTAAGTCCATTTCTGAAGGGAAACACACAGCATAGTTCTCATCCATGGATCACACTCTGCTTTAGAGCGAGAAGCACACTCTTGCTTTCTAGAGTCTCTAAGACAGCAGGAAATCTGAGTGTGCCCAGAACCAAAGAACGGTGTTTCCTACACATATGGACCATATCTAGTCCAACTCTGCTTCTGAAACTGATACAAAGCACTGACCCTCTAACTTCCAATGCTTGTCAGTTAAGATGAGAAACGTGTGAGCTCAGTGAACAATGTAGTTCGTTTGAGCAGAAAAGTGACTGCCCTTACCTGAAACGAAGTCTTGCTTGTAGGAAGACTCAGAGCCTGGGATTTAACTCCATTTCTGAAGGCAAACACACTGCATAGTTCTCATCCATGGATCACACTCTGCTTTAGAAAGAAGCACGCTCTTGCTTTCTAGAGTCTCTAAGACAGCAGGAAATGTGAGTGTGCTGAGAACAAAAGAACGGTGTTTCCTACACATACGGACCATATCTAGTCCAACTCCTCTTCTAAAACTGATACAAAGCACTTGTCCTCTAACATCCAATGCTTGTCAGGTAAGATGAGAAACGTGTGAGCTTCGTGAACGATGTAGTTCGTTTGAGCAGAAAACTGACTGCCCTTACCTGAAACGAAGTCTTGCTTGTAGGAAGACACAGAGCCTGGGATTTAACTCCTTTTCTGTAGGGAAACACACAGCATAGTTCTCATCCATGGATCACACTCTGCTTTAGAGCGAGAAGCACGCTTTTGCTTTCTACAGTATCTAAGACAACAGGTAACGTGAGTGTGCTGAGAACAAAAGAACGGTGTTTCCTACACATACGGACCATATCTAGTCCAACTCTGCTTCTGAAAGTGATACAAAGCAGTGGTCCTCTAACAGCCAATGCTTGTCAGTTAAGATGAGAAACGTGTGAGCTCCGTGAAAGATGTAGTTCCTTTGAGCTGAAAAGTGACTGCCCTTACCTGAAACGAAGTCTTGCTTGTAGGAAGACATAGAGCCTGGGATTTAACTACTTTTCTGAAGGGAAACACACAGCATAGTTTTCATCCATGGATCACACTCTGCTTTAGAGGGAGAAGCACACTCTTGCTTTCTAGAGTCTCTAAGACAGCAGGACATCTGAGTGTGCCCAGAACAAAAGAACGGTGTTTCCTACACATATGAACCATATCTAGTCCTAATCTGCTTCTGAAACTGATACAAAGCACTGACCCTCTAACTTCCAATGCTTGTCAGTTAAGATGAGAAACGTGTGAGCTCAGTGAACGATGTAGTTCGTTTGAGCATAAAAGTGACTGCCCTTACCTGAAACGAAGTCTTGCTTGTAGGAAGACTCAGAGCCTGGGATTTAACTCCATTTCTGAAGGCAAACACTGCATAGTTCTCATCCATGGATCACACTCTGCTTTAGAAAGAAGCACGCTCTTGCTTTCTAGAGTCTCTAAGAGAGCAGGAAACGTGAGTGTGCTGAGAACAAAAGAACGGTGTTTCCTACACATACGGACCATATCTAGTCCAACTCCTCTTCTGAAACTGATACAAAGCACTTGTCCTCTAACATCCAATGCTTGTCAGGTAAGATGAGAAACGTGTGTGCTTCGTGAACGATGTAGTTCGTTTGAGCAGAAAACTGACTGCCCTTACCTGAAACGAAGTCTTGCTTGTAGGAAGACACAGAGCCTGGGATTTAACTACTTTTCTGTAGGGAAACACACAGCATAGTTCTCATCCATGGATCACACTCTGCTTTAGAGCGAGAAGCACGCTTTTGCTTTCTACAGTATCTAAGACAACAGGTAACGTGAGTGTGCTGAGAACAAAAGAACGGTGTTTCCTACACATACGGACCATATCTAGTCCAACTCTGCTTCTGAAAGTGATACAAAGCAGTGGTCCTCTAACAGCCAAAGCTTGTCAGTTAAGATGAGAAACGTGTGAGCTCCGTGAAAGATGTAGTTCCTTTGAGCTGAAAAGTGACTGCCCTTACCTGAAACGAAGTCTTGCTTGTAGGAAGACATAGAGCCTGGGATTTAACTACTTTTCTGAAGGGAAACACACAGCATAGTTCTCATCCATGGATCACACTCTGCTTTAGAGCGAGAAGCACACTCTTGCTTTCTAGAGTCTCTAAGACAGCAGGAAATCTGAGTGTGCCCAGAACAAAAGAACGGTGTTTCCTACACATATGGACCATATCTAGTCCAAATCTGCTTCTGAAACTGATACAAAGCACTGACCCTCTAACTTCCAATGCTTGTCAGTGAAGATGAGAAACGTGTGAGCTCAGTGAACAATGTAGTTCGTTTGAGCAGAAAAGTGATTGCCCTTACCTGAAACGAAGTCTTGCTTGTAGGAAGACTCAGAGCCTGGGATTTAACTCCATTTCTGAAGGCAAACACACTGCATAGTTCTCATCCATGGATCACACTCTGCTTTAGAAAGAAGCACGCTCTTGCTATCTAGAGTCTCTAAGACAGCAGGAAATGTGAGTGTGCTGAGAACAAAAGAACGGTGTTTCCTACACATACGGACCATATCTAGTCCAACTCCTCTTCTGAAACTGATACAAAGCACTTGTCCTCTAACATCCAATGCTTGTCAGGTAAGATGAGAAACGTGTGAGCTTCGTGAATGATGTAGTTCGTTTGAGCAGAAAACTGACTGCCCTTACCTGAAACGAAGTCTTGCTTGTAGGAAGACACAGAGCCTGGGATTTAACTCCTTTTCTGTAGGGAAACACACAGCATAGTTCTCATCCATGGATCACACTCTGCTTTAGAGCGAGAAGCACGCTTTTGCTTTCTACAGTATCTAAGACAACAGGTAACGTGAGTGTGCTGAGAACAAAAGAACGGTGTTTCCTACACATACGGACCATATCTAGTCCAACTCTGCTTCTGAAAGTGATACAAAGCAGTGGTCCTCTAACAGCCACTGCTTGTCAGTTAAGATGAGAAACGTGTGAGCTCCGTGAAAGATGTAGTTCGTTTGAGCTGAAAAGTGACTGCCCTTACCTGAAACGAAGTCTTGCTTGTAGGAAGACATAGAGCCTGGGATTTAACTACTTTTCTGAAGGGAAACACACAGCATAGTTTTCATCCATGGATCACACTCTGCTTTAGAGGGAGAAGCACACTCTTGCTTTCTAGAGTCTCTAAGACAGCAGGAAATCTGAGTGTGCCCAGAACAAAAGAACGGTGTTTCCTACACATATGAACCATATCTAGTCCTAATCTGCTTCTGAAACTGATACAAAGCACTGACCCTCTAACTTCCAATGCTTGTCAGTTAAGATGAGAAACGTGTGAGCTCAGTGAACGATGTAGTTCGTTTGAGCAGAAAAGTGACTGCCCTTACCTGAAACGAAGTCTTGCTTGTAGGAAGACTCAGAGCCTGGGATTTAACTCCATTTCTGAAGGCAAACACACTGCATAGTTCTCATCCATGGATCACACTCTGCTTTAGAAAGAAGCACGCTCTTGCTTTCTAGAGTCTCTAAGACAGCAGGAAACGTGAGTGTGCTGAGAACAAAAGAACGGTGTTTCCTACACATACGGACCATATCTAGTCCAACTCTTCTTCTGAAACTGATACAAAGCACTTGTCCTCTAACATCCAATGCTTGTCAGGTAAGATGAGAAACGTGTGAGCTTCGTGAACGATGTAGTTCGTTTGAGCAGAAAACTGACTGCCCTTACCTGAAACGAAGTCTTGCTTGTAGGAAGACACAGAGCCTGGGATTTAACTCCTTTTCTGTAGGGAAACACACAGCATAGTTCTCATCCATGGATCACACTCTGCTTTAGAGCGAGAAGCACGCTTTTGCTTTCTACAGTATCTAAGACAACAGGTAACGTGAGTGTGCTGAGAACAAAAGAACGGTGTTTCCTACACATACGGACCATATCTAGTCCAACTCTGCTTCTGAAAGTGATACAAAGCAGTGGTCCTCTAACAGCCAATGCTTGTCAGTTAAGATGAGAAACGTGTGAGCTCCGTGAAAGATGTAGTTCGTTTGAGCTGAAAAGTGACTGCCCTTACCTGAAACGAAGTCTTGCTTGTAGGAAGACATAGAGCCTGGGATTTAACTACTTTTCTGAAGGGAAACACACAGCATAGTTTTCATCCATGGATCACACTCTGCTTTAGAGGGAGAAGCACACTCTTGCTTTCTAGAGTCTCTAAGACAGCAGGAAATCTGAGTGTGCCCAGAACAAAAGAACGGTGTTTCCTACACATATGAACCATATCTAGTCCTAATCTGCTTCTGAAACTGATACAAAGCACTGACCCTCTAACTTCCAATGCTTGTCAGTTAAGATGAGAAACGTGTGAGCTCTGTGAACGATGTAGTTCGTTTGAGCATAAAAGTGACTGCCCTTACCTGAAATGAAGTCTTGCTTGTAGGAAGACTCAGAGCCTGGGATTTAACTCCATTTCAGAAGGCAAACACACAGCATAGTTCTCATCCATGGATCACACTCTGCTTTTGAAAGAAGCACGCTCTTGCTTTCTAAAGTCTCTATGACAGCAGGAAACGTGAGTGTGCTGAGAACAAAATAACGGTGTTTCCTACACATACGGACCATATCTAGTCCAACTCTTCTTCTGAAACTGATACAAAGCACTGGTCCTCTAACATCCAATGCTTGTCTGTTAAGATGAGAAACGGGTGAGCTTCATGAACGATGTAGTTCGTTTGAGCAGAAAAGTGACTGCCCTTACCTGAAACGAAGTCTTGCTTGTAGGGAGACACAGAGCATGGGATTTAACTCCATTTCTGAAGTGAAACACACAGCATAGTCTCATCTATAGGTCACACTCTGTTTTAGAGCGAGAAGCACGCTCTTGCTTTCTAGAGTCTCTAAGACAGCAGGACACGTGAGTGTGCCCAGAACAAAAGATCGGTGTTTCCTACACATATGGACCATATGTAGTGCAAATCTGCTTCTGAAACTGATACAAAACACTGACTCTCTAACAGCCAATGCTTGTCAGTTAAGATGAGAAACGTGTGAGCTTCGTGAACGATGTCGTTCGTTTGAGCAGAAAAATGACTGCCCTTACCTGAAACGAAGTCTTGCTTGTAGGTAGACTCAGAGCCTGGGATTAAACTCCATTTCTGAAGTGAAACACACAGCAGTGTTCTCATCCATTGATCACACTCTGCGTTAGAACAAGAAGCATGCTCTTGCTTTCTATAGTCTCTAAGACAGCAGGAAACATGAGTTTGCTGAGAACAAAAGAACAGTGTTTCCTACACATACGGACCATATCTAGTCCAACTCTGCTTCTGAAACTGATACAAAGTACTGGTCCTCTAACATCCAATGCTTGTCTTTTAAGATGAGAAACATCTCAGCTCCATAAACGATGTAGTTCGTTTGAGCAGAAAAGTGACTGCCCTTATCTGAAACGAAGTCTTGCTTGTAGGTAGACACAGAGCCTAGGATTTAACTCCTTTTCTGAAGGGAAACACACAGCATAGTTCTCATCCATGGATCACACTCTGCTTTAGAGCGAGAAGCACGCTCTTGATTTCTACAGTCTCTAAGACAGCAGAAAACGTGAGTGTGCTGAGAACAAAAGAACGGTGTTTCCTACACATATGGACCATATCTAGTCCAAATCTGCTTCTGAAACTGATACAAAGCACTGACCCTCTAACTTCCAATGCTTGTCAGTTAAGATGACAAACGTGTGAACTCAGTGAAAGATGTAGTTCGTTTGAGCAGAAAAGTGACTGCCCTTACCTGAAATGAAGTCTTGCTTGTAGGAAGACTCAGAGCCTGGGATTTAACTCCATTTCTGAAGGCAAACACACAGCAGTGTTCTCATCCATTGATCACACTCTGCGTTAGAACAAGAAGCATGCTCTTGCATTCTATAGTCTCTAAGACAGCATGAAACATGAGTTTGCTGAGAACAAAAGAACGGTGTTTCCTACACATACGGACCATATCTAGTCCAACTCTGCTTCTGAAACTGATACAAAGCACTGGTCCTCTAACATCCAATGCTTGTCTTTTAAGATGAGAAACATCTGAGCTCCTTGAACGATGTAGTTCGTTTGAGCAGAAAAGTGACTGCCCTTACCTGAAACGAAGTCTTGCTTGTAGGAAGACACAGAGCCTGGGATTTAACTCCTTTTCTGAAGGGAAACACACAGCATAGTTCTCATCCATGGATCACACTCTGCTTTAGAGCAAGAAGCACGCTCTTGATTTCTACATTCTCTAAGACAGCAGGAAACGTGAGTGTGCTGAGAACAAAAGAACGGTGTTTCCTACACATACGGACCATATCTAGTCCAACTCTGCTTCTGAAACTGATACAAAGCACTGGTCCTCTAACATCCAATGCTTGTCTGTTAAGATGAGAAACATCTGAGCTCCGTGAACGATGTAGTTCGTTTGAGCAGAAAAGTGACTGCCCTTACCTGAAACGAAGTCTTGCTTGTAGGGAGACACAGAGCATGGGATTTAACTCCATTTTTGAAGTGAAACACACAGCATAGTCTCATCCATAGATCACACTCTGTTTTAGAGCGAGAAGCACGCTCTTGCTTTCTAGAGTCTCTAAGACAGCAGGAAACTTGAGTGTGCCCAGAACAAAAGTTCGGTGTTTCCTACACATATGGACCATATGTAGTGCAAATCTGCTTCTGAAACTGATACAAAGCACTGACTCTCTAACAGCCAATGCTTGTCAGTTAAGATGAGAAACGTGTGAGCTTCGTGAACGATGTAGTTCGTTTGAGCAGAAAACTGACTGCCCTTACCTGAAACGAAGTCTTGCTTGTAGGAAGACTCAGAGCCTGGGATTTAACTCCATTTCTGAAGTGAAACACACAGCAGTGTTCTCATCCATTGATCACACTCTGCGTTAGAACAAGAAGCATGCTCTTGCTCTCTATAGTCTCTAAGACAGCAGGAAACATGAGTTTGCTGAGAACAAAAGAACGGTGTTTCCTACACATACGGACCATATCTAGTCCAACTCTGCTTCTGAAACTGATACAAAGCACTGGTCCTCTAACATCCAATGCTTGTCTGTTAAGATGAGAAACATCTGAGCTCCATGAACGATGTAGTTCATTTGACCAGAAAAGTGACTGCCCTTACCTGAAATGAAGTCTTGCTTGTAGGAAGACACAGAGACTGGGATTTAACTCCTTTTCTGAAGGGAAACACACAGCATAGTTCTCATCCATGGATCACACTCTGCTTTAGAGCGAGAAGCACGCTCTTGCTTTCTAAAGTCTCTAAGACAGCAGGAAACGTGAGTGTGCTGAGAACCACAGAACGGTGTTTACTACACATAGGGACCATATCTAGTCCAACTCTGCTTCTGAAACAGATACAAAGCACTGGTCCTCTACCATCCAATGCTTGTCTGTTAAGATGTGAAACGTGTGAGCTTTGTGAACGATGTAGTTCGTTTGAGCTGAAAAGTGACTGCCCTTACCTGAAACGAAGTCTTGCTTGTAGGAAGACATAGAGCCTGGGATTTAACTAATTTTCTGAAGGGAAACATACAGCATAGTTTTCATCCATGGATCACACTCTGCTTTAGAGCGAGAAGCACACTCTCGCTTTCGAGAGTCTCTAAGACAGCAGGAAATCTGAGTGTGCCCAGAACAAAAGAACGGTGTTTCCTACACATATGGACCATATCTAGTCCAACTCTGCTTCTGAAAGTGATACAAAGCAGTGGTCCTCTAATATCCAATGCTTGTCAGGTAAGATGAGAAACGTGTGAGCTTAGTGAATGATGTAGTTCCTTTGAACTGAAAAGTGACTGCCGTTACCTGAAACGAAGTCTTGCTTGTAGTAAGACACAGAGCCTGGGATTTAAGTCCATTTCTGAAGGGAAACACACAGCATAGTTCTCATCCATGGATCACACTCTGGTTTAGAACGAGAAGCACGCTCTTGCTTTCTAAAGTCTCTAAGACAGCAGGAAACGTGACTGTGCCCAGAACAAAAGATCGGTGTTTCCTACACATATGGACCATATGTAGTGCAAATCTGCTTCTGAAACTGATACAAAGCACTTGTCCTCTAACATCCAATGCTTGTCTGTTAAGATGAGAAACGTGTGAGCTCCGTGAAATATGTAGTTCGTTTGAGCTGAAAAGTTACTGCCCTTACCTGAAACGAAGTCTTGCTTGTAGGAAGACATAGAGCCTGGGATTTAACTACTTTTCTGAAGGGAAACACACAGCATAGTTTTCAACCATGGATCACACTATGCTTTAGAGCGAGAAGTTCACTCTTGCTTTCTAGAGTCTCTAAGACAGCAGGAAATCTGAGTGTACCCAGAACAAAAGAAAGGTGTTTCCTACACATATGGACCATAAGTAGTCCAAATCTGCTTCTGAAACTGATACAAAGCACTGACCCTCTAAATTCCAATGCTTGTCAGTTAAGAGGAGAAACGTGTGAGCTCAGTGACTGATGTAGGTCGTTTGAGCAGAAAAGTGACTGCCCTTACCTGAAACGAAGTCTTGCTTGTAGGAAGACTCAGAGCCTGGGATTTAACTCCGTTTCTGAAGGCAAACACATAGCATAGTTCTCATCCATGGATCACACTCTGCTTTAGAGCGAGAAGCACACTCTTGCTTTCTAGAGTCTCTAATACAGCAGGAAATCTGAGTGTGCCCAGAACAAAAGAAGGGTTTTTCCTACACATATGGACCATATGTAGTCCAAATCTGCTTCTGAAACTGAAAAAAAGCACTGACCATCTTAAATCCAATGCTTCTCAGTTAAGATGAGAAACGTGTGAGCTTCGTGAACGATGTAGTTCGTTTGAGCAGAAAACTGACTGCCCTAACCTGAAACGAAGTCTTGCTTGTAGGAAGACTCAGAGCCTGGGATTTAACTCCATTTCTGAAGTGAAACACACAGCAGTGTTCTCATCCATTGATCACACTCTGCGTTTGAACAAGAAGCATGCTCTTCTTTCTAGAGTCTCTAAGACAGCAGGAAAGTGAGTTTGCTGAGAACAAAAGAACAGTGTTTCATACACATACGGACCATATCTAGTCGAACTCTGCTTCTGAAACTGATACAAAGCACTGGTCCTCTACCATCCAATGCTTGTCTGTTAAGATGTGAAACGTGTGAGCTTTGTGAACGATGTAGTTCGTTTGAGCTGAAAAGAGACTGCCATTACCTGAAACGAAGTCTTGCTTGTAGGAAGACATAGAGCCTGGGATTTAACTAATTTTCTGAAGGGAAACATACAGCATAGATTTCATCCATGGATCACACTCTGCTTTAGAGCGAGAAGCACACTCTTGCTTTCTAGAGTCTCTAAGACAGCAGGAAATCTGAGTGTGCCCAAACAAAAGAACGGTGTTTCCTACACATATGGACCATATCTAGTCCAAATCTGCTTCTGAAACTGATACAAAGCACTGACCCTCTAACTTCCAATGTTTGTCAGTTAAGATGAGAAACGTGTGAGCTCAGTGAACGATGTAGTTCGTTTGAGCAGAAAAGTGACTGCCCTTACCTGAAACGAAGTCTTGCTTGTAGGAAGACTCAGAGCCTGGGATTTAACTCCATTTCTGAAGGCAAGCACACAGCATAGTTCTCATCCATGGATCACACTCTGCTTTAGAAAGAAGCATGCTCTTGCTTTCTATAGTCTATAAGACAGCAGGAAACGTGAGTGTGCTGAGAACAAAAGAATGGTGTTTCCTACACATACGGACCATATCTAGTCCAACTCTTCTTCTGAAACTGATACAAAGCACTGGTCCTCTAACATCCAATGCTTGTCAGTAAAGATGAGAAACGTGTGAGCTTCGTGAACGATGTAGTTCGTTTGAGCAGAAAAGTGACTGCCCTTACCTGAAACAAAGTCTTGCTTGTAGGAAGACTCAGAGCCTGGGATTTAACTCCATTTCTGAAGTAAAACAAACAGCAGTGTAATCATCCATTGATCACTCTCTGCTTTAGAACAAGAAGCACGCTCTTGATTTCTAGAGTCTCTAAGACAGCAGGAAATCTGAGTGTGCCCAGAACAAAAGATCGGTGTTTCCTACACATATGGACCATATCTAGTCCAAATCTCCTTCTGAAACTGATACAAAGCACTGACCCTCTAACTTCCAATGCTTGTCAGTTAAGATGAGAAACGTGTGAGCTCAGTGAACGATGTAGTTCATTTGAGCAGAAAAGTGACTGCCCTTACCTGAAACGTATTCTTGCTTGTAGGAAGACTCAGAGCCTGGGATATATCTCCATTTCTCAAGGGAAACACACAGCATAGTTCTCATCCATGGATCACACTCTGCTTTAGAAAGAAGCTCGCTCTTGCTTTCTAGATTCTCTAAGACAGCAGGAAACGTGAGTGTGCTGAGAACAAAAGAATGGTATTTCCTACACATATGGACCATATCTAGTCCAACTCTTCTTCTGAAACTGATACAAAGCACTGGTCCTCTAACATCCAATGCTTGTCAGGTAAGATGAGAAACGTGTGAGCTTCGTGAATGATGTAGTTCGTTTGAGCAGAAAACTGACTGCCCTTACCTGAAACGAAGTCTTGCTTGTAGGAAGACACAGAGCCTGGGATTTAACTCCTTTTCTGTAGGGAAACACACAGCATAGTTCTCATCCATGGATCACACTCTGCTTTAGAGCGAGAAGCACGCTTTTGCTTTCTACAGTATCTAAGACAACAGGTAACGTGAGTGTGCTGAGAACAAAAGAACGGTGTTTCCTACACATACGGACCATATCTAGTCCAACTCTGCTTCTGAAAGTGATACAAAGCAGTGGTCCTCTAACAGCCACTGCTTGTCAGTTAAGATGAGAAACGTGTGAGCTCCGTGAAAGATGTAGTTTGTTTGAGCTGAAAAGTGACTGCCCTTACCTGAAACGAAGTCTTGCTTGTAGGAAGACATAGAGCCTGGGATTTAACTACTTTTCTGAAGGGAAACACACAGCATAGTTTTCATCCATGGATCACACTCTGCTTTAGAGGGAGAAGCACACTCTTGCTTTCTAGAGTCTCTAAGACAGCAGGAAATCTGAGTGTGCCCAGAACAAAAGAACGGTGTTTCCTACACATATGAACCATATCTAGTCCTAATCTGCTTCTGAAACTGATACAAAGCACTGACCCTCTAACTTCCAATGCTTGTCAGTTAAGATGAGAAACGTGTGAGCTCAGTGAACGATGTAGTTCGTTTGAGCAGAAAAGTGACTGCCCTTACCTGAAACGAAGTCTTGCTTGTAGGAAGACTCAGAGCCTGGGATTTAACTCCATTTCTGAAGGCAAACACACTGCATAGTTCTCATCCATGGATCACACTCTGCTTTAGAAAGAAGCACGCTCTTGCTTTCTAGAGTCTCTAAGACAGCAGGAAACGTGAGTGTGCTGAGAACAAAAGAACGGTGTTTCCTACACATACGGACCATATCTAGTCCAACTCTTCTTCTGAAACTGATACAAAGCACTTGTCCTCTAACATCCAATGCTTGTCAGGTAAGATGAGAAACGTGTGAGCTTCGTGAACGATGTAGTTCGTTTGGGCAGAAAACTGACTGCCCTTACCTGAAACGAAGTCTTGCTTGTAGGAAGACACAGAGCCTGGGATTTAACTCCTTTTCTGTAGGGAAACACACAGCATAGTTCTCATCCATGGATCACACTCTGCTTAGAGCGAGAAGCACGCTTTTGCTTTCTACAGTATCTAAGACAACAGGTAACGTGAGTGTGCTGAGAACAAAAGAACGGTGTTTCCTACACATACGGACCATATCTAGTCCAACTCTGCTTCTGAAAGTGATACAAAGCAGTGGTCCTCTAACAGCCAATGCTTGTCAGTTAAGATGAGAAACGTGTGAGCTCCGTGAAAGATGTAGTTCCTTTGAGCTGAAAAGTGACTGCCCTTACCTGAAACGAAGTCTTGCTTGTAGGAAGACATAGAGCCTGGGATTTAACTACTTTTCTGAAGGGAAACACACAGCATAGTTTTCATCCATGGATCACACTCTGCTTTAGAGGGAGAAGCACACTCTTGCTTTCTAGAGTCTCTAAGACAGCAGGAAATCTGAGTGTGCCCAGAACAAAAGAACGGTGTTTCCTACACATATGAACCATATCTAGTCCTAATCTGCTTCTGAAACTGATACAAAGCACTGACCCTCTAACTTCCAATGCTTGTCAGTTAAGATGAGAAACGTGTGAGCTCTGTGAACGATGTAGTTCGTTTGAGCATAAAAGTGACTGCCCTTACCTGAAATGAAGTCTTGCTTGTAGGAAGACTCAGAGCCTGGGATTTAACTCCATTTCAGAAGGCAAACACACAGCATAGTTCTCATCCATGGATCACACTCTGCTTTTGAAAGAAGCACGCTCTTGCTTTCTAAAGTCTCTATGACAGCAGGAAACGTGAGTGTGCTGAGAACAAAATAACGGTGTTTCCTACACATACGGACCATATCTAGTCCAACTCTTCTTCTGAAACTGATACAAAGCACTGGTCCTCTAACATCCAATGCTTGTCTGTTAAGATGAGAAACGGGTGAGCTTCATGAACGATGTAGTTCGTTTGAGCAGAAAAGTGACTGCCCTTACCTGAAACGAAGTCTTGCTTGTAGGGAGACACAGAGCATGGGATTTAACTCCATTTCTGAAGTGAAACACACAGCATAGTCTCATCTATAGGTCACACTCTGTTTTAGAGCGAGAAGCACGCTCTTGCTTTCTAGAGTCTCTAAGACAGCAGGACACGTGAGTGTGCCCAGAACAAAAGATCGGTGTTTCCTACACATATGGACCATATGTAGTGCAAATCTGCTTCTGAAACTGATACAAAACACTGACTCTCTAACAGCCAATGCTTGTCAGTTAAGATGAGAAACGTGTGAGCTTCGTGAACGATGTAGTTCGTTTGAGCAGAAAAATGACTGCCCTTACCTGAAACGAAGTCTTGCTTGTAGGTAGACTCAGAGCCTGGGATTTAACTCCATTTCTGAAGTGAAACACACAGCAGTGTTCTCATCCATTGATCACACTCTGCGTTAGAACAAGAAGCATGCTCTTGCTTTCTATAGTCTCTAAGACAGCAGGAAACATGAGTTTGCTGAGAACAAAAGAACAGTGTTTCCTACACATACGGACCATATCTAGTCCAACTCTGCTTCTGAAACTGATACAAAGTACTGGTCCTCTAACATCCAATGCTTGTCTTTTAAGATGAGAAACATCTCAGCTCCGTAAACGATGTAGTTCGTTTGAGCAGAAAAGTGACTGCCCTTATCTGAAACGAAGTCTTGCTTGTAGGTAGACACAGAGCCTAGGATTTAACTACTTTTCTGAAGGGAAACACACAGCATAGTTCTCATCCATGGATCACACTCTGCTTTAGAGCGAGAAGCACGCTCTTGATTTCTACAGTCTCTAAGACAGCAGAAAACGTGAGTGTGCTGAGAACAAAAGAACGGTGTTTCCTACACATATGGACCATATCTAGTCCAAATCTGCTTCTGAAACTGATACAAAGCACTGACCCTCTAACTTCCAATGCTTGTCAGTTAAGATGACAAACGTGTGAACTCAGTGAAAGATGTAGTTCGTTTGAGCAGAAAAGTGACTGCCCTTACCTGAAATGAAGTCTTGCTTGTAGGAAGACTCAGAGCCTGGGATTTAACTCCATTTCTGAAGGCAAACACACAGCAGTGTTCTCATCCATTGATCACACTCTGCGTTAGAACAAGAAGCATGCTCTTGCATTCTATAGTCTCTAAGACAGCATGAAACATGAGTTTGCTGAGAACAAAAGAACGGTGTTTCCTACACATACGGACCATATCTAGTCCAACTCTGCTTCTGAAACTGATACAAAGCACTGGTCCTCTAACATCCAATGCTTGTCAGTTAAGATGAGAAACATCTGAGCTCCTTGAACGATGTAGTTCGTTTGAGCAGAAAAGTGACTGCCCTTACCTGAAACGAAGTCTTGCTTGTAGGAAGACACAGAGCCTGGGATTTAACTCCTTTTCTGAAGGGAAACACACAGCATAGTTCTCATCCATGGATCACACTCTGCTTTAGAGCAAGAAGCACGCTCTTGATTTCTACATTCTCTAAGACAGCAGGAAACGTGAGTGTGCTGAGAACAAAAGAACCGTGTTTCCTACACATACGGACCATATCTAGTCCAACTCTGCTTCTGAAACTGATACAAAGCACTGGTCCTCTAACATCCAATGCTTGTCTGTTAAGATGAGAAACATCTGAGCTCCGTGAACGATGTAGTTCGTTTGAGCAGAAAAGTGACTGCCCTTACCTGAAACGAAGTCTTGCTTGTAGGGAGACACAGAGCATGGGATTTAACTCCATTTTTGAAGTGAAACACACAGCATAGTCTCATCCATAGATCACACTCTGTTTTAGAGCGAGAAGCACGCTCTTGCTTTCTAGAGTCTCTAAGACAGCAGGAAACTTGAGTGTGCCCAGAACAAAAGTTCGGTGTTTCCTACACATATGGACCATATGTAGTGCAAATCTGCTTCTGAAACTGATACAAAGCACTGACTCTCTAACAGCCAATGCTTGTCAGTTAAGATGAGAAACGTGTGAGCTTCGTGAACGATGTAGTTCGTTTGAGCAGAAAACTGACTGCCCTTACCTGAAACGAAGTCTTGCTTGTAGGAAGACTCAGAGCCTGGGATTTAACTCCATTTCTGAAGTGAAACACACAGCAGTGTTCTCATCCATTGATCACACTCTGCGTTAGAACAAGAAGCATGCTCTTGCTCTCTATAGTCTCTAAGACAGCAGGAAACATGAGTTTGCTGAGAACAAAAGAACGGTGTTTCCTACACATACGGACCATATCTAGTCCAACTCTGCTTCTGAAACTGATACAAAGCACTGGTCCTCTAACATCCAATGCTTGTCTGTTAAGATGAGAAACATCTGAGCTCCATGAACGATGTAGTTCATTTGACCAGAAAAGTGACTGCCCTTACCTGAAATGAAGTCTTGCTTGTAGGAAGACACAGAGACTGGGATTTAACTCCTTTTCTGAAGGGAAACACACAGCATAGTTCTCATCCATGGATCACACTCTGCTTTAGAGCGAGAAGCACGCTCTTGCTTTCTAAAGTCTCTAAGACAGCAGGAAACGTGAGTGTGCTGAGAACCACAGAACGGTGTTTACTACACATAGGGACCATATCTAGTCCAACTCTGCTTCTGAAACAGATACAAAGCACTGGTCCTCTACCATCCAATGCTTGTCTGTTAAGATGTGAAACGTGTGAGCTTTGTGAACGATGTAGTTCGTTTGAGCTGAAAAGTGACTGCCCTTACCTGAAACGAAGTCTTGCTTGTAGGAAGACATAGAGCCTGGGATTTAACTAATTTTCTGAAGGGAAACATACAGCATAGTTTTCATCCATGGATCACACTCTGCTTTAGAGCGAGAAGCACACTCTCGCTTTCGAGAGTCTCTAAGACAGCAGGAAATCTGAGTGTGCCCAGAACAAAAGAACGGTGTTTCCTACACATATGGACCATATCTAGTCCAACTCTGCTTCTGAAAGTGATACAAAGCAGTGGTCCTCTAATATCCAATGCTTGTCAGGTAAGATGAGAAACGTGTGAGCTTAGTGAATGATGTAGTTCCTTTGAACTGAAAAGTGACTGCCGTTACCTGAAACGAAGTCTTGCTTGTAGTAAGACACAGAGCCTGGGATTTAAGTCCATTTCTGAAGGGAAACACACAGCATAGTTCTCATCCATGGATCACACTCTGGTTTAGAACGAGAAGCACGCTCTTGCTTTCTAAAGTCTCTAAGACAGCAGGAAACGTGACTGTGCCCAGAACAAAAGACCGGTGTTTCCTACACATATGGACCATATGTAGTGCAAATCTGCTTCTGAAACTGATACAAAGCACTTGTCCTCTAACATCCAATGCTTGTCTGTTAAGATGAGAAACGTGTGAGCTCCGTGAAATATGTAGTTCGTTTGAGCTGAAAAGTTACTGCCCTTACCTGAAACGAAGTCTTGCTTGTGGGAAGACATAGAGCCTGGGATTTAACTACTTTTCTGAAGGGAAACACACAGCATAGTTTTCAACCATGGATCACACTATGCTTTAGAGCGAGAAGTTCACTCTTGCTTTCTAGAGTCTCTAAGACAGCAGGAAATCTGAGTGTACCCAGAACAAAAGAAAGGTGTTTCCTACACATATGGACCATAAGTAGTCCAAATCTGCTTCTGAAACTGATACAAAGCACTGACCCTCTAAATTCCAATGCTTGTCAGTTAAGAGGAGAAACGTGTGAGCTCAGTGACTGATGTAGGTCGTTTGAGCAGAAAAGTGACTGCCCTTACCTGAAACGAAGTCTTGCTTGTAGGAAGACTCAGAGCCTGGGATTTAACTCCGTTTCTGAAGGCAAACACATAGCATAGTTCTCATCCATGGATCACACTCTGCTTTAGAGCGAGAAGCACACTCTTGCTTTCTAGAGTCTCTAATACAGCAGGAAATCTGAGTGTGCCCAGAACAAAAGAAGGGTTTTTCCTACACATATGGACAATATGTAGTCCAAATCTGCTTCTGAAACTGAAAAAAAGCACTGACCATCTTAAATCCAATGCTTCTCAGTTAAGATGAGAAACGTGTGAGCTTCGTGAACGATGTAGTTCGTTTGAGCAGAAAACTGACTGCCCTAACCTGAAACGAAGTCTTGCTTGTAGGAAGACTCAGAGCCTGGGATTTAACTCCATTTCTGAAGTGAAACACACAGCAGTGTTCTCATCCATTGATCACACTCTGCGTTTGAACAAGAAGCATGCTCTTCTTTCTAGAGTCTCTAAGACAGCAGGAAAGTGAGTTTGCTGAGAACAAAAGAACAGTGTTTCATACACATACGGACCATATCTAGTCGAACTCTGCTTCTGAAACTGATACAAAGCACTGGTCCTCTACCATCCAATGCTTGTCTGTTAAGATGTGAAACGTGTGAGCTTTGTGAACGATGTAGTTCGTTTGAGCTGAAAAGAGACTGCCTTTACCTGAAACGAAGTCTTGCTTGTAGGAAGACATAGAGCCTGGGATTTAACTAATTTTCTGAAGGGAAACATACAGCATAGATTTCATCCATGGATCACACTCTGCTTTAGAGCGAGAAGCACACTCTTGCTTTCTAGAGTCTCTAAGACAGCAGGAAATCTGAGTGTGCCCAAACAAAAGAACGGTGTTTCCTACACATATGGACCATATCTAGTCCAAATCTGCTTCTGAAACTGATACAAAGCACTGACCCTCTAACTTCCAATGTTTGTCAGTTAAGATGAGAAACGTGTGAGCTCAGTGAACGATGTAGTTCGTTTGAGCAGAAAAGTGACTGCCCTTACCTGAAACGAAGTCTTGCTTGTAGGAAGACTCAGAGCCTGGGATTTAACTCCATTTCTGAAGGCAAGCACACAGCATAGTTCTCATCCATGGATCACACTCTGCTTTAGAAAGAAGCATGCTCTTGCTTTCTATAGTCTATAAGACAGCAGGAAACGTGAGTGTGCTGAGAACAAAAGAATGGTGTTTCCTACACATACGGACCATATCTAGTCCAACTCTTCTTCTGAAACTGATACAAAGCACTGGTCCTCTAACATCCAATGCTTGTCAGTAAAGATGAGAAACGTGTGAGCTTCGTGAACGATGTAGTTCGTTTGAGCAGAAAAGTGACTGCCCTTACCTGAAACAAAGTCTTGCTTGTAGGAAGACTCAGAGCCTGGGATTTAACTACTTTTCTGAAGTAAAACAAACAGCAGTGTAATCATCCATTGATCACACTCTGCTTTAGAACAAGAAGCACGCTCTTGATTTCTAGAGTCTCTAAGACAGCAGGAAATCTGAGTGTGCCCAGAACAAAAGATCGGTGTTTCCTACACATATGGACCATATCTAGTCCAAATCTCCTTCTGAAACTGATACAAAGCACTGACCCTCTAACTTCCAATGCTTGTCAGTTAAGATGAGAAACGTGTGAGCTCAGTGAACGATGTAGTTCATTTGAGCAGAAAAGTGACTGCCCTTACCTGAAACGTATTCTTGCTTATAGGAAGACTCAGAGCCTGGGATATATCTCCATTTCTCAAGGGAAACACACAGCATAGTTCTCATCCATGGATCACACTCTGCTTTAGAAAGAAGCTCGCTCTTGCTTTCTAGATTCTCTAAGACAGCAGGAAACGTGAGTGTGCTGAGAACAAAAGAATGGTATTTCCTACACATATGGACCATATCTAGTCCAACTCTTCTTCTGAAACTGATACAAAGCACTGGTCCTCTAACATCCAATGCTTGTCAGTTAAGATGAGAAACGTGTGAGCATTGAGAACGATGTAGTTCGTTTGAGCAGAAAAGTGACTGCCCTTACCTGAAACGAAGTCTTGCTTGTAGGAAGACTCAGAGCCTGGGATTTAACTCCATTTCTGATGCGAAACACACAGCAGTACTCTCATCCATGGATCACACTCTGCTTTAGAGCGAGAAGCACGCTCTTGCTTTCTAAAGTCTCTAAGGGAGAAGGAAACGTGAGTGTGCTGAGAACAAAAGAACGATGTTTCCTACACATAGGGACCATATCTAGTCCAACTCTGCTTCTGAAACAGATACAAAGCACTGGTCCTCTAACATCCAATGCTTGTCAGTTAAGATGAGAAACGTGTGAGCTTCGTGAACGATGTAGTTCCTTTGAGCAGAAAAGTGACTGCCCTTACATGAAACGAAGTCTTGCTTGTAGGGAGACACAGTGCACGGGATTTAACTCCATTTGTGAAGTGAAACACACAGCATATTCTCATCCATGGATCACACTCTGTTTTAGAGCGAGAAGCACGCTCTTGTTTTCTAAAGTCTCTAAGACAGCAGGAAACGTAAGTATGCTGAGAAAAAAAGAATGGTGTTTCCTACACATACGGACCATATCTAGTCCAACTCTGCTTCTTAAACTGATACAAAGCACTGGTCTTCTAACATCCAATGCTTGTCTGTTAAGATGAGAAACGTGTGAGCTCCGTGATATATGTAGTTCGTTTGAGCTAAAAAGTGACTGCCCTTACCTGAAACGAAGTCTTGCTTGTAGGAAGACATAGAGCCTGGGATTTAACTACTTTTCTGAAGGGAAACACACAGCATAGTTCTCATCTATGGATCACACTATGCTTTCGAGCGAGAAGCACACTCTTGCTTTCTAGAGTCTCTAAGACAGCAGGAAATCTGAGTGTGCCCAGAACAAAAGAAAGGTGTTCCTACACATATGGACCATATCTAGTCCAAATCTGCTTGTGAAACTGATACAAAGCACTGACCCTCTAAATTCCAATGCTTGTCAGTTAAGAGGAGAAACGTGTGAGCTCACTGAACGATGTAGTTCGTTTGAGCAGAAAAGTGACTGCCCTTACCTGAAACGAAGTCTTGCTTGTAGGAAGACTCAGAGCCTGGGATTTAACAACATTTCTGAAGGCAAACACATAGCATAGTTCTCATCCATGGATCACACTCTGCTTTAGAGCGAGAAGCACGCTCTTGCTTTCTAGAGTCTCTAAGACAGCAGGAAACCTGAGTGTGCTGATCACAAAAGAACGGTGTTTCCTACACATACGGACCATATCTAGTCCAACTCTTCTTCTGAAACTGATACAAAGCACTGGTCCTCTAACATCCAATGCTTGTCAGTAAAGATGAGAAACGTGTGAGCTTCGTGAACGATGTAGTTCGTTTGAGCAGAAAAGTGACTGCCCTTACCTGAAACGAAGTCTTGCTTGTAGGAAGACTCAGAGCCTTGGATTTATCTCCATTTCTGAAGGGAAACACACAGCATAGTTCTCATCCATGGATCACACTCTGCTTTAGAGCGAGAAGCACACTCTAGATTTCTGGAGTCTCTAATAAATCAGGAAATCTGAGTGTGCTCAGAACAAAAGAACAGTGTTTCTACACATATGGACCATATGTAGTCCAAATCTGCTTCTGAAACTGATACAAAGCACTGACCCTCTAACATCCAATGCTTGTCAGTTAAGATGAGAAACGTGTGAGCTTCGTGAACGATGTAGTTAGTTTGAGCAGAAAAGTGACTGCCCTTACCTGAATTGAAGTCTTGCTTGTAGGAAGACTCAGAGCCTGGGATTTAACTCCATTTCTGAAGTAAAACACACAGCAGTGTAATCATCCATTGATCACACTCTGCTTTAGAACAAGAAGCACGCTCTTGATTTCTAGAGTCTCTAAGACAGCAGGAAATCTGAGTGTGCCCAGAACAAAAGATCGGTGTTTCCTACACATATGGACAATATCTAGTCCAAATCTCCTTCTGAAACTGATACACAGCACTGACCCTCTAACTTCCAATGCTTGTCAGTTAAGATGAGAAACGTGTGAGCTCAGTGAACGATGTAGTTCGTTTGAGCAGAAAAGTGACTGCCCTTACCTGAAACGAAGTCTTGCATGTAGGAAGACTCAGAGCCTGGGATTTATCTCCATTTCTCAAGGGAAACACACAGCATAGTTCTCATCCATGGATCACACTCTGCTTTAGAAAGAAGCACGCTCTTGCTTTCTAAAGTCTCTAAGACAGCAGGAAACTGTAGTGTGCTGAGAACAAAAGAATGGTGTTTCCTACACATATGGACCATATCAAGTCAAACTCTTCTTCTGAAACTGATACAAAGCAGTGGTCCTCTAACATCCAATGCTTGTCAGTTAAGATGAGAAACGTGTGAACTTTGTGAACGATGTAGTTCGTTTGAGCAGAAAAGTGACTGCCCTTACCTGAAACGAAGTCTTGCTTGTAGGAAGACTCAGAGCCTGGGATTTAACTCCATTTCTGATGTGAAACACACAGCAGTGCTCTCATCCATGGATCACACTCTGCTTTAGAGCGAGAAGCACGCTCTTGCTTTCTAAAGTCTCTAAGACAGCAGGAAATGTGAGTGTGCTGAGAACAAAAGAACGATGTTTCCTACACATAGGGACCATATCTAGTCCAACTCTGCTTCTGAAACAGATACAAAGCACTGGTCCTCTAACATCCAATGCTTGTCAGTAAAGATGAGAAACGTGTGAGCTTCGTGAACGATGTAGTTCGTTTGAGCAGAAAAGTGACTGCCCTTACCTGAAACGAAGTCTTGCTTGTAGGAAGACTCAGAGCCTGGGATTTATCTCCATTTTTGAAGGGAAACACACAGCATAGTTCTCATCCATGGATCACACTCTGCTTTAGAGCGAGAAGCACACTCTAGATTTCTAGAGTCTCTAATAAATCAGGAAATCTGAGTGTGCTCAGAACAAAAGAACAGTGTTTCCTACACATATGGACCATATGTAGTCCAAATCTGCTTCTGAAACTGATACAAAGCACTGACCCTCTAACATCCAATGCTTGTCAGTTAAGATGAGAAACGTGTGAGCTTCGTGAACGATGTAGTTAGTTTGAGCAGAAAAGTGACTGCCCTTACCTGAATTGAAGTCTTGCTTGTAGGAAGACTCAGAGCCTGGGATTTAACTCCATTTCTGAAGTAAAACACACAGCAGTGTAATCATCCATTGATCACACTCTGCTTTAGAACAAGAAGCACGCTCTTGATTTCTAGAGTCTCTAAGACAGCAGGAAATCTGAGTGTGCCCAGAACAAAAGATCGGTGTTTCCTACACATATGGACAATATCTAGTCCAAATCTCCTTCTGAAACTGATACACAGCACTGACCCTCTAACTTCCAATGCTTGTCAGTTAAGATGAGAAACGTGTGAGCTCAGTGAACGATGTAGTTCGTTTGAGCAGAAAAGTGACTGCCCTTACCTGAAACGAAGTCTTGCATGTAGGAAGACTCAGAGCCTGGGATTTATCTCCATTTCTCAAGGGAAACACACAGCATAGTTCTCATCCATGGATCACACTCTGCTTTAGAAAGAAGCACGCTCTTGCTTTCTAAAGTCTCTAAGACAGCAGGAAACTTTAGTGTGCTGAGAACAAAAGAATGGTGTTTCCTACACATATGGACCATATCAAGTCAAACTCTTCTTCTGAAACTGATACAAAGCAGTGGTCCTCTAACATCCAATGCTTGTCAGTTAAGATGAGAAACGTGTGAGCTCCGTGAAATATGTAGTTCGTTTGAGCTAAAAAGTGACTGCCCTTACCTGAAACGAAGTCTTGCTTGTAGGAAGACATAGAGCCTGGGATTTAACTACTTTTCTGAAGGGAAACACACAGCATAGTTCTCATCTATGGATCACACTATGCGTTAGAGCGAGAAGCACACTCTTGCTTTCTAGAGTCTCTAAGACAGCAGGAAATCTGAGTGTGCCCAGAACAAAAGAACGGTGTTTCCTACACATATGGACCATATGTAGTCCAAATCTGCTTCTGAAACTGATACAAAGCACTGACCCTCTAACATCCAATGCTTGTCAGTTAAGATGAGAAACGTGTGAGCTTCGTGAACGATGTAATTAGTTTGAGCAGAAAAGTGACTGCCCTTACCTGAATTGAAGTCTTGCTTGTAGGAAGACTCAGAGCCTGGGATTTAACTCAATTTCTGAAGTAAAACACACAGCAGTGTAATCATCCATTGATCACACTCTGCTTTAGAACAAGAAGCACGCTCTTGATTACTAGAGTCTCTAAGACAGCAGGAAATCTGAGTGTGCCCAGAAAAAAAAGAACGGTGTTTCCTACACATACGGACCATATCTAGTCCAACTCTGCTTCTTAAACTGATACAAAGCACTGACCCTCTAACTTCCAATGCTTGTCAGTTAAGATGGGAAACGTGAGAGCTCAGTGAATGATGTAGTTCGTTTGAGCAGAAAAGTGACTGCCCTTACCTGAAACGAAGTCTTGCTTGTAGGAAGACTCAGAGCCTGGGATTTAACTCCATTTCTGAAGGCAAACACACAGCATAGTTCTCATCCATGGATCACACTCTTCTTTAGAAAGAAGCACGCTATTGCTTTCTACAGTCTCTAAGACAGCAGGAAACGTGAGTATGCTGAGAAAAAAAGAACGGAGTTTCCTACACATACAGACTATATGTAGTCCTAATCTTCTTCTGAAGCTGATACAATGCACTGGTCCTCTAATATCCAATGCTTGTCAGTTAAGATGAGAAACGTGTGAGCTTCGTGAACAATGTAGTTCCTTTGAGCAGAAAAGTGACTGCCCTTACCTGAAACGAAGTCTTGCTTGTAGGGAGACTCAGAGCCTGGTATTTAACTCCAATTCTGGAGTGAAACACACAGCATTGTCTCATCCATTGATCACACTCTGCTTTGGAACCAGAAGCACGCTCTTGCTTTCTAGAGTCTCTAAGACAGCAGGAAACTTGAGTGTGCTGAGAACAAAAGAACGATGTTTCCTACACATAGGGACCATATCTAGTCCAACTCTGCTTCTGAAACAGGTACAAAGCACTGGTCCTCTAACATCCAATGCTTGTCAGTTAAGATGAGAAACGTGTGAGCTTCGTGAACGATGTAGTTCCTTTGAGCAGAAAAGTAACTGCCCTTACCTGAAACGAAGTCTTGCTTGTAGGAAGACATAGAGCCTGGGATTTAACTCCATTTCTGAAGGGAAACACACAGCATAGTTTTCATCCATGGATCACACTCTGCTTTAGAGCGAGAAGAACACTCTTGCTTTCTAGAGTCTCTAAGACAGCAGGAAATCTGAGTGTGCCCCGAATAAAAGAACGGTGTTTCCTACACATATGGACCATATCTAGTCCAAATCTCCTTCTGAAACTGATACAAAGCACTGACCCTCTAACTTCCAATGCTTGTCAGTTAAGATGAGAAACGTGTGAGCTTCGTGAACGATGTAGATCCTTTGAGCAGAAAAGTGACTGCCCTTACATGAAACGAAGTTTTGCTTGTAGGGAGACACCGAGTATGGGATTTAACTCCATTTCTGAAGTGAAACACACAGCATAGTTTCATCCATGGATCACAATCTGTTTTAGAGCGAGAAGCACGCTCTTGCTTTCTAAAGTCTCTAAGACAGCAGGAAACGTAAGTGTGCTGAGAAAAAAAGAATGGTGTTTCCTACACATACGGACCATACCTAGTCCAACTCTGCTTCTTAAACTGATACAAAGCACTGGACTTCTAACATCCAATGCTAGTCTGTTAAGATGAGAAACGTGTGAGCTCCGTGAAATATGTAGTTCGTTTGAGCTAAAAAGTGACTGCCCTTACCTGAAACGAAGTCTTGCTTGTAGGAAGACATAGAGCCTGGGATTTAACTACTTTTCTGAAGGGAAACACACAGCATAGTTCTCATCTATGGATCACACTATGCGTTAGAGCGAGAAGCACACTCTTGCTTTCTAGAGTCTCTAAGACAGCAGGAAATCTGAGTGTGCCCAGAACAAAAGAACGGTGTTTCCTACACATACGGACCATATCTATTCCAAATCTGCTTCTGAAACTGATACAAAGCAATGACCCTTTAAATTCCAATGCTTGTCAGTTAAGATGTGAAACGTGTGAGCTCAGTGAACGATGTAGTTCCTTTGAGCAGAAAAGTAACTGCCCTTACCTGAAACGAATTCTTGCTTGTAGGAAGACTCAGAGCCTGGGATTTAACTCCATTTCTGAAGTGAAACACACAGCAGTGTTCTCATCCATTGATCACATTCTGCGTTTTAACAAGAAGCATGCTCTTCTTTCTAGAGTCTCTAAGACAGCAGGAAACGTGAGTTTGCTGAAAACAAAAGAACGGTGTTTCATACACATACGGACCATATCTAGTCGAACTCTGCTTTGGAAATTGATACAAAGCAATGGTCCTCTAACATCCAATGCTTGTCTGTTAAGATGAGAAACGTGTGCGCTTCGTGAACGATATAGTTAGTTTGAGCAGAAAAGTGACTCCCCTTACCTGAATTGAAGTCTTGCTTGTAGGAAGACTCAGAGCCTTGGATTTAACTCCATTTCTGAAGTAAAACATACAGCAGTGTAATCATCCATTGTTCATACTCTGCTTTAGAACAAGAATCACGCTCTTGATTTCTAGAATCTCTAAGACAGCAGGAAACGTGAGTGTGCTGAGAACAAAAGAACGGTGTTTCCTACATATAGGGACCATATCTAGTCCAACTCTGCTTCTGAAACAGATACAAAGCACTGGTCCTCTAACATCCAATGCTTGTCAGTTAAGATGAGAAACGTGTGAGCTTCGTGAATGATGTAGTTCCTTTGAGCAGAAAAGTGACTACCCTTACATGAAACGAAGTCTTGCTTGTAGGGAGACACAGAGCATGGGATTTAACTCCATTTCTGAAGTGAAACACACAGCATAGTTCTCATCCATGGATCACACTCTGTTTTAGAGCGAGAAGCACGCTCTTGCTTTCTAGAGTCTCTAAGACAGCAGGAAACGTGAGTGTGCCCAGAACAAAAGATCGGTGTTTCCTACACATATGGACCATATGTAGTCCAAATCTGCTTCTGAAACTGATACAAAGCACTGAGCCTCTAACATATAATGCTTGTCAGTTAAGATGAGAAACGTGTGAGCTTCGTGAACGATGTAGTTCGTTTGAGCAGAACACTGACTGCCCTTACCAGAAACGAAGTCTTGCTTGTAGGAAGACTCAGAGCCTGGGATTTAACTCCATTTCTGAAGTGAAACACACAACAGTGTTCTCATCCATTTATCACACTCTGCGTTTGAACAAGAAGCATGCTCTTCTTTCTAGAGTCTCTAAGACAGCAGGAAACGTGAGTTTGCTGAGAACAAAACAACGGTGTTTCCTACACATACGGACCATATCTAGTCCAACTCTTCTTCTGAAACTGATACAAAGCACTGGTCCTCTAACATCCAATGCTTGTCAGTAAAGATGAGAAACGTGTGAGCTTCGTGAACGATGTAGTTCGTTTGAGCAGAAAACTGACTGCCCTTACCTGAAACGAAGTCTTGCTTGTAGGAAGACATAGAGCCTGGGATTTAACTACTTTTCTGAAGGGAAACACACAGCATAGTTTTCATCCATGGATCACACTCTGCTTTAGAGCGAGAAGCACACTCTTGCTTTCTAGAGTCTCTAAGACAGCAGGAAATATGAGTGTGACCAGAATAAAAGAACTGTGTTTCCTACACATATGGACCATATCTAGTCCAAATCTCCTTCTGAAACTGATACAAAGCACTGACCCTCTAACTTCCAATGCTTTTCAGTTAAGATGAGAAACGTGTGAGCTCAGTGAACGATGTAGTTCGTTTGAGCAGAAAAGTGACTGCCCTTACCTGAAACGAAGTCTTGCTTGTAGGAAGACTCAGAGCCTGGGATTTAACTCCATTTGTGAAGGGAAACACACAGCATAGTTCTCATCCATGGATCACACTCTGCTTTAGAGCAAGAAGCATGCTCTTGCTTTCTAGAGTCTCTAAGACAGCAGGAAATCTGAGTGCCCAGAATAAAAGAACAGTGTTTCCTACACATATGGACCATATCTAGTCCAAATCTCCTTCTGAAACTGATACAAAGCACTGGTCCTCTAACATCCAATGCTTGTCTGTTAAGATGAGAAACGTGTGAGCTCAGTGAACGATGTAGTTCGTTTGAGCTGAAAAGTGACTGCTCTTACCTGAAACGAAGTCTTGCTTGTAGGAAGACACAGAGCCTGGGATTTAACTCCATTTCTGAAGGGAAACACACAGCATAGTTCTCATCCATGGATCACACTCTGCTTTAGAGCGAGAAGCATGCTCTTGCTTTCTAGAGTCTCTAAGACAGCAGGAAACGTGAGTGTGCTGAGAACAAAAGAACGGTGTTTCCTACACATAGGGACTATATGTAGTCCAACTCTGCTTCTGAAACAGATACAAAGCACTGACCCTCTAACATCCAATGCTTGTCAGTTAAGATGAGAAACGTGTGAGCTTCGTGAACGATGTAGTTCGTTTGAGCAGAAAACTGACTGCCCTTTCCTGAAACGAAGTCTTGCTTGTAGGAAGACTCAGAGCCTGGTATTTAACTCCATTTCTGAAGTGAAACACACAGCAGTGTTCTCATCCATTTATCACACTCTGTGTTTGAACAAGAAGCATGCTCTTCTTTCTAGAGTCTCTAAGACAGCAGGAAACGTGAGTTTGCTGAGAACAAAAGAACGGTGTTTCATACACATACGGACCATATCTAGTCGAACTCTGCTTTGGAAATTGATAGAAAGCAATGGTCCTCTAATATCCAATGCTTGTCTGTTAAGATGAGAAACGTGTGAGCTCGTGAAAGATGTAGTTCGTTTGAGCTGAAAAGTGACTGCCCTTACCTGAAACGAAGTCTTGCTTGTAGGAAGACATAGAGCCTGGTATTTAACTACTTTTCTGAAGGGAAACACACAGCATAGTTTTCATCCATGGATCACACTCTGCTTTAGAGCGAGAAGCACACTCTTGCTTTCTAGAGTCTCTAAGACAGCAGGAAATCTGAGTGTGCCCAGAATAAAAGATGGGTGTTTCCTACACATATGGACCATATCTAGTCCAAATCTCCTTCTGAAACTGATACAAAGCACTGACCCTCTAACTTCCAATGCTTGTCAGTTAAGATGAGAAACGTGTGACCTCATTGAACGATGTAGTTCGTTTGAGCAGAAAAGTGACTGCCCTTACCTGAAATGAAGTCTTGCTTGTAGGAAGACTCAGAGCCTGGGATTTAACACCATTTCTGAAGTGAAACACACAGCATAGTCTCATCCATGGATCACACTCTGTTTTGGAGCGAGAAGCACACTCTTGCTTTCTAAAGTCTCTAAGACAGCAGGAAATGTGAGTGTGCTGAGAACAAACAAACGGTGTTTCCTACACATACGGACCATATCTAGTCCAACTCTTCTTCTGAAATTGATACAAAGCACTGGTCCTCTAACATCCAAAGCTTGTCATTTAAGATGAGAAACGTGTGAGCATCGTGAACGATGTAGTTCGTTGAGCAGAAAACTGACTGCCCTTACCGGAAACGAAGTATTGCTTTTAGGAAGATTCAGAGCCTGGGATTTAACTCCATTTCTGAAGTGAAACACACAGCAGTGTTCTCATCCATTGATCACACTCTGCTTTAGAACAAGAAGCATGCTTTTGCTTTCTCGAGTCTCTAAGACAGCAGGAAACATGAGTTTGCTGAGAACAAAAGAACGGTGTTTCCTACACATATGGACCGTATCTAGTCGAACTCTGCTTCTGAAACTGATACAAAGCACTGGTCCTCTAACTTCCAATGCTTGTCAGTTAAAATGAGAAAGGTGTGAGCTCCGTGAAAGACGTAGTTCGTTTGAACAGAAAAGTGACTGCCCTTACCTGAAAGGAAGTCTTGCTTGTAGGGAGACTCAGAGCATGGGATTTAACTCCATTTCTGAAGTGAAACACACAGCATTGTCTCATCCATTGATCACACTCTGCTTTAGAGCGAGAAGCACACTCTTGCTTTCTAGAGTCTCTAAGACAGCAGGAAACGTGAGTGTGCCCAGAACAAAAGATCGGTGTTTCCTCCACATATGGACCATATGTAGTCCAAATCTTCTTCTGAAACTGATACAATGCACTGGTCCTCTAACATCCAATGCTTGTCAGTTAAGATGAGAAACGTGTGAGCTTCGTGAACGATGTAGTTCCTTGGAGCAGAAAACTGACTGCCCTTACCTTAAACGAAGTCTTGCTTGTAGGGAGACTCAGAGCATGGGATTTAACTCCATTTCTGAAGTGAAACACACAG
The DNA here is from genome assembly GCA_949786385.1 of Onychomys leucogaster. NCBI lineage: Eukaryota > Metazoa > Chordata > Mammalia > Rodentia > Cricetidae > Onychomys > Onychomys leucogaster. Next base: position 864,095 of record CATKUP010000172.1, read on the forward strand.
CATTGTCTCATCCATTGATCACACTCTGATTTAGAACAAGAAGCACGCTCTTGCTTTCTAGAGTCTCTAAGACAGCAGGAAACATAAGTGTGCTGAGAAAAAAAGAACGGTGTTTCCTACACATACGGTCCATATCTAGTCCAACTCTGCTTCTTAAACTGATACAAAGCACTGGTCTTCTAACATCCAATACTTGTCTGTTAAGATGAGAAACGTGTGAACTCAGTGAACGATGTAGTTCGTTTGAGCTGAAAAGTGACTGCTCTTACCTGAAACGAAGTCTTGCTTGTAGGAAGACACAGAGCCTGGGATTTAACTCCATTTCTGAAGGGAAACACACAGCATAGTTCTCATCCATGGATCACACTCTGCTTTAGAGCGAGAAGCACGCTCTTGCTTTCTAGAGTCTCTAAGACAGCAGGAAACGTGAGTGTGCTGAGAACAAAAGAACGGTGTTTCCTACACATACGGACCATATCTAGTCCAACTCTTCTTCTGAAACTGATACAAAGCACTGGTCCTCTAACCTCCAATGCTTGTCAATTAAGATGAGAAACGTGTGAGCTACGTGAACGATGTGGTTCGTTTGAGCAGAAAACTGACTGTCCTTACCTGAAACGAATTCTTGCTTGTAGGAAGACTCATAGCCTGGGATTTAACTCCATTTCTGAAGTGAAACACACAGCAGTGTTCTCATCCATTGATCACACTCTGCTTTAGAACAAGAAGCACGCTCTTGCTTTCTAGAGTCTCTAAGACAGCAGGAAACATGAGCTTGCTGAGAACAAAAGAACGGTGTTTCCTACACATATGTACCGTATCTAGTCCAACTCTGCTTCTGAAACTGATACAAAGCACTGGTCCTCTAACATCCAATGCTTGTCTGTTAAGATGAGAAACGTGTGAGCTCCGTGAAAGATGTAGTTCGTTTGAGCTGAAAAGTGACTGCCCTTACCTGAAAGGAAGTCTTGCTTGTAGGAAGACATAGAGCCTGGGATTTAACTACTTTTCTGAAGGGAAACACACAGCATAGTTTTCATCCATGGATCACACTCTGCTTTAGAGAGAGAAGCACGCTCTTGCTTTCTAAAATCTCTAAGACAGCAGGAAATGTGAGTGTGCTGAGAACAAAAGAACGGTGTTTCCTACACATACAGACCATATCTAGTCCAACTCTGCTTCTGAAACAGATACAAAGCACTGGTCCTCTAATATCTAATCCTTGTCAGTTAAGATGAGAAACGTGTGAGCTCTTGAAAGATGTAGTTCGTTTGAGCTGAAAAGTGACTGCCCTTACCTGAAACGAGGTCTTGCTTGTAGGGAGACTCAGAGCCTGGGATTTAACTCCATTTCTGAAGGGAAACACACAGCATAGTTCTCATCCATTGATCACACTCTGCTTTAGAGCGAGAAGCACGCTCTTGCATTCTAGAGTCTCTAAGACAGCAGGTAAAGTGAGTGTGCTGAGAACAAAAGAAAGGTGTTTCCTACACATATGGACATTATATAGTCCAACTCTTCTTCTGAAATTGATACAAAGCACTGGTCCTCTAACATCCAATGCTTGTCATTTAAGATGAGAAACGTGTGAGCATCGTGAACAATGTAGTTCGTTTGAGCAGAAAAGTGACTGCCCTTACCTGAAACGAAGTCTTGCTTGTAGGAAGATTCAGAGCCTGGGATTTAACTCCATTTCTGAAGTGAAACACACAGCAGTATTCTCATCCATTGATCACACTCTGCTTTAGAACAAGAAGCATGCTTTTGCTTTCTCGAGTCTCTAAGACAGCAGGAAACGTGAGTTTGCTGAGAACAAAAGAACGGTGTTTCCTACACATACGGAGCATATCTAGTCGAACTCTGCTTCTGAAACTGATACAAAGCACTGGACCTCTAACTTCCAATGCTTGTCAGTTAAAATGAGAAAGGTGTGAGCTCAGTGAATGATGTAGTTCGTTTGAGCAGAAAAGTGACTGCCCTTACCTGAAACAAAGTCTTGCTTGTAGGAAGACTCAGAGCCTGGGATTTAACTCCATTTCTGAAGGCAAACACACAGCATAGTTCTCATCCATGGATCACACTCTGCTTTAGAGCAAGAAGTACGCTCTAGCTTTCTAGAGTCTCTAATACTGCGGGAAACGTGAGTTTGCTGAGAACAAAAGAACGGTGGTTCCTACACATACGCACCATATCTAGTCCAACTCTGCTTCTGAAACTGATACAAAGTACTGGTCCTCTAACATCCAATGCATGTATGTTAAGATGAGAAACGTGTGAGCTCCGTGAAAGATGTAGTTCGTTTGAGCTGAAAAGTGACTGCCCTTACCTGACACGAAGTCTTGCTTGTAGGAAGACACAGAGCCTGGGATTTAACTCCATTTCTGAAGGGAAACACACAGCATAGTTCTCATCCATGGATCACACTCTGCTTTAGAGCGAGAAGCACGCTCTTGCTTTCTAGAGTCTCTAAGACAGCAGGAAACGTGAGTGTGCTGAGAACAAAAGAACGGTGTTTCCTACACATACGGACCATATCTAGTCCAACTCTTCTTCTGAAACTGATACAAAGCACTGGTCCTCTAACCTCCAATGCTTGTCAATTAAGATGAGAAACGTGTGAGCTACGTGAACGATGTGGTTCGTTTGAGCAGAAAACTGACTGTCCTTACCTGAAACGAATTCTTGCTTGTAGGAAGACTCATAGCCTGGGATTTAACTCCATTTCTGAAGTGAAACACACAGCAGTGTTCTCATCCATTGATCACACTCTGCTTTAGAACAAGAAGCACGCTCTTGCTTTCTAGAGTCTCTAAGACAGCAGGAAACATGAGCTTGCTGAGAACAAAAGAACGGTGTTTCCTACACATATGTACCGTATCTAGTCCAACTCTGCTTCTGAAACTGATACAAAGCACTGGTCCTCTAACATCCAATGCTTGTCTGTTAAGATGAGAAACGTGTGAGCTCCGTGAAAGATGTAGTTCGTTTGAGCAGAAAAGTGACTGCCCTTACCTGAAAGGAAGTCTTGCTTGTAGGAAGACATAGAGCCTGGGATTTAACTACTTTTCTGAAGGGAAACACACAGCATAGTTTTCATCCATGGATCACACTCTGCTTTAGAGAGAGAAGCACGCTCTTGCTTTCTAAAGTCTCTAAGACAGCAGGAAATGTGAGTGTGCTGAGAACAAAAGAACGGTGTTTCCTACACATACAGACCATATCTAGTCCAACTCTGCTTCTGAAACAGATACAAAGCACTGGTCCTCTAATATCTAATCCTTGTCAGTTAAGATGAGAAACGTGTGAGCTCTTGAAAGATGTAGTTCGTTTGAGCTGAAAAGTGACTGCCCTTACCTGAAACGAGGTCTTGCTTGTAGGGAGACTCAGAGCCTGGGATTTAACTCCATTTCTGAAGGGAAACACACAGCATAGTTCTCATCCATTGATCACACTCTGCTTTAGAGCGAGAAGCACGCTCTTGCATTCTAGAGTCTCTAAGACAGCAGGTAAAGTGAGTGTGCTGAGAACAAAAGAAAGGTGTTTCCTACACATATGGACATTATATAGTCCAACTCTTCTTCTGAAATTGATACAAAGCACTGGTCCTCTAACATCCAATGCTTGTCATTTAAGATGAGAAACGTGTGAGCATCGTGAACAATGTAGTTCGTTTGAGCAGAAAAGTGACTGCCCTTACCTGAAACGAAGTCTTGCTTGTAGGAAGATTCAGAGCCTGGGATTTAACTCCATTTCTGAAGTGAAACACACAGCAGTATTCTCATCCATTGATCACACTCTGCTTTAGAACAAGAAGCATGCTTTTGCTTTCTCGAGTCTCTAAGACAGCAGGAAACGTGAGTTTGCTGAGAACAAAAGAACGGTGTTTCCTACACATACGGAGCATATCTAGTCGAACTCTGCTTCTGAAACTGATACAAAGCACTGGACCTCTAACTTCCAATGCTTGTCAGTTAAAATGAGAAAGGTGTGAGCTCTGTGAATGATGTAGTTCGTTTGAGCAGAAAAGTGACTGCCCTTACCTGAAACAAAGTCTTGCTTGTAGGAAGACTCAGAGCCTGGGATTTAACTCCATTTCTGAAGGCAAACACACAGCATAGTTCTCATCCATGGATCACACTCTGCTTTAGAGCAAGAAGTACGCTCTAGCTTTCTAGAGTCTCTAATACTGCGGGAAACGTGAGTTTGCTGAGAACAAAAGAACGGTGGTTCCTACACATACGCACCATATCTAGTCCAACTCTGCTTCTGAAACTGATACAAAGTACTGGTCCTCTAACATCCAATGCATGTATGTTAAGATGAGAAACGTGTGAGCTCCGTGAAAGATGTAGTTCGTTTGAGCTGAAAAGTGACTGCCCTTACCTGACACGAAGTCTTGCTTGTAGGAAGACACAGAGCCTGGGATTTAACTCCATTTCTGAAGGGAAACACACAGCATAGTTCTCATCCATGGATCACACTCTGCTTTAGAGCGAGAAGCACGCTCTTGCTTTCTAGAGTCTCTAAGACAGCAGGAAACGTGAGTGTGCTGAGAACAAAAGAACGGTGTTTCCTACACATACGGACCATATCTAGTCCAACTCTTCTTCTGAAACTGATACAAAGCACTGGTCCTCTAACCTCCAATGCTTGTCAATTAAGATGAGAAACGTGTGAGCTACGTGAACGATGTGGTTCGTTTGAGCAGAAAACTGACTGTCCTTACCTGAAACGAATTCTTGCTTGTAGGAAGACTCATAGCCTGGGATTTAACTCCATTTCTGAAGTGAAACACACAGCAGTGTTCTCATCCATTGATCACACTCTGCTTTAGAACAAGAAGCACGCTCTTGCTTTCTAGAGTCTCTAAGACAGCAGGAAACATGAGCTTGCTGAGAACAAAAGAACGGTGTTTCCTACACATATGTACCGTATCTAGTCCAACTCTGCTTCTGAAACTGATACAAAGCACTGGTCCTCTAACATCCAATGCTTGTCTGTTAAGATGAGAAACGTGTGAGCTCCGTGAAAGATGTAGTTCGTTTGAGCAGAAAAGTGACTGCCCTTACCTGAAAGGAAGTCTTGCTTGTAGGAAGACATAGAGCCTGGGATTTAACTACTTTTCTGAAGGGAAACACACAGCATAGTTTTCATCCATGGATCACACTCTGCTTTAGAGAGAGAAGCACGCTCTTGCTTTCTAAAGTCTCTAAGACAGCAGGAAATGTGAGTGTGCTGAGAACAAAAGAACGGTGTTTCCTACACATACAGACCATATCTAGTCCAACTCTGCTTCTGAAACAGATACAAAGCACTGGTCCTCTAATATCTAATCCTTGTCAGTTAAGATGAGAAACGTGTGAGCTCTTGAAAGATGTAGTTCGTTTGAGCTGAAAAGTGACTGCCCTTACCTGAAACGAGGTCTTGCTTGTAGGGAGACTCAGAGCCTGGGATTTAACTCCATTTCTGAAGGGAAACACACAGCATAGTTCTCATCCTTTGATCACACTCTGCTTTAGAGCGAGAAGCACGCTCTTGCATTCTAGAGTCTCTAAGACAGCAGGTAAAGTGAGTGTGCTGAGAACAAAAGAAAGGTGTTTCCTACACATATGGACATTATATAGTCCAACTCTTCTTCTGAAATTGATACAAAGCACTGGTCCTCTAACATCCAATGCTTGTCATTTAAGATGAGAAACGTGTGAGCATCGTGAACAATGTAGTTCGTTTGAGCAGAAAAGTGACTGCCCTTACCTGAAACGAAGTCTTGCTTGTAGGAAGATTCAGAGCCTGGGATTTAACTCCATTTCTGAAGTGAAACACACAGCAGTATTCTCATCCATTGATCACACTCTGCTTTAGAACAAGAAGCATGCTTTTGCTTTCTCGAGTCTCTAAGACAGCAGGAAACGTGAGTTTGCTGAGAACAAAAGAACGGTGTTTCCTACACATACGGAGCATATCTAGTTGAACTCTGCTTCTGAAACTGATACAAAGCACTGGACCTCTAACTTCCAATGCTTGTCAGTTAAAATGAGAAAGGTGTGAGCTCAGTGAACGATGTAGTTCGTTTGAGCAGAAAAGTGACTGCCCTTACCTGAAACAAAGTCTTGCTTGTAGGAAGACTCAGAGCCTGGGATTTAACTCCATTTCTGAAGGCAAACACACAGCATAGTTCTCATCCATGGATCACACTCTGCTTTAGAGCAAGAAGTACGCTCTAGCTTTCTAGAGTCTCTAATACTGCAGGAAACGTGAGTGTGCTGAGAACAAAAGAACGGTGTTTCCTACACATACGGACCATATCTAGTCCAACTCTTCTTCTGAAACTGATACAAAGCACTGGTCCTCTAACATCCAATGCTTGTCAGTTAAGATGAGAAACGTGTGAGCTTCATGAACGATGTAGTTCGTTTGAGCAGAAAAGTGACTGCCCTTACCTGAAACGAAGTCTTGCTTGTAGGAAGACTCAGAGCCTGGGATTTAACTCCATTTCTGAAGTGAAACACACAGCAGAGTTCTCATCCATGGATCACACTCTGCTTTAGAGCAAGAAGCACACTCTTGCTTTCTAGAGTCCCTAAGACAGCAGGAAACGTGAGTGTGCCCAGAACAAAAGAACGGTGTTTCCTACACATATGGACCATATGTAGTCCAAATCTGCTTCTGAAACTGATACAAAGCACTGACCCTCTAACATCCAATGCTCGTCAGTTAAGATGAGAAAAGTGTGAGCTTCGTGAATGATGTAGTTCGTTTGAGCAGAAAAGTGACTGCCCTTACCTGAATTGAAGTCTTGCTTGTAGGAAGACTCAGAGCCTGGGATTTAACTCCATTTCTGAAGGGAAACACACAGCATAGTTCTCATCCATGGATCACACTCTGCTTTAGAGCGAGAAGCAGGCTAATGCTTTCTAGAGTCTATAAGACAGCAGGAAACATGAGTGTGCTGAGAACAAAAGAACGGTGTTTCCTACACATACGGACCATATCTAGGCCAACTCTTCTTCTGAAACTGATACAAAGCACTGGTCCTCTAACATCCAATGCTTGTCAATTAAGATGAGAAACGTGTGAGCTCAGTGAACGATGTAGTTCGTTTGAGCTGAAAAGTGACTGCCCTTACCTGAAACGAAGTCTTGCTTGTAGGAAGACTCAGAGCCTGGGATTTAACTCCATTTCTGAAGTGAAACACATAGCATAGTTCTCATCCATTGATCACACTCTGCTTTAGAACAAGAAGCACGCTCTTGCTTTCTAGACTCTCTAAGACAGCAGGAAACGTGAGTTTGCTGAGAACAAAAGAACGGTGGTTCCTACACATACGCACCATATCTAGTCCAACTCTGCTTCTGAAACTGATACAAAGTACTGGTCCTCTAACATCCAATGCATGTATGTTAAGATGAGAAACGTGTGAGCTCCGTGAAAGATGTAGTTCGTTTGAGCTGAAAAGTGACTGCCCTTACCTGACACGAAGTCTTGCTTGTAGGGAGACTCAGAGCCTGGGATTTAACTCCATTTCTGAAGGGAAACACACAGCATAGTTCTCATCCATTGATCACACTCTGCTTTAGAGCGAGAAGCACGCTCTTGCATTCTAGAGTCTCTAAGACAGCAGGTAAAGTGAGTGTGCTGAGAACAAAAGAAAGGTGTTTCCTACACATATGGACATTATATAGTCCAACTCTTCTTCTGAAATTGATACAAAGCACTGGTCCTCTAACATCCAATGCTTGTCATTTAAGATGAGAAACGTGTGAGCATCGTGAACAATGTAGTTCGTTTGAGCAAAAAACTGACTGCCCTTACCTGAAACGAAGTCTTGCTTGTAGGAAGATTCAGAGCCTGGGATTTAACTCCATTTCTGAAGTGAAACACACAGCAGTATTCTCATCCATTGATCACACTCTGCTTTAGAACAAGAAGCATGCTTTTGCTTTCTCGAGTCTCTAAGACAGCAGGAAACGTGAGTTTGCTGAGAACAAAAGAACGGTGTTTCCTACACATACGGAGCATATCTAGTCGAACTCTGCTTCTGAAACTGATACAAAGCACTGGACCTCTAACTTCCAATGCTTGTCAGTTAAAATGAGAATGGTGTGAGCTCAGTGAATGATGTAGTTCGTTTGAGCAGAAAAGTGACTGCCCTTACCTGAAACAAAGTCTTGCTTGTAGGAAGACTCAGAGCCTGGGATTTAACTCCATTTCTGAAGGCAAACACACAGCATAGTTCTCATCCATGGATCACACTCTGCTTTAGAGCAAGAAGTACGCTCTAGCTTTCTAGAGTCTCTAATACTGCAGGAAACGTGAGTGTGCTGAGAACAAAAGAACGGTGTTTCCTACACATACGGACCATATCTAGTCCAACTCTTCTTCTGAAACTGATACAAAGCACTGGTCCTCTAACATCCAATGCTTGTCAGTTAAGATGAGAAACGTGTGAGCTTCATGAACGATGTAGTTCGTTTGAGCAGAAAAGTGACTGCCCTTACCTGAAACGAAGTCTTGCTTGTAGGAAGACTCAGAGCCTGGGATTTAACTCCATTTCTGAAGTGAAACACACAGCAGAGTTCTCATCCATGGATCACACTCTGCTTTAGAGCAAGAAGCACACTCTTGCTTTCTAGAGTCTCTAAGACAGCAGGAAACGTGAGTGTGCCCAGAACAAAAGAACGGTGTTTCCTACACATATGGACCATATGTAGTCCAAATCTGCTTCTGAAACTGATACAAAGCACTGACCCTCTAACATCCAATGCTCGTCAGTTAAGATGAGAAAAGTGTGAGCTTCGTGAATGATGTAGTTCGTTTGAGCAGAAAAGTGACTGCCCTTACCTGAAACGAAGTCTTGCTTGTAGGAAGACATAGAGCCTGGGATTTAACTCCATTTCTGAAGGGAAACTAACAGCAGAGTTCTCATCCATGGATCACACTCTGCTTTAGAGCAAGAAGCATGCTCTTGCTTTCTAAAGTCCCTAAGACAGCAGGAAACGTGAGTGTGCTGAGAACAAAAGACCGGTGTTTCCTACACATACGGGCATTGTATAGTCCAACTCTGCTTCTGAAACTGATAAAAAGCACTGGTTCTAAAATCTATTGCTTGTCTGTTAAGATGAGAAACGTGTGAGCTTCGTGAAGGATGTAGTTCCTTTGAGCAGAAAAGTGACTGCCCTTACCTGAAACGAAGTCTTGCTTGTAGGAAGACACACAGCCTGGGATTTAATTCCATTTCTGAAGGGAAACACACAGCATAGTTCTCATCCATGGATCACACTCTGCTTTAGAGCGAGAAGGATGCTCTTCCTTTCTAAAGTCTCTAAGCCAGCAGGAAACGTGAGTGTGCTGAGAACAAAAGAACGGTGTTTCCTACACATACGGCCGATATCTTGTCCAACTCTTCTTCTGAAACTGATACAATGCACTGGTCCTCTAACATCCAATGCTTGTCTGTTAAGATGAGAAACGTGTGAGCTCAGTGAAGGATGTAGTTCATTTGAGCTGAAAAGTGACTGCCCTTACCTGAAACGAAGTCTTGCTTGTAGGAAGACACACAGCCTGGGATTTAATTGCATTTCTGAAGGGAAACACACAGCATAGTTCTCATCCATGGATCACACTCTGCTTTAGAGCGAGAAGCATGCTCTTGCTTTCTAAAGTCTCTAAGCCAGCAGGAAACGTGAGTGTGCTGAGAACAAAAGAACGGTGTTTCCTACACATACGGCCGATATCTTGTCCAACTCTTCTTCTGAAACTGATACAATGCACTGGTCCTCTAACATCCAATGCTTGTCTGTTAAGATGAGAAACGTGTGAGCTCCGTGAACTATGTTGTTCATTTCAGCCGAAAAGTGACTGCCCTTACCTGAAACGAAATCTTGCTTGTAGGAAGACACAGAGCCTGGGATTTAACTCCTTTCCTGAAGGGAAACACACAGCATAGTTCTCATCCATGGATCACACTCTGCTTTAGAGCGAGAAGCACGCTCTTGCTTTCTACAGTCTCTAAGACAGCAGGAAACGTGAGTGTTCTGAGAACAAAAGAACGGTGTTTCCTATAATTACGGACATTATATAGTCCAACTCTGCATCTGAATCTGATACAAAGCACTGGTCCTCTAAAATCCAATGCTTGTCTGTTTAGATGAGAAACGTGTGAGCTTCGTGAAGGTTGTAGTTCCTTTGAGCAGAAAAGTGACTGCCCTTACCTGAACCGAAGTCTTGCTTGTAGGAAGACTCAGAGCATGGGATTCAACTCCATTTCTGAAGTGAAACACACAGCAGTGTTCTCATCCATTGATCACACTCTGCTTTAGAAGAAGAAGCACGATCGTGCTTTCTAGAGTCTCTAAGACAGCAGGAGACATGAGTTTGCTGAGAACAAAAGAACGGTGTTTCCTACACATACGGACCATATCTAGTCCAACTCTACTTCTGAAACTGATACAAAGCACTGGTCCTCTAACATCCAATGCTTGTCTGTTAAGATGAGAAACGTGTGAGCTTAGTGAATGATGTAGTTCCTTTGAACTGAAAAGTGACTGCCCTTACCTGAAATGAATTCTTGCTTGTAGTAAGACATAGAGCCTGGGATTTAAGTCCATTTCTGAAGGGAAGCACACAGCATAGTTCTCATTCATGGATCATACTCTGCTTTAGAGCGAGAAGCACACTCTTGCTTTCTAGATTCTCTAATGCAGCATGAAATCTGAGTGTGCCCAGAACAAAAGAACGGTGTTTCCTACACATATGGACCATATGTAGTCCAAATCTGCTTCTGAAACTGATACAAAGCACTGGTCCTCTAAAATACAATGCTTGTCTGTTAAGATGAGAAACGTCTGAGCTCCGTGAACGATGTAGTTCGTTTGAGCAGAAAAGTGACTGCCCTTACCTGAAACGAAGTCTGTCTTGTAGGAAGACACAGAGCCTGGGATTTAACTCCTTTTCTGAAGGGAAACACACAGCATAGTTCTCATCAATGGATCACACTCTGCGTTTGAACAAGAAGCACGATCTTGCTTTCTAGATTCTCTAAGACAACAGGAAACGTGAGTGCGCTGAGAACAAATGAACGGTGTTTCCTTCCCTTATGGACATTATATAGTCCAACTCTGCATCTGAAACTGATACAAAGCACTGGTCCTCTAAAATCCAATGCTTGTCTATTAAGATGAGAAACGTGTGAGCTCAGTGAACGATGTAGTTAGTTTGAGCTGAAAAGTGACTGCCCTTACCTGAAACGAAGTCTTGCTTGTAGGAAGACTCAGAGCCTGGGATTTAACTCCATTTCTGAAGTGAAACACACAGCAGTGTTCTCATCCATGGATCACACTCTGCGTTTGAACAAGAAGCATGCTCTTCTTTCTAGAGTCTCTAAGACAGCAGGAAACGTGAGTTAGCTGAGAACAAAAGAACGGTGTTTCCTACACATAGGGACCATATCTAGTCGAACTCTGCTTCTGAAAGTGATACAAAGCGCTGGACCTCTAACATCCAATGCTTGTCAGTTAAGATGAGAAAGGTGTGAGCTTAGTGAATGATGTAGTTCCTTTGAACTGAAAAGTGACTGCCCTTACCTGAAACGAAGTCTTGCTTGTAGTAAGACATAGAGCCTGGGATTTAAGTCCATTTCTGAAGGGAAACACACAGCATAGTTCACACCCATGGATCACACTCTGCTTTAGAGCGAGAAGCACACACTTGCTTTCTAGATTCTCTAATACAGCAGGAAATTTGAGTGTGCCCAGAACAAAAGAAGAGTGTTTTCTACACATATGGCCATATGTAGTCCAAATCTGCTTCTGAAACTGATACAAAGCACTGACCATCTTACATCCAATGCTTGTCAGTTAAGATGAGAAATGTGTGAGATTCGTGAATTATGTAGTTCGTTTGAGCAGAAAAGTGACTGCCCTTACCTGAAACGAAGTCTTGCTTGTAGGAAGACTCAGAGCCTGGGATTTAACTCCATTTCTGAAGTGAAACACACAGCAGTGTTCTCATCCATTGATCACACTCTGCTTTAGAAGAAGACGCACGATCGTGCTTTCTAGAGTCTCTAAGACAGCAGGAGACATGAGTTTGCTGAGAACAAAAGAACGGTGTTTCCGACACATACGGACCATATCTAGTCCAACTCTACTTCTGAAACTGATACACAGCACAGGTCCTCTAACATCCAATGCTTGTCTGTTTAGATGAGAAACGTGTGAGCTTAGTGAATGATGTAGTTCCTATGAACTGAAAAGTGACTACCCTTACCTGAAACGAATTCTTGCTTGTAGTAAGACACAGAGCCTGGGATTTAAGTCCATTTCTGAAGGGAAACACACAGCATAGTTCTCATCCATGGATCATACTCTTCTTTAGAGCGAGAAGCACACTCTTGCTTTCTAGATTCTCTAATGCAGCATGAAATCAGAGTGTGCCCAGAACAAAAGAACGGTGTTTCCTACACATATGGACCATATGTAGTCCAAATCTGCTTCTGAAACTGATACAAAGCACTGACCATCTTACATCCAATGCTTGTCAGTTAAGATGAGAAAAGTGTGAGCTTCGTGAACGGTGTAGTTCGTTTGAGCAGACAATTTACTGCCCTTACCTGAATTGAAGTCTTGCTTGTAGGAAGACTCAGAGCCTGGGATTTAACTCCATTTCTGAAGTGAAACACACAGCAGTGTAATCATCCCCTGATCAATCTCTGCTTTAGAACAAGAAGCACGCTCTTGCTTTCTAGATTCTCTAAGACAGTAGGAAACGAGAGTGTGCTGAGAACAAAAGAATGGTGTTTCCTTCCCTTACGGACATTATATAGTCCAAATCTGCATCTGAAACTAATACAAAGCATTGGTCCTCTAAAATCCAATGTTTGTCTGTTAAGATGAGAAACGTGTGAGCTCCGTGAACGATGTAGTTCGTTTGAGCTGAGAAGTGACTGCCCTTACCTGAAACGAAGTCTTGCTTGTAGGAAGACTCAGAGCCTGGGATTTAACTCCATTTCTGAAGTGAAACACACAGCAGTGTTCTCATCCATTGATCACACTCTGCTTTAGAAGAAGACGCACGATCGTGCTTTCTAGAGTCTCTAAGACAGCAGGAGACATGAGTTTGCTGAGAACAAAAGAACGGTGTTTCCGACACATACGGACCATATCTAGTCCAACTCTACTTCTGAAACTGATACACAGCACAGGTCCTCTAACATCCAATGCTTGTCTGTTTAGATGAGAAACGTGTGAGCTTAGTGAATGATGTAGTTCCTATGAACTGAAAAGTGACTACCCTTACCTGAAACGAATTCTTGCTTGTAGTAAGACACAGAGCCTGGGATTTAAGTCCATTTCTGAAGGGAAACACACAGCATAGTTCTCATCCATGGATCATACTCTTCTTTAGAGCGAGAAGCACACTCTTGCTTTCTAGATTCTCTAATGCAGCATGAAATCAGAGTGTGCCCAGAACAAAAGAACGGTGTTTCCTACACATATGGACCATATGTAGTCCAAATCTGCTTCTGAAACTGATACAAAGCACTGACCATCTTACATCCAATGCTTGTCAGTTAAGATGAGAAAAGTGTGAGCTTCGTGAACGGTGTAGTTCGTTTGAGCAGACAATTTACTGCCCTTACCTGAATTGAAGTCTTGCTTGTAGGAAGACTCAGAGCCTGGGATTTAACTCCATTTCTGAAGTGAAACACACAGCAGTGTAATCATCCCCTGATCAATCTCTGCTTTAGAACAAGAAGCACGCTCTTGCTTTCTAGATTCTCTAAGACAGTAGGAAACGAGAGTGTGCTGAGAACAAAAGAATGGTGTTTCCTTCCCTTACGGACATTATATAGTCCAAATCTGCATCTGAAACTAATACAAAGCATTGGTCCTCTAAAATCCAATGTTTGTCTGTTAAGATGAGAAACGTGTGAGCTCCGTGAACGATGTAGTTCGTTTGAGCTGAGAAGTGACTGCCCTTACCTGAAACGAAGTCTTGCTTGTAGGAAGACTCAGAGCCTGGGATTTAACTCCATTTCTGAAGTGAAACACACAGCATAGTTCTCATCCATGGATCACACTCTGCTTTAGAGCGAGAAGCACGCTCTTGCTTTCTAGAGTCTCTAATACAGCAGGAAATCTGAGTGTGCCCAGAACAAAAGAAAGGTGTTTCCTACACATAAGGACTATATCTAATGCAAATCTTCTTCTGAAACTGATAGAATGCACTGGTCCTCTAACATCCAATGCTTGTCAGTTAAGATGAGAAACGTGTGAGCTTCGTGAAAGATGTAGTTCGTTTGAGCAGAAAAGTGACTGCCCTTACCTGAAACGAACTCTTGCTTGTAGGAAGACACACAGCCTGGGATTTAACTCCTTTTCTGAAGGAAAAAACACAGCATAGTTCTCATCCATGGATCACACTCTGCTTTAGAGCGAGAAGCACGCTCTTGCTTTCTAAATTCTCTAAGACAGCAGGAATCGTGAGTGTGCTGGGAACAAAAGAAGGGTGTTTCCTAAACATACGGACCATATCTAGTCCAACTCTGCTTCTGAAAGTGATACAAAGCACTGGTCCTCTAACATCCAATGCTTGTAAATTAAGATGAGAAATGTGTGAGCTTAGTGAATGATGTAGATCCTTTTAACTGAAAAGTGACTGCCCTTACCTGAAACGAAGTCTTGCTTGTAGGAAGACACAGAGCCTGGGATTTAAGTCCATTTCTGAAGGGAAACACACAGCATAGTTCTCATCCATGGATCACACTCTGCTTTAGAGCGAGAAGCACACTCTTGCTTTCTAAATTCTCTAATACAGCAGGAAATCTGAGTGTGCCCAGAACAAAAGAACGGTGTTTCCTACACATATGGACCATATGTAGTCCAAATCTGCTTCTGAAACTGATACAAAGCACTGACCATCTTACATCCAATGCTTGTCAGTTAAGATGAGAAACGTGTGAGCTTCGTGAATGGTGTAGTTCGTTTGAGCAGAAAAGTGACTGCCCTTACCTCAATTGAAGTCTTGCTTGTAGCAAGACTCAGAGCCTGGGATTTAACTCCATTTCTGAAGTAAAACACACAGCAGTGTAATCACCCCTGATCAAACTCTGCTGTAGAACAAGAAGCACGCTCTTGCTTTCTAGATTCTCTAAGACAGCAGGAAACGTGAGTGTGCTGAGAACAAAAGAACGGTGTTTCCTTCCCTTACGGACATTATATAGTCCAAATCTTCATCTGAAACTGATACAAAGCACTGGTCCTCTAACATCCAATGCTTGTCTGTTAAGATGAGAAACGTGTGAGCTCAGTGAAGAATGTAGTTCATTTGAGCTGAAAAGTGACTGCCCTTACCTGAAACGAAGTCTTGCTTGTAGGAAGACACACAGCCTGGGATTTAATTCCATTTCTGAAGGGAAACACACAGCATAGTTCTCATCCATGGATCACACTCTGCTTTAGAGCGAGAAGCATGCTCTTGCTTTCTAAAGTCTCTAAGCCAGCAGGAAACGTGAGTGTGCTGAGAACAAAAGAACGGTGTTTCCTACACATACGGCCGATATCTTGTCCAACTCTTCTTCTGAAACTGATACAATGCACTGGTCCTCTAACATCCAATGCTTGTCTGTTAAGATGAGAAACGTGTGAGCTCCGTGAACGATGTTGTTCGTTTGAGCCGAAAAGTGACTGCCCTTACCTGAAACGAAATCTTGCTTGTAGGAAGACACAGAGCCTGGGATTTAACTCCTTTCCTGAAGGGAAACACACAGCATAGTTCTCATCCATGGATCACACTCTGCTTTAGAGCGAGAAGCACGCTCTTGCTTTCTACAGTCTCTAAGACAGCAGGAAACGTGAGTGTGCTGAGAACAAAAGAACGGTGTTTCCTATAATTACGGACATTATATAGTCCAACTCTGCATCTGAATCTGATACAAAGCACTGGTCCTCTAAAATCCAATGCTTGTCTGTTAAGATGAGAAACGTGTGAGCTCAGTGAACGATGTAGTTAGTTTGAGCTGAAAAGTGACTGCCCTTACCTGAAACGAAGTCTTGCTTGTAGGAAGACTCAGAGCCTGGGATTTAACTCCATTTCTGAAGTGAAACACACAGCAGTGTTCTCATCCATGGATCACACTCTGCGTTTGAACAAGAAGCCTGCTCTTCTTTCTAGAGTCTCTAAGACAGCAGGAAACCTGAGTTAGCTGAGAACAAAAGAACGGTGTTTCATACACATACGGACCATATCTAGTGGAACTCTGCTTCTGAAAGTGATACAAAGCGCTGGTCCTCTAACATCCAATGCTTGTCAGTTAAGATGAGAAAGGTGTGAGCTTAGTGAATGATGTAGTTCCTTTGAACTGAAAAGTGACTGCCCTTACCTGAAACGAAGTCTTGCTTGTAGTACGACACAGAGCCTGGGATTTAATTCCATTTCTGAAGGGAAACACACAGCATAGTTCACACCCATGGATCACACTCTGCTTTAGAGCGAGAAGCACACACTTGCTTTCTAGATTCTCTAATACAGCAGGAAATTTGAGTGTGCCCAGAACAAAAGAAGGGTGTTTCCTACACATTAGGCCATATGTAGTCCAAATCTGCTTCTGAAACTGATACAAAGCACTGACCATCTTACATCCAATGCTTGTCAGTTAAGAAGAGAAATGTGTGAGATTCGAGAATTATGTAGTTCGTTTGAGCAGAAAAGTGACTGCCCTTACCTGAAACGAAGTCTTGCTTGTAGGAAGACTCAGAGCCTGTGATTTAACTCCATTTCTGAAGTGAAACACACAGCAGTGTTCTCATCCATTGATCACACTCTGCGTTTGAACAAGAAGCATGCTCTTCTTTCTAGAGTCTCTAAGACAGCAGGAAACGTGAGTTTGCTGAGAACAAAAGAACGGTGTTTCCTACACATACGGACCATATCTAGTCAAACTCTGCTTCTGAAACTGATACAAAGTACTGGTCCTGTAACATCCAATGCTTGTCTGTTAAGATGTGAAACGTGTGAGCTCCGTGAAAGATCTAGTTCTTTTGAGCTGAAATCTGACTGCCCTTACCTGAAACGAAGTCTTGCTTGTAGGAAGACATAGAGCCTGGGATTTAACTACTTTTCTGAAGGGAAAGAAACAGCATAGTTTTCATCCATGGATCACACTCTGCTTTAGAGAGAGAAGCACACTCTTGCTTTCTAGAATCTCTAAGACAGCAGGAAATCTGAGTGTGCCCAGAACAAAAGAACGGTGTTTCCTACACATATGGACCATATCTAGTCCAAATCTGCTTCTGAAACTGATACAAAGCACTGACCCTCTAACTTCCAATGCTTGTCAGTTAAGATGAGAAACGTGTGAGCTCAGTGAACGATGTAGTTCGTTTGAGCAGAAAAGTGACTGCCCTTACCTGAAATGAAGTCTTTCTTATAGGAAGACTCAGAGCCTGGGATTTAACTCCATTTCTGAAGGCAAACACACAGCATAGTTCTCATCCATGGATCACACTCTGCTTTAGAAAGAAGCACGCTCTTGCTTTCTAGAGTCTCTAAGACAGCAGGAAACGTGAGTGTGCTGAGAACAAAATAATGGTGTTTCCTACCCATACTGACCATATCTAGTCCAACTCTTCTTCTGAAACTGATACAAAGCACTGGTACTCTAATATCCAATGATTTTCATTTAAGATGAGAAACGTGTGAGCTTCGTGAACGATGTAGTTCGTTTGAGCAGAAAACTGCCTGCACTTACCTGAAACGAAGTCTTGCTTGTAGGAAGACTCAGAGCCTGGGATTTAACTCCATTTCTGAAGTGAAACACACAGCAGTGTTCTCATCCATTGATCACACTCTGCGTTAGAACAAGAAGCATGCACTTGCTTTCTAGAGTCTCTAAGACAGCAGGAAACGTGAGTATGCTGAGAACAAAAGAACGGTGTTTCCTACACATACAGACCATATCTAGTCCAACTCTGCTTCTGAAAGTGATACAAAGCAGTGGTCCTCTAACATCCAATGCTTGTCAGTTAAGATGAGAAACGTGTGAGCTTAGTGAATGATGTAGTTCGTTTGAGCAGAAAAGTGACTGCCCTTACCTGAATTGAAGTCTTGCTTGTAGGAAGACTCAGAGCCTGGGATTTAACTCCATTTCTGAAGGGAAACACACAGCATAGTTCTCATCCATGGATCACACTCTGCTTTAGAGCGAGAAGCAGGCTAATGCTTTCTAGAGTCTCTAAGACAGCAGGAAACGTGAGTGTGCTGAGAACAAAAGAACGGTGTTTCCTACACATACGGACCATATCTAGTCCAACTCTGCTTCTTAAACTGATACAAAGCACTGGTCCTCTAACATCCAACGCTTGTCTGTTGAGATGAGAAGCGTGTGAGCTCCTTGAATGATGTAGTTCGTTTGAGCTGAAAAGTGACTGCCCTTACCTGAAACGAAGTCTTGCTTGTAGGAAGACATAGAGCCTGGGATTTAACTCCATTTCTGAAGGGAAACTAACAGCATAGTTCTCATCCATGGATCACACTCTGCTTTAGAGCAAGAAGCCTGCTCTTGCTTTCTAAAGTCCCTAAGACAGCAGGAAACGTGAGTGTGCTGAGAACAAAAGACCGGTGTTTCCTACACATACAGACCATATCTAGTCCAACTCTGCTTCTGAAACTGATACAAATCACTGGTCCTCTAATATCCAATGCTTGTCTGTTAAGATGAGAAACGTGTGAGCTCAGTGAATGATGTAGTTCGTTTCAGCTGAAAGGTGACTGCCCTTACATGAAACGAAGTCTTGCTTGTAGGAAGACATAGATCCTGGGATTTAACTACTTTTCTAATGGGAAACACACAGCATAGTTTTCATCCATGGATCAAACTCTGCTTTAGAGCGAGAAGCACGCTCATGCTTTCTAAAGTCCCTAAGACAGCAGGAAACGTGAGTGTGCTGAGAACAAAAGAACGGTGTTTCCTACACATACGGACTATATGTAGTCCAAATCTTCTTTTGAAACTGATACAATGCACTGGTCCTCTAACATCCAATGCTTGTCAGTTAAGATGAGAAACGTGTGAGCTCGTGAACGATGTAGTTCCTTTGAGCAGATAAGTGACTGCCCTTACCTGAAACGAAGTCTTGCTTGTAGGAAGACACAGAGCCTGGGATTTAAGTCCATTTCTGAAGGGAAACACACAGCATAGTTCTCATCCATGGATCACACTCTTCTTTAGAGCGAGAAGCACACTCTAGCTTTCTAGACTCTCTAATACAGCAGGAAATCTGAGTGTGCCCAGAACAAAAGAACGGTGTTTCCTACACATATGGACCATATGTAGTCCAAATCTGCTTCTGAAACTGATACAAAGCACTGACCCTCTAACATCCAATGCTTGTCAGTTAAGATGAGACACGTGTGAGCTCTGTGAACAATGTAGTACGTTTGAGCAGAAAAGTTACTGCCCTTACATGAATTGAAGTCTTGCTTGTAGGAAGACTCAGAGCCTGGGATTTAACTCCATTTCTGAAGTAAAACACACAGCAGTGTAATCATCCATTGATCACACTCTGCTTTAGACCAAGAAGCACGCTCTTGCTTTCTAGACTCTCTAAGACAGCAGGAAACATGAGTGTGCTGAGAACAAAAGAACGGTGTTTCCTACACATACGGGCATTGTATAGTCCAACTCTGCTTCTGAAACTGATAAAAAGCACTGGTTCTAAAATCTATTGCTTGTCTGTTAAGATGAGAAACGTGTGAGCTTTGTGAACGATGTAGTTCGTTTGACCAGAAAAGTGACTGCCCTTACCTGAAACGAAGTCTTGCTTGTAGGTAGACACAGAGCCTGGGATTTAACTCCATTTCTGAAGGGAAACACACAGCATAGTTCTCATCCATGGATCACACTCTGCTTTAGAGCAAGAAGCATGCTCTTGCTTTCTAGAGTCTCTAAGACAGCAGGAAAAGTGAGTGTGCTGAGAACAAAAGAACGGAGTTTCCTACACATACGGACCATACCTAGTCCAACTCTTCTTCTGAAGCTCATACAATGCACTGGTCCTCTAACATCCAATGGTTGTCTGTTAAGATGAGAAACGTGTGAGCTTCGCGAACGATGTAGTTCCTTGGAGCTGAAAAGTGACTGCCTTTACCTGAAACGAAGTCTTGCCTGTAGGAAGACACAGAGTCTGGGATTTAACTCCATTTCTGAAGGGAAACATACAGCATAGTTCTCATCAATGGATCACACTCTGCTTTAGAGCGAGAAGCACGCTCTTGCTTTCTACAGTCTCTAAGACAGCAGGAAACGTGAGTGTGCTGAGAACAAAAGAACGGTGTTTCCTACATATAAGGACCATATCTAGTCCAACTCTTCTTCTGAAACTGAATGAATGCACTGGTCCTCTAACATTCAATGGTTGTCAGTTAAGATGAGAAACGTGTGAGCTTCGTGAAGGATGTAGTTCCTTTGAGCAGAAAAGTGACTGCCCTTACCTGAAACGAAGTCTTGCTTGTAGGAAGACACACAGCCTGGGATTTAATTCCATTTCTGAAGGGAAACACACAGCATAGTTCTCATCCATGGATCACACTCTGCTTTAGAGCGAGAAGCATGCTCTTGCTTTCTAAAGTCTCTAAGCCAGCAGGAAACGTGAGTGTGCTGAGAACAAAAGAAAGGTGTTTCCTACACATACGGCCGATATCTTGTCCAACTCTTCTTCTGAAACTGATACAATGCACTGGTCCTCTAACATCCAATGCTTGTCTGTTAAGATGAGAAACGTGTGAGCTCAGTGAAGGATGTAGTTCATTTGAGCTGAAAAGTGACTGCCCTTACCTGAAACGAAGTCTTGCTTGTAGGAAGACACACAGCCTGGGATTTAATTCCATTTCTGAAGGGAAACACACAGCATAGTTCTCATCCATGGATCACACTCTGCTTTAGAGCGAGAAGCATGCTCTTGCTTTCTAAAGTCTCTAAGCCAGCAGGAAACGTGAGTGTGCTGAGAACAAAAGAACGGTGTTTCCTACACATACGGCCGATATCTTGTCCAACTCTTCTTCTGAAACTGATACAATGCACTGGTCCTCTAACATCCAATGCTTGTCTGTTAAGATGAGAAACGTGTGAGCTCCGTGAACGATGTTGTTCATTTCAGCCGAAAAGTGACTGCCCTTACCTGAAATGAAATCTTGCTTGTAGGAAGACACAGAGCCTGGGATTTAACTCCTTTCCTGAAGGGAAACACACAGCATAGTTCTCATCCATGGATCACACTCTGCTTTAGAGCGAGAAGCACGCTCTTGCTTTCTACAGTCTCTAAGACAGCAGGAAACGTGAGTGTTCTGAGAACAAAAGAACGGTGTTTCCTATAATTACGGACATTATATAGTCCAACTCTGCATCTGAATCTGATACAAAGCACTGGTCCTCTAAAATCCAATGCTTGTCTGTTAAGATTAGAAACGTGTGAGCTTCGTGAAGGTTGTAGTTCCTTTGAGCAGAAAAGTGACTGCCCTTACCTGAACCGAAGTCTTGCTTGTAGGAAGACTCAGAGCATGGGATTCAACTCCATTTCTGAAGTGAAACACACAGCAGTGTTCTCATCCATTGATCACACTCTGCTTTAGAAGAAGAAGCACGATCGTGCTTTCTAGAGTCTCTAAGACAGCAGGAGACATGAGTTTGCTGAGAACAAAAGAACGGTGTTTCCTACACATAGGGACCATATCTAGTCCAACTCTACTTCTGAAACTGATACAAAGCACTGGTCCTCTAACATCCAATGCTTGTCTGTTAAGATGAGAAACGTGTGAGCTTAGTGAATGATGTAGTTCCTTTGAACTGAAAAGTGACTGCCCTTACCTGAAATGAATTCTTGCTTGTAGTAAGACATAGAGCCTGGGATTTAAGTCCATTTCTGAAGGGAAACACACAGCATAGTTCTCATCCATGGATCATACTCTGCTTTAGAGCGAGAAGCACACTCTTGCTTTCTAGATTCTCTAATGCAGCATGAAATCTGAGTGTGCCCAGAACAAAAGAACGGTGTTTCCTACACATATGGACCATATGTAGTCCAAATCTGCTTCTGAAACTGATACAAAGCACTGGTCCTCTAAAATACAATGCTTGTCTGTTAAGATGAGAAACGTCTGAGCTCCGTGAACGATGTAGTTCGTTTGAGCAGAAAAGTGACTGCCCTTACCTGAAACGAAGTCTGTCTTGTAGGAAGACACAGAGCCTGGGATTTAACTCCTTTTCTGAAGGGAAACACACAGCATAGTTCTCATCAATGGATCACACTCTGCGTTTGAACAAGAAGCACGATCTTGCTTTCTAGATTCTCTAAGACAACAGGAAACGTGAGTGCGCTGAGAACAAATGAACGGTGTTTCCTTCCCTTATGGACATTATATAGTCCAACTCTGCATCTGAAACTGATACAAAGCACTGGTCCTCTAAAATCCAATGCTTGTCTATTAAGATGAGAAACGTGTGAGCTCAGTGAACGATGTAGTTAGTTTGAGCTGAAAAGTGACTGCCCTTACCTGAAACGAAGTCTTGCTTGTAGGAAGACTCAGAGCCTGGGATTTAACTCCATTTCTGAAGTGAAACACACAGCAGTGTTCTCATCCATGGATCACACTCTGCGTTTGAACAAGAAGCATGCTCTTCTTTCTAGAGTCTCTAAGACAGCAGGAAACGTGAGTTAGCTGAGAACAAAAGAACGGTGTTTCCTACACATAGGGACCATATCTAGTCGAACTCTGCTTCTGAAAGTGATACAAAGCGCTGGACCTCTAACATCCAATGCTTGTCAGTTAAGATGAGAAAGGTGTGAGCTTAGTGAATGATGTAGTTCCTTTGAACTGAAAAGTGACTGCCCTTACCTGAAACGAAGTCTTGCTTGTAGTAAGACATAGAGCCTGGGATTTAAGTCCATTTCTGAAGGGAAACACACAGCATAGTTCACACCCATGGATCACACTCTGCTTTAGAGCGAGAAGCACACACTTGCTTTCTAGATTCTCTAATACAGCAGGAAATTTGAGTGTGCCCAGAACAAAAGAAGAGTGTTTTCTACACATATGGCCATATGTAGTCCAAATCTGCTTCTGAAACTGATACAAAGCACTGACCATATTACATCCAATGCTTGTCAGTTAAGATGAGAAATGTGTGAGATTCGTGAATTATGTAGTTCGTTTGAGCAGAAAAGTGACTGCCCTTACCTGAAACGAAGTCTTGCTTGTAGGAAGACTCAGAGCCTGGGATTTAACTCCATTTCTGAAGTGAAACACACAGCAGTGTTCTCATCCATTGATCACACTCTGCTTTAGAAGAAGACGCACGATCGTGCTTTCTAGAGTCTCTAAGACAGCAGGAGACATGAGTTTGCTGAGAACAAAAGAACGGTGTTTCCGACACATACGGACCATATCTAGTCCAACTCTACTTCTGAAACTGATACACAGCACAGGTCCTCTAACATCCAATGCTTGTCTGTTTAGATGAGAAACGTGTGAGCTTAGTGAATGATGTAGTTCCTATGAACTGAAAAGTGACTACCCTTACCTGAAACGAATTCTTGCTTGTAGTAAGACACAGAGCCTGGGATTTAAGTCCATTTCTGAAGGGAAACACACAGCATAGTTCTCATCCATGGATCATACTCTTCTTTAGAGCGAGAAGCACACTCTTGCTTTCTAGATTCTCTAATGCAGCATGAAATCAGAGTGTGCCCAGAACAAAAGAACGGTGTTTCCTACACATATGGACCATATGTAGTCCAAATCTGCTTCTGAAACTGATACAAAGCACTGACCATCTTACATCCAATGCTTGTCAGTTAAGATGAGAAAAGTGTGAGCTTCGTGAACGGTGTAGTTCGTTTGAGCAGACAATTTACTGCCCTTACCTGAATTGAAGTCTTGCTTGTAGGAAGACTCAGAGCCTGGGATTTAACTCCATTTCTGAAGTGAAACACACAGCAGTGTAATCATCCCCTGATCAATCTCTGCTTTAGAACAAGAAGCACGCTCTTGCTTTCTAGATTCTCTAAGACAGTAGGAAACGAGAGTGTGCTGAGAACAAAAGAATGGTGTTTCCTTCCCTTACGGACATTATATAGTCCAAATCTGCATCTGAAACTAATACAAAGCATTGGTCCTCTAAAATCCAATGTTTGTCTGTTAAGATGAGAAACGTGTGAGCTCCGTGAACGATGTAGTTCGTTTGAGCTGAGAAGTGACTGCCCTTACCTGAAACGAAGTCTTGCTTGTAGGAAGACTCAGAGCCTGGGATTTAACTCCATTTCTGAAGTGAAACACACAGCAGTGTTCTCATCCATTGATCACACTCTGCTTTAGAAGAAGACGCACGATCGTGCTTTCTAGAGTCTCTAAGACAGCAGGAGACATGAGTTTGCTGAGAACAAAAGAACGGTGTTTCCGACACATACGGACCATATCTAGTCCAACTCTACTTCTGAAACTGATACACAGCACAGGTCCTCTAACATCCAATGCTTGTCTGTTTAGATGAGAAACGTGTGAGCTTAGTGAATGATGTAGTTCCTATGAACTGAAAAGTGACTACCCTTACCTGAAACGAATTCTTGCTTGTAGTAAGACACAGAGCCTGGGATTTAAGTCCATTTCTGAAGGGAAACACACAGCATAGTTCTCATCCATGGATCATACTCTTCTTTAGAGCGAGAAGCACACTCTTGCTTTCTAGATTCTCTAATGCAGCATGAAATCAGAGTGTGCCCAGAACAAAAGAACGGTGTTTCCTACACATATGGACCATATGTAGTCCAAATCTGCTTCTGAAACTGATACAAAGCACTGACCATCTTACATCCAATGCTTGTCAGTTAAGATGAGAAAAGTGTGAGCTTCGTGAACGGTGTAGTTCGTTTGAGCAGACAATTTACTGCCCTTACCTGAATTGAAGTCTTGCTTGTAGGAAGACTCAGAGCCTGGGATTTAACTCCATTTCTGAAGTGAAACACACAGCAGTGTAATCATCCCCTGATCAATCTCTGCTTTAGAACAAGAAGCACGCTCTTGCTTTCTAGATTCTCTAAGACAGTAGGAAACGAGAGTGTGCTGAGAACAAAAGAATGGTGTTTCCTTCCCTTACGGACATTATATAGTCCAAATCTGCATCTGAAACTAATACAAAGCATTGGTCCTCTAAAATCCAATGTTTGTCTGTTAAGATGAGAAACGTGTGAGCTCCGTGAACGATGTAGTTCGTTTGAGCTGAGAAGTGACTGCCCTTACCTGAAACGAAGTCTTGCTTGTAGGAAGACTCAGAGCCTGGGATTTAACTCCATTTCTGAAGTGAAACACACAGCATAGTTCTCATCCATGGATCACACTCTGCTTTAGAGCGAGAAGCACGCTCTTGCTTTCTAGAGTCTCTAATACAGCAGGAAATCTGAGTGTGCCCAGAACAAAAGAAAGGTGTTTCCTACACATAAGGACTATATCTAATGCAAATCTTCTTCTGAAACTGATAGAATGCACTGGTCCTCTAACATCCAATGCTTGTCAGTTAAGATGAGAAACGTGTGAGCTTCGTGAAAGATGTAGTTCGTTTGAGCAGAAAAGTGACTGCCCTTACCTGAAACGAACTCTTGCTTGTAGGAAGACACACAGCCTGGGATTTAACTCCTTTTCTGAAGGAAAAAACACAGCATAGTTCTCATCCATGGATCACACTCTGCTTTAGAGCGAGAAGCACGCTCTTGCTTTCTAAATTCTCTAAGACAGCAGGAATCGTGAGTGTGCTGGGAACAAAAGAAGGGTGTTTCCTAAACATACGGACCATATCTAGTCCAACTCTGCTTCTGAAAGTGATACAAAGCACTGGTCCTCTAACATCCAATGCTTGTAAATTAAGATGAGAAATGTGTGAGCTTAGTGAATGATGTAGATCCTTTTAACTGAAAAGTGACTGCCCTTACCTGAAACGAAGTCTTGCTTGTAGGAAGACACAGAGCCTGGGATTTAAGTCCATTTCTGAAGGGAAACACACAGCATAGTTCTCATCCATGGATCACACTCTGCTTTAGAGCGAGAAGCACACTCTTGCTTTCTAAATTCTCTAATACAGCAGGAAATCTGAGTGTGCCCAGAAAAAAAGAACGGTGTTTCCTACACATATGGACCATATGTAGTCCAAATCTGCTTCTGAAACTGATACAAAGCACTGACCATCTTACATCCAATGCTTGTCAGTTAAGATGAGAAACGTGTGAGCTTCGTGAATGGTGTAGTTCGTTTGAGCAGAAAAGTGACTGCCCTTACCTCAATTGAAGTCTTGCTTGTAGCAAGACTCAGAGCCTGGGATTTAACTCCATTTCTGAAGTAAAACACACAGCAGTGTAATCACCCCTGATCAAACTCTGCTGTAGAACAAGAAGCACGCTCTTGCTTTCTAGATTCTCTAAGACAGCAGGAAACGTGAGTGTGCTGAGAACAAAAGAACGGTGTTTCCTTCCCTTACGGACATTATATAGTCCAAATCTTCATCTGAAACTGATACAAAGCACTGGTCCTCTAACATCCAATGCTTGTCTGTTAAGATGAGAAACGTGTGAGCTCAGTGAAGAATGTAGTTCATTTGAGCTGAAAAGTGACTGCCCTTACCTGAAACGAAGTCTTGCTTGTAGGAAGACACACAGCCTGGGATTTAATTCCATTTCTGAAGGGAAACACACAGCATAGTTCTCATCCATGGATCACACTCTGCTTTAGAGCGAGAAGCATGCTCTTGCTTTCTAAAGTCTCTAAGCCAGCAGGAAACGTGAGTGTGCTGAGAACAAAAGAACGGTGTTTCCTACACATACGGCCGATATCTTGTCCAACTCTTCTTCTGAAACTGATACAATGCACTGGTCCTCTAACATCCAATGCTTGTCTGTTAAGATGAGAAACGTGTGAGCTCCGTGAACGATGTTGTTCGTTTGAGCCGAAAAGTGACTGCCCTTACCTGAAACGAAATCTTGCTTGTAGGAAGACACAGAGCCTGGGATTTAACTCCTTTCCTGAAGGGAAACACACAGCATAGTTCTCATCCATGGATCACACTCTGCTTTAGAGCGAGAAGCACGCTCTTGCTTTCTACAGTCTCTAAGACAGCAGGAAACGTGAGTGTGCTGAGAACAAAAGAACGGTGTTTCCTATAATTACGGACATTATATAGTCCAACTCTGCATCTGAATCTGATACAAAGCACTGGTCCTCTAAAATCCAATGCTTGTCTGTTAAGATGAGAAACGTGTGAGCTCAGTGAACGATGTAGTTAGTTTGAGCTGAAAAGTGACTGCCCTTACCTGAAACGAAGTCTTGCTTGTAGGAAGACTCAGAGCCTGGGATTTAACTCCATTTCTGAAGTGAAAATCACAGCAGTGTTCTCATCCATGGATCACACTCTGCGTTTGAACAAGAAGCCTGCTCTTCTTTCTAGAGTCTCTAAGACAGCAGGAAACCTGAGTTAGCTGAGAACAAAAGAACGGTGTTTCATACACATACGGACCATATCTAGTGGAACTCTGCTTCTGAAAGTGATACAAAGCGCTGGTCCTCTAACATCCAATGCTTGTCAGTTAAGATGAGAAAGGTGTGAGCTTAGTGAATGATGTAGTTCCTTTGAACTGAAAAGTGACTGCCCTTACCTGAAACGAAGTCTTGCTTGTAGTACGACACAGAGCCTGGGATTTAATTCCATTTCTGAAGGGAAACACACAGCATAGTTCACACCCATGGATCACACTCTGCTTTAGAGCGAGAAGCACACACTTGCTTTCTAGATTCTCTAATACAGCAGGAAATTTGAGTGTGCCCAGAACAAAAGAAGGGTGTTTCCTACACATTAGGCCATATGTAGTCCAAATCTGCTTCTGAAACTGATACAAAGCACTGACCATCTTACATCCAATGCTTGTCAGTTAAGAAGAGAAATGTGTGAGATTCGAGAATTATGTAGTTCGTTTGAGCAGAAAAGTGACTGCCCTTACCTGAAACGAAGTCTTGCTTGTAGGAAGACTCAGAGCCTGTGATTTAACTCCATTTCTGAAGTGAAACACACAGCAGTGTTCTCATCCATTGATCACACTCTGCGTTTGAACAAGAAGCATGCTCTTCTTTCTAGAGTCTCTAAGACAGCAGGAAACGTGAGTTTGCTGAGAACAAAAGAACGGTGTTTCCTACACATACGGACCATATCTAGTCAAACTCTGCTTCTGAAACTGATACAAAGTACTGGTCCTGTAACATCCAATGCTTGTCTGTTAAGATGTGAAACGTGTGAGCTCCGTGAAAGATCTAGTTCTTTTGAGCTGAAAACTGACGGCCCTTACCTGAAACGAAGTCTTGCTTGTAGGAAGACATAGAGCCTGGGATTTAACTACTTTTCTGAAGGGAAAGAAACAGCATAGTTTTCATCCATGGATCACACTCTGCTTTAGAGAGAGAAGCACACTCTTGCTTTCTAGAATCTCTAAGACAGCAGGAAATCTGAGTGTGCCCAGAACAAAAGAACGGTGTTTCCTACACATATGGACCATATCTAGTCCAAATCTGCTTCTGAAACTGATACAAAGCACTGACCCTCTAACTTCCAATGCTTGTCAGTTAAGATGAGAAACGTGTGAGCTCAGTGAACGATGTAGTTCGTTTGAGCAGAAAAGTGACTGCCCTTACCTGAAATGAAGTCTTTCTTATAGGAAGACTCAGAGCCTGGGATTTAACTCCATTTCTGAAGGCAAACACACAGCATAGTTCTCATCCATGGATCACACTCTGCTTTAGAAAGAAGCACGCTCTTGCTTTCTAGAGTCTCTAAGACAGCAGGAAACGTGAGTGTGCTGAGAACAAAATAATGGTGTTTCCTACCCATACTGACCATATCTAGTCCAACTCTTCTTCTGAAACTGATACAAAGCACTGGTACTCTAATATCCAATGATTTTCATTTAAGATGAGAAACGTGTGAGCTTCGTGAACGATGTAGTTCGTTTGAGCAGAAAACTGCCTGCACTTACCTGAAACGAAGTCTTGCTTGTAGGAAGACTCAGAGCCTGGGATTTAACTCCATTTCTGAAGTGAAACACACAGCAGTGTTCTCATCCATTGATCACACTCTGCGTTAGAACAAGAAGCATGCACTTGCTTTCTAGAGTCTCTAAGACAGCAGGAAACGTGAGTATGCTGAGAACAAAAGAACGGTGTTTCCTACACATACAGACCATATCTAGTCCAACTCTGCTTCTGAAAGTGATACAAAGCAGTGGTCCTCTAACATCCAATGCTTGTCAGTTAAGATGAGAAACGTGTGAGCTTAGTGAATGATGTAGTTCGTTTGAGCAGAAAAGTGACTGCCCTTACCTGAATTGAAGTCTTGCTTGTAGGAAGACTCAGAGCCTGGGATTTAACTCCATTTCTGAAGGGAAACACACAGCATAGTTCTCATCCATGGATCACACTCTGCTTTAGAGCGAGAAGCAGGCTAATGCTTTCTAGAGTCTCTAAGACAGCAGGAAACGTGAGTGTGCTGAGAACAAAAGAACGGTGTTTCCTACACATACGGACCATATCTAGTCCAACTCTGCTTCTTAAACTGATACAAAGCACTGGTCCTCTAACATCCAACGCTTGTCTGTTGAGATGAGAAGCGTGTGAGCTCCTTGAATGATGTAGTTCGTTTGAGCTGAAAAGTGACTGCCCTTACCTGAAACGAAGTCTTGCTTGTAGGAAGACATAGAGCCTGGGATTTAACTCCATTTCTGAAGGGAAACTAACAGCATAGTTCTCATCCATGGATCACACTCTGCTTTAGAGCAAGAAGCCTGCTCTTGCTTTCTAAAGTCCCTAAGACAGCAGGAAACGTGAGTGTGCTGAGAACAAAAGACCGGTGTTTCCTACACATACAGACCATATCTAGTCCAACTCTGCTTCTGAAACTGATACAAATCACTGGTCCTCTAATATCCAATGCTTGTCTGTTAAGATGAGAAACGTGTGAGCTCAGTGAATGATGTAGTTCGTTTCAGCTGAAAGGTGACTGCCCTTACATGAAACGAAGTCTTGCTTGTAGGAAGACATAGATCCTGGGATTTAACTACTTTTCTAATGGGAAACACACAGCATAGTTTTCATCCATGGATCAAACTCTGCTTTAGAGCGAGAAGCACGCTCATGCTTTCTAAAGTCCCTAAGACAGCAGGAAACGTGAGTGTGCTGAGAACAAAAGAACGGTGTTTCCTACACATACGGACTATATGTAGTCCAAATCTTCTTTTGAAACTGATACAATGCACTGGTCCTCTAACATCCAATGCTTGTCAGTTAAGATGAGAAACGTGTGAGCTCGTGAACGATGTAGTTCCTTTGAGCAGATAAGTGACTGCCCTTACCTGAAACGAAGTCTTGCTTGTAGGAAGACACAGAGCCTGGGATTTAAGTCCATTTCTGAAGGGAAACACACAGCATAGTTCTCATCCATGGATCACACTCTTCTTTAGAGCGAGAAGCACACTCTAGCTTTCTAGACTCTCTAATACAGCAGGAAATCTGAGTGTGCCCAGAACAAAAGAACGGTGTTTCCTACACATATGGACCATATGTAGTCCAAATCTGCTTCTGAAACTGATACAAAGCACTGACCCTCTAACATCCAATGCTTGTCAGTTAAGATGAGACACGTGTGAGCTCTGTGAACAATGTAGTACGTTTGAGCAGAAAAGTTACTGCCCTTACATGAATTGAAGTCTTGCTTGTAGGAAGACTCAGAGCCTGGGATTTAACTCCATTTCTGAAGTAAAACACACAGCAGTGTAATCATCCATTGATCACACTCTGCTTTAGACCAAGAAGCACGCTCTTGCTTTCTAGACTCTCTAAGACAGCAGGAAACATGAGTGTGCTGAGAACAAAAGAACGGTGTTTCCTACACATACGGGCATTGTATAGTCCAACTCTGCTTCTGAAACTGATAAAAAGCACTGGTTCTAAAATCTATTGCTTGTCTGTTAAGATGAGAAACGTGTGAGCTTTGTGAACGATGTAGTTCGTTTGACCAGAAAAGTGACTGCCCTTACCTGAAACGAAGTCTTGCTTGTAGGTAGACACAGAGCCTGGGATTTAACTCCATTTCTGAAGGGAAACACACAGCATAGTTCTCATCCATGGATCACACTCTGCTTTAGAGCAAGAAGCATGCTCTTGCTTTCTAGAGTCTCTAAGACAGCAGGAAAAGTGAGTGTGCTGAGAACAAAAGAACGGAGTTTCCTACACATACGGACCATACCTAGTCCAACTCTTCTTCTGAAGCTCATACAATGCACTGGTCCTCTAACATCCAATGGTTGTCTGTTAAGATGAGAAACGTGTGAGCTTCGCGAACGATGTAGTTCCTTGGAGCTGAAAAGTGACTGCCTTTACCTGAAACGAAGTCTTGCCTGTAGGAAGACACAGAGTCTGGGATTTAACTCCATTTCTGAAGGGAAACATACAGCATAGTTCTCATCAATGGATCACACTCTGCTTTAGAGCGAGAAGCACGCTCTTGCTTTCTACAGTCTCTAAGACAGCAGGAAACGTGAGTGTGCTGAGAACAAAAGAACGGTGTTTCCTACATATAAGGACCATATCTAGTCCAACTCTTCTTCTGAAACTGAATGAATGCACTGGTCCTCTAACATTCAATGGTTGTCAGTTAAGATGAGAAACGTGTGAGCTTCGTGAAGGATGTAGTTCCTTTGAGCAGAAAAGTGACTGCCCTTACCTGAAACGAAGTCTTGCTTGTAGGAAGACACACAGCCTGGGATTTAATTCCATTTCTGAAGGGAAACACACAGCATAGTTCTCATCCATGGATCACACTCTGCTTTAGAGCGAGAAGCATGCTCTTGCTTTCTAAAGTCTCTAAGCCAGCAGGAAACTTGAGTGTGCTGAGAACAAAAGAAAGGTGTTTCCTACACATACGGCCGATATCTTGTCCAACTCTTCTTCTGAAACTGATACAATGCACTGGTCCTCTAACATCCAATGCTTGTCTGTTAAGATGAGAAACGTGTGAGCTCAGTGAAGGATGTAGTTCATTTGAGCTGAAAAGTGACTGCCCTTACCTGAAACGAAGTCTTGCTTGTAGGAAGACACACAGCCTGGGATTTAATTCCATTTCTGAAGGGAAACACACAGCATAGTTCTCATCCATGGATCACACTCTGCTTTAGAGCGAGAAGCATGCTCTTGCTTTCTAAAGTCTCTAAGCCAGCAGGAAACGTGAGTGTGCTGAGAACAAAAGAACGGTGTTTCCTACACATACGGCCGATATCTTGTCCAACTCTTCTTCTGAAACTGATACAATGCACTGGTCCTCTAACATCCAATGCTTGTCTGTTAAGATGAGAAACGTGTGAGCTCCGTGAACGATGTTGTTCATTTCAGCCGAAAAGTGACTGCCCTTACCTGAAATGAAATCTTGCTTGTAGGAAGACACAGAGCCTGGGATTTAACTCCTTTCCTGAAGGGAAACACACAGCATAGTTCTCATCCATGGATCACACTCTGCTTTAGAGCGAGAAGCACGCTCTTGCTTTCTACAGTCTCTAAGACAGCAGGAAACGTGAGTGTTCTGAGAACAAAAGAACGGTGTTTCCTATAATTACGGACATTATATAGTCCAACTCTGCATCTGAATCTGATACAAAGCACTGGTCCTCTAAAATCCAATGCTTGTCTGTTAAGATTAGAAACGTGTGAGCTTCGTGAAGGTTGTAGTTCCTTTGAGCAGAAAAGTGACTGCCCTTACCTGAACCGAAGTCTTGCTTGTAGGAAGACTCAGAGCATGGGATTCAACTCCATTTCTGAAGTGAAACACACAGCAGTGTTCTCATCCATTGATCACACTCTGCTTTAGAAGAAGAAGCACGATCGTGCTTTCTAGAGTCTCTAAGACAGCAGGAGACATGAGTTTGCTGAGAACAAAAGAACGGTGTTTCCTACACATAGGGACCATATCTAGTCCAACTCTACTTCTGAAACTGATACAAAGCACTGGTCCTCTAACATCCAATGCTTGTCTGTTAAGATGAGAAACGTGTGAGCTTAGTGAATGATGTAGTTCCTTTGAACTGAAAAGTGACTGCCCTTACCTGAAATGAATTCTTGCTTGTAGTAAGACATAGAGCCTGGGATTTAAGTCCATTTCTGAAGGGAAACACACAGCATAGTTCTCATCCATGGATCATACTCTGCTTTAGAGCGAGAAGCACACTCTTGCTTTCTAGATTCTCTAATGCAGCATGAAATCTGAGTGTGCCCAGAACAAAAGAACGGTGTTTCCTACACATATGGACCATATGTAGTCCAAATCTGCTTCTGAAACTGATACAAAGCACTGACCATCTTACATCCAATGCTTGTCAGTTAAGATGAGAAACGTGTGAGCTTCGTTAACGTTGTAGTTCGTTTGAGCAGACAATTTACTGCCCTTACCTGAATTGAAATCTTGCTTGTAGGAAGACTCAGAGCCTGGGATTTAACTCCATTTCTGAAGTAAAACACACAGCAGTGTAATCATCCCCTGATCAAACTCTGCTGTAGAACAAGAAGCACGCTCTTGCTTTCTATAGTCTCTAAGACAGTAGGAAATGAGAGTGTGCTGAGAACAAAAGAACGGTGTTTCCTTCCCTTACGGACATTATATAGTCCAAATCTGCATCTGAAACTGATACAAAGCACTGGTCCTCTAAAATCCAATGCTTGTCTGTTAAGATGAGAAACGTGTGAGCTCCGTGAATGATGTAGTTCGTTTGAGCTGAAAAGTGACTGCCCTTACCTGAAACGAAGTCTTGCTTGTAGGAAGACTCAGAGCCTGGGATTTAACTCCATTTCTGAAGTGAAACACACAGCATAGTTCTCATCCATGGATCACACTCTGCTTTAGAGCGAGAAGCACGCTCTTGCTTTCTAGAGTCTCTAAGATAGCAGGAAATCTGAGTGTGCCCAGAACAAAAGAAAGGTGTTTCCTGCACATACGGACCATATCTAGTCCAACACTGCTTCTGAAACTAATACAAAGCACTGGTCCTCTAACATCCAATGCTTGTCAGTTAAGATGAGAAACGTGTGAGCTTTGTGAAAGATGTAGTTCGTTTGAGCAGAAAAGTGACTGCCCTTACCTGAAACGAAGTCTTGCTTGTAGAAAGAATCAGAGCCTGGGATTTAACTCCATTACTGAAGTGAAACACACAGCAGTGTTCTCATCCATTGATCACACTCTGCTTTAGAACAAGAAGCACAATCTTGCTTTCTAGAGTCTCTAAGACAGCAGGAAATGTGAGTTTGCTGAGAACAAAAGAACGGTGTTTCCTACACATATGGACCATATCTAGTCCAACTCTGCTTCTGAAACTGATACAAAGCACTGGTC
Organism: Onychomys leucogaster; assembly: GCA_949786385.1. Classification (NCBI taxonomy): domain Eukaryota; kingdom Metazoa; phylum Chordata; class Mammalia; order Rodentia; family Cricetidae; genus Onychomys; species Onychomys leucogaster. The sequence continues at coordinate 898,545 of CATKUP010000172.1, forward strand.
CTCTAACATCCAATGCTTGTCTGTTAAGATGAGAAACGTCTGAGCTCCGTGAACGATGTAGTTCGTTTGAGCAGAAAAGTGACTGCCCTTACCTGAAACGAAGTCTGTCTTGTAGGAAGACACAGAGCCTGGGATTTAACTCCTTTTCTGAAGGGAAACACACAGCATAGTTCTCATCAATGGATCACACTCTGCGTTTGAACAAGAAGCACGATCTTGCTTTCTAGATTCTCTAAGACAACAGGAAACGTGAGTGCGCTGAGAACAAAAGAACGGTGTTTCCTTCCCTTATGGACATTATATAGTCCAACTCTGCATCTGAAACTGATACAAAGCACTGGTCCTCTAAAATCCAATGCTTGTCTGTTAAGATGAGAAACGTGTGAGCTCAGTGAACGATATAGTTAGTTTGAGCTGAAAAGTGACTGCCCTTACCTGAAACGAAGTTTTGCTTGTAGGAAGACTCAGAGCCTGGGATTTAACTCCATTTCTGAAGTGAAACACACAGCAGTGTTCTCATCCATGGATCACACTCTGCGTTTGAACAAGAAGCATGCTCTTCTTTCTAGAGTCTCTAAGACAGCAGGAAACGTGAGTTAGCTGAGAACAAAAGAACGGTGTTTCCTACACATAGGGACCATATCTAGTCGAACTCTGCTTCTGAAAGTGATACAAAGCGCTGGACCTCTAACATCCAATGCTTGTCAGTTAAGACGAGAAAGGTGTGAGCTTAGTGAATGATGTAGTTCCTTTGAACTGAAAAGTGACTGCCCTTACCTGAAACGAAGTCTTGCTTGTAGTAAGACACAGAGCCTGGGATTTAAGTCCATTTCTGAAGGGAAACACACAGCATAGTTCACACCCATGGATCACACTCTGCTTTAGAGCGAGAAGAACACACTTGCTTTCTAGATTCTCTAATACAGCAGGAAATTTGAGTGTGCCCAGAACAAAAGAAGGGTGTTTTCTACACATATGGCCATATGTAGTCCAAATCTGCTTCTGAAACTGATACAAAGCACTGACCATCTTACATCCAATGCTTGTCAGTTAAGATGAGAAATGTGTGAGATTCGTGAATTATGTAGTTCGTTTGAGCAGAAAAGTGACTGCCCTTACCTGAAACGAAGTCTTGCTTGTAGGAAGACTCAGAGCCTGGGATTTAACTCCATTTCTGAAGTGAAACACACAGCAGTGTTCTCATCCATTGATCACACTCTGCTTTAGAAGAAGACGCACGATCGTGCTTTCTAGAGTCTCTAAGACAGCAGGAGACATGAGTTTGCTGAGAACAAAAGAACGGTGTTTCCGACACATACGGACCATATCTAGTCCAACTCTACTTCTGAAACTGATACACAGCACAGGTCCTCTAACATCCAATGCTTGTCTGTTTAGATGAGAAACGTGTGAGCTTAGTGAATGATGTAGTTCCTTTGAACTGAAAAGTGACTACCCTTACCTGAAACGAATTCTTGCTTGTAGTAAGACACAGAGCCTGGGATTTAAGTCCATTTCTGAAGGGAAACACACAGCATAGTTCACATCCATGGATCATACTCTTCTTTAGAGCGAGAAGCACACTCTTGCTTTCTAGATTCTCTAATGCAGCATGAAATCAGAGTGTGCTGAGAACAAAAGAATGTTGTTTCCTTCCCTTACGGACATTATATAGTCCAAATCTGCATCTGAAACTAATACAAAGCACTGGTCCTCTAAAATCCAATGCTTGTCTGTTAAGATGAGAAACGTGTGAGCTCCGTGAACGATGTAGTTCGTTTGAGCTGAAAAGTGACTGCCCTTACCTGAAACGAAGTCTTGCTTGTAGGAAGACTCAGAGCCTGGGATTTAACTCCATTTCTGAAGTGAAACACACAGCATAGTTCTCATCCATGGATCACACTCTGCTTTAGAGCGAGAAGCACGCTCTTGCTTTCTAGAGTCTCTAATACAGCAGGAAATCTGAGTGTGCCCAGAACAAAAGAAAGGTGTTTCCTACACATAAGGACTATATCTAATGCAAATCTTCTTCTGAAACTGATAGAATGCACTGGTCCTCTAACATCCAATGCTTGTCTGTTAAGATGAGAAACGTGTGAGCTTCGTGAAAGATGTAGTTCGTTTGAGCAGAAAAGTGACTGCCCTTACCTGAAACGAACTCTTGCTTGTAGGAAGACACACAGCCTGGGATTTAACTCCTTTTCTGAAGGAAAAAACACAGCATAGTTCTCATCCATGGATCACACTCTGCTTTAGAGCGAGAAGCACGCTCTTGCTTTCTAAATTCTCTAAGACAGCAATAATCGTGAGTGTGCTGGGAACAAAAGAAGGGTGTTTCCTAAACATACGGACCATATCTAGTCCAACTCTGCTTCTGAAAGTGATACAAAGCACTGGTCCTCTAACATCCAATGCTTGTAAGTTAAGATGAGAAATGTGTGAGCTTAGTGAATGATGTAGATCCTTTTAACTGAAAAGTGACTGCCCTTACCTGCAACGAAGTCTTGCTTGTAGGAAGACACAGAGCCTGGGATTTAAGTCCATTTCTGAAGGGAAACACACAGCATAGTTCTCATCCATGGATCACACTCTGCTTTAGAGCGAGAAGCACACTCTTGCTTTCTAAATTCTCTAATACAGCAGGAAATCTGAGTGTGCCCAGAACAAAAGAATGGTGTTTCCTACACATATGGACCATATGTAGTCCAAATCTGCTTCTGAAACTGATACAAAGCACTGACCATCTTACATCCAATGCTTGTCAGTTAAGATGAGAAACGTGTGAGCTTCGTGAATGGTGTAGTTCGTTTGAGCAGAAAAGTGACTGCCCTTACCTGAATTGAAGTCTTGCTTGTAGCAAGACTCAGAGCCTGGGATTTAACTCCATTTCTGAAGTAAAACACACAGCAGTCTAATCATCCCCTGATCAAACTCTGCTGTAGAACAAGAAGCACGCTCTTGCTTTCTAGATTCTCTAAGACAGCAGGAAACGTGAGTGTGCTGAGAACAAAAGAACGGTGTTTCCTTCCCTTACGGACATTATATAGTCCAAATCTTCATCTGAAACTGATACAAAGCACTGGTCCTCTAACATCCAATGCTTGTCTGTTAAGATGAGAAACGTGTGAGCTCAGTGAAGAATGTAGTTCATTTGAGCTGAAAAGTGACTGCCCTTACCTGAAACGAAGTCTTGCTTGTAGGAAGACACACAGCCTGGGATTTAATTCCATTTCTGAAGGGAAACACACAGCATAGTTCTCATCCATGGATCACACTCTGCTTTAGAGCGAGAAGCATGCTCTTGCTTTCTAAAGTCTCTAAGCCAGCAGGAAACGTGAGTGTGCTGAGAACAAAAGAACGGTGTTTCCTACACATACGGCCGATATCTTGTCCAACTCTTCTTCTGAAACTGATACAATGCACTGGTCCTCTAACATCCAATGCTTGTCTATTAAGATGAGAAACGTGTGAGCTCCGTGAACGATGTTGTTCGTTTGAGCCGAAAAGTGACTGCACTTACCTGAAACGAAATCTTGCTTGTAGGAAGACACAGAGCCTGGGATTTAACTCCTTTCCTGAAGGGAAACACACAGCATAGTTCTCATCCATGGATCACACTCTGCTTTAGAGCGAGAAGCACGCTCTTGCTTTCTACAGTCTCTAAGACAGCAGGAAACGTGAGTGTGCTGAGAACAAAAGAACGGTGTTTCCTATAATTACGGACATTATATAATCCAACTGTGCATCTGAATCTGATACAAAGCACTGGTCCTCTAAAATCCAATGCTTGTCTGTTAAGATGAGAAACGTGTGAGCTTCGTGAAGGTTGTAGTTCCTTTGAGCAGAAAAGTGACTGCCCTTACCCGAAACGAAGTCTTGCTTGTAGGAAGACTCAGAGCATGGGATTCAACTCCATTTCTGAAGTGAAACACACAGCAGTGTTCTCATCCATTGATCACACTCTGCTTTAGAAGAAGAAGCACGATCGTGCTTTCTAGAGTCTCTAAGAGAGCAGGAGACATGAGTTTGCTGAGAACAAAAGAACGGTGTTTCCTACACATACGGACCATATCTAGTCCAACTCTACTTCTGAAACTGATACAAAGCACTTGTCCTCTAACATCCAATGCTTGTCTGTTAAGATGAGAAACGTGTGAGCTTAGTGAATGATGTAGTTCATTTGAGCTGAAAAGTGACTGCCCTTACCTGAAACGAAGTCTTGCTTGTAGGAAGACACACAGCCTGGGATTTAATTCCATTTCTGAAGGGAAACACACAGCATAGTTCTCATCCATGGATCACACTCTGCTTTAGAGCGAGAAGCATGCTCTTGCTTTCTAAAGTCTCTAAGCCAGCAGGAAACGTGAGTGTGCTGAGAACAAAAGAACGGTGTTTCCTACACATACGGCCGATATCTTGTCCAACTCTTCTTCTGAAACTGATACAATGCACTGGTCCTCTAACATCCAATGCTTGTCTGTTAAGATGAGAAACGTGTGAGCTCCGTGAACGATGTTGTTCGTTTGAGCCGAAAAGTGACTGCCCTTACCTGAAACGAAATCTTGCTTGTAGGAAGACACAGAGCCTGGGATTTAACTCCTTTCCTGAAGGGAAACACACAGCATAGTTCTCATCCATGGATCACACTCTGCTTTAGAGCGAGAAGCACGCTCTTGCTTTCTACAGTCTCTAAGACAGCAGGAAACGTGAGTGTGCTGAGAACAAAAGAACGGTGTTTCCTATAATTACGGACATTATATAGTCCAACTCTGCATCTGAATCTGATACAAAGCACTGGTCCTCTAAAATCCAATGCTTGTCTGTTAAGATGAGAAACGTGTGAGCTTCGTGAAGGTTGTAGTTCCTTTGAGCAGAAAAGTGACTGCCCTTACCCGAAACGAAGTCTTGCTTGTAGGAAGACTCAGAGCATGGGATTCAACTCCATTTCTGAAGTGAAACACACAGCAGTGTTCTCATCCATTGATCACACTCTGCTTTAGAAGAAGAAGCACGATCGTGCTTTCTAGAGTCTCTAAGAGAGCAGGAGACATGAGTTTGCTGAGAACAAAAGAACGGTGTTTCCTACACATACGGACCATATCTAGTCCAACTCTACTTCTGAAACTGATACAAAGCACTGGTCCTCTAACATCCAATGCTTGTCTGTTAAGATGAGAAACGTGTGAGCTTAGTGAATGATGTAGTTCCTTTGAACTGAAAAGTGACTGCCCTTACCTGAAATGAATTCTTGCTTGTAGGAAGACTCAGAGCCTGGGATTTAACTCCATTTCTGAAGTGAAACACACAGCATAGTTCTCATCCATGGATGACACTCTGCTTTAGAGCGAGAAGCACGCTCTTGCTTTCTAGATTATCTAAGACAACAGGAAACGTGAGTGCGCTGAGAACAAAAGAACGGTGTTTCCTTCCCTAATGGACATTATATAGTCCAACTCTGCATCTGAAACTGATACAAAGCACTGGTCCTCTAAAATCCAATGCTTGTCTGTTAAGATGAGAAACGTGTGAGCTCAGTGAACGATGTAGTTAGTTTGAGCTGAAAAGTGACTGCCCTTACCTGAAACGAAGTCTTGCTTGTAGGAAGACTCAGAGCCTGGGATTTAACTCCATTTCTGAAGTGAAACACACAGCAGTGTTCTCATCCATGGATCACACTCTGCGTTTGAACAAGAAGCATGCTCTTCTTTCTAGAGTCTCTAAGACAGCAGGAAACGTGAGTGTGCTGAGAACAAAAGAACGGTGTTTCATACACATACGGACCATATCTAGTGGAACTCTGCTTCTGAAAGTGATACAAAGCGCTGGTCCTCTAACATCCAATGCTTGTCAGTTAAGATGAGAAAGGTGTGAGCTTAGTGAATGATGTAGTTCCTTTGAACTGAAAAGTGACTGCCCTTACCTGAAACGAAGTCTTGCTTGTAGTAAGACACAGAGCCTGGGATTTAATTCCATTTCTGAAGGGAAACACACAGCATAGTTCACACCCATGGATCACACTCTGCTTTAGAGCGAGAAGCACACACTTGCTTTCTAGATTCTCTAATACAGCAGGAAATTTGAGTGTGCCCAGAACAAAAGAAGGGTGTTTCCTACACATATGGCCATATGTAGTCCAAATCTGCTTCTGAAACTGATACAAAGCACTGACCATCTTACATCCAATGCTTGTCAGTTAAGATGAGAAATGTGTGAGATTCGAGAATTATGTAGTTCGTTTGAGCAGAAAAGTGACTGCCCTTACCTGAAACGAAGTCTTGCTTGTAGGAAGACTCAGAGCCTGTGATTTAACTCCATTTCTGAAGTGAAACACACAGCAGTGTTCTCATCCATTGATCACACTCTGCGTTTGAACAAGAAGCATTCTCTTCTTTCTAGAGTCTCTAAGACAGCAGGAAACGTGAGTTTGCTGAGAACAAAAGAACGGTGTTTCCTACACATACGGACCATATCTAGTCAAACTCTGCTTCTGAAACTGATACAAAGTACTGGTCCTGTAACATCCAATGCTTGTCTGTTAAGATGTGAAACGTGTGAGCTCCGTGAAAGATCTAGTTCTTTTGAGCTGAAAAGTGACTGCCCTTACCTGAAACGAAGTCTTGCTTGTAGGAAGACATAGAGCCTGGGATTTAACTACTTTTCTGAAGGGAAAGAAACAGCATAGTTTTCATCCATGGATCACACTCTGCTTTAGAGAGAGAAGCACACTCTTGCTTTCTAGAGTCTCTAAGACAGCAGGAAATCTGAGTGTGCCCAGAACAAAAGAACGGTGTTTCCTACACATATGGACCATATCTAGTCAAAATCTGCTTCTGAAACTGATACAAAGCACTGACCCTCTAACTTCCAATGCTTGTCAGTTAAGATGAGAAACGTGTGAGCTCCGTGAACGATGTAGTTCGTTTGAGCAGAAAAGTGACTGCCCTTACCTGAAACGAAGTCTTGCTTGTAGTAAGACACAGAGCCTGGGATTTAAGTCCATTTCTGAAGGGAAACACACAGCATAGTTCTCATCCATGGATCACACTCTGCTTTAGAGCGAGACGCTCAGTCTTGCTTTCTAGAGTCTCTAATACAGCAGGAAATCTGAGTGTGCCCAGAACAAAAGAAGGGTGTTTCCTACACATATGGACCATATGTAGTCCAAATCTGCTTCTGAAACTGAAAAAAAGCACTGACCATCTTACATCCAGTGCTTGTCAGCTAAGATGAGAAACGTGTGAGCTTCGTGAATGATGTAGTTCATTTGAGCACAAAACTGACTGCCCTTACCTGAAACGAAGTCTTGCTTGTAGGAAGACTCAGAGCCTGGGATTTAACTCCATTTCTGAAGTGAAACACACAGCATAGTTTTCATCCATGGATCAAACTCTGCTTTAGAATGAAGCACGCTCTTGCTTTCTAGAGTCTCTAAGACAGCAGGAAACTTGAGTGTGCTGAGAACAAAATAACGGTGTTTCCTACCAATACGGACCATATCTAGTCCAACTCTTCTGATGAAACTGATACAAAGCACTGGTCCTCTAACATCCAATGCTTTTCATTTAAGTTGAGAAACGTGTGAGCTTTGTGAACGATGTAGTTTGTTTGAGCAGAAAACGGACTGCACTTACCTGAAACGAAGTCTTGCTTGTAGGAAGACTCAGATCCTTTGATTTAACTCCATTTCTGAAGTGGAACACACAGCAGTGTTCTCATCCATTGATCACACTCTTCGTTAGAACAAGAAGCATGCTCTTGCTTTCTATAGTCTCTAAGACAGCAGGAAACATGAGTTTGCTGAGAACAAAAGAATGGTGTTTCCTACACATACAGACCATATCTAGTCCAACTCTGCTTCTGAAAGTGATACAAAGCAGTGGTCCTGTAACATCCAATGCTTGTCTGTTAAGATGTGAAACGTGTGAGCTCCGTGAAAGATCTAGTTCTTTTGAGCTGAAAAGTGACTGCCCTTACCTGAAACGAAGTCTTGCTTGTAGGAAGACATAGAGCCTGGGATTTAACTACTTTTCTGAAGGGAAAGAAACAGCATAGTTTTCATCCATGGATCACACTCTGCTTTTGAGAGAGAAGCACACTCTTGCTTTCTAGAGTCTCTAAGACAGCAGGAAATCTGAGTGTGCCCAGAACAAAAGAACGGTGTTTCCTACACATATGGACCATATCTAGTCCAAATCTGCTTCTGAAACTGATACAAAGCACTGACCCTCTAACTTCCAATGCTTGTCAGTTAAGATGAGAAACGTGTGAGCTCAGTGAACGATGTAGTTCGTTTGAGCAGAAAAGTGACTGCCCTTACCTGAAATGAAGTCTTGCTTATAGGAAGACTCAGAGCCTGGGATTTAACTCCATTTCTGAAGGCAAACACACAGCATAGTTCTCATCCATGGATCACACTCTGCTTTAGAAAGAAGCACGCTCTTGCTTTCAAGAGTCTCTAAGACAGCAGGAAACGTGAGTGTGCTGAGAACAAAATAATGGTGTTTCCTACCCATACTGACCATATCTAGTCCAACTCCTCTTCTGAAACTGATACAAAGCACTGGTACTCTAATATCCAATGATTTTCATTTAAGATGAGAAACGTGTGAGCTTCGTGAACGATGTAGTTCGTTTGAGCAGAAAACTGCCTGCACTTACCTGAAACGAAGTCTTGCTTGTAGGAAGACTCAGAGCCTGGGATTTAACTCCATTTCTGAAGTGAAACACACAGCAGTGTTCTCATCCATGGATCACACTCTGCGGTAGAACAAGAAGCATGCTCTTGCTTTCTAGAGTCTCTAAGACAGCAGGAAACGTGAGTATGCTGAGAACAAAAGAACGGTGTTTCCTACACATACAGACCATATCTAGTCCAACTCTGCTTCTGAAAGTGATACAAAGCAGTGGTCCTCTAACATCCAATGCTTGTCAGTTAAGATGAGAAACGTGTGAGCTTAGTGAATGATGTAGTTCCTTTGAACTGAAAAGTGACTGCCCTTACCTGAAACGAAGTCTTGCTTGTAGTAAGACACAGAGCCTGGGATTTAAGTCCATTTCTGAAGGGAAACACACAGCATAGTTCTCATCCATGGATCACACTCTGCTTTAGAGCGAGACGCTCAGTCTTGCTTTCTAGAGTCTCTAATACAGCAGGAAATCTGAGTGTGCCCAGAACAAAAGAAGGGTGTTTCCTACACATATGGACCATATGTAGTCCAAATCTGCTTCTGAAACTGAAAAAAAGCACTGACCATCTTACATCCAATGCTTGTCAGCTAAGATGAGAAACGTGTGAGCTTCGTGAATGATGTAGTTCGTTTGAGCACAAAACTGACTGCCCTTACCTGAAACGAAGTCTTGCTTGTAGGAAGACTCAGAGCCTGGGATTTAACTCCATTTCTGAAGTGAAACACACAGCATAGTTTTCATCCATGGATCAAACTCTGCTTTAGAATGAAGCACGCTCTTGCTTTCTAGAGTCTCTAAGACAGCAGGAAACTTGAGTGTGCTGAGAACAAAATAACGGTGGTTCCTACCAATACGGACCATATCTAGTCCAACTCTTCTTCTGAAACTGATACAAAGCACTGGTCCTCTAACATCCAATGCTTTTCATTTAAGTTGAGAAACGTGTGAGCTTTGTGAACGATGTAGTTTGTTTGAGCAGAAAACGGACTGCACTTACCTGAAACGAAGTCTTGCTTGTAGGAAGACTCAGATCCTTTGATTTAACTCCATTTCTGAAGTGGAACACACAGCAGTGTTCTCATCCATTGATCACACTCTGCGTTAGAACAAGAAGCATGCTCTTGCTTTCTATAGTCTCTAAGACAGCAGGAAACATGAGTTTGCTGAGAACAAAAGAACGGTGTTTCCTACACATACGGACCATATCTAGTCCAACTCTACTTCTGAAACTGATACAAAGCACTGGTCCTCTAACATCCAATGCTTGTCTGTTAAGATGAGAAACGTCTGAGCTCCGTGAACGATGTAGTTCGTTTGAGCAGAAAAGTAACTGCCCTTACTGGAAACGCAGTCTTGCTTGTAGGAAGACACAGAGCCTGGGATTTAACTCCTTTTCTGAAGGGAAACACACAGCATAGTTGTCATCCATGGATCACACTCTGCTTTAGAGCGAGACGCACGCCCTTGCTTTCTACAATCTCTAAGACAGCAGGTAACGTGAGTGTGCTGAGAACAAAAGAACGGTGTTTCCTACACATACGGACCATATCTAGTCGAAATCTGCTTCTGAAAGTGATACAAAGCAGTGGTCCTCTAACATCCAATGCTTGTCAGTTAAGATGAGAAACGTGTGAGCTCAGTGAATGATGTAGTTCCTTTGAACTGAACAGTGACTGCCCTTACCTGAAACGAAGTCTTGCTTGTAGTAAGACACAGAGCCTGGAGTTTAAGTCCATCTCTGAAGGGAAACACACAGCATAGTTCTCATCCATGGATCACACTCTGCTTTAGAGCGAGAAGCACGCTCTTGCTTTCTAGAGTCTCTAAGACAGCAGGAAATCTGAGTGTGCCCAGAACAAAAGAACGTAGTTTCCTACACATATGGACCATATCTAGTCGAAATCTGGTTCTGAAACTGATACAAAGCACTGACACTCTAACTTCCAATGCTTATCAGTTAAGATGAGAAACGTGTGAGCTCAGTGAACGATGTAGTTCGTTTGAGCAGAAAAGTGACTGCCCTTACCTGAAACGAAGACTTGCTTGTAGGAAGACTCAGAGCCTGGGATTTAACTCCATTTCTGAAGGCAAACACACAGCATAGTTCTCATCCATGGATCACACTCTGCTTTAGAAAGAAGCACGCTCTTGCTTTCTAGAGTCTCTAAGACAGCAGGAAACGTGAGTGTGCTGAGAACAAAAGAACGGTGTTTCCTACACATATGGACCATATCTAGTCCAACTCTTCTTCTGAAACTGATACAAAGCACTGGTCCTCTAACATCCAATGCTTGTCTGTTAAGATGTGAAACGTGTGAGCTCCGTGAAAGATGTAGTTTGTTTGAGCTGAAAAGTGACTGCCCTTACCTAAAACGAAGTGTTGCTTGTAGGAAGACATAGAGCCTGGGATTTAACTACTTTTCTGAAGGGAAACACACAGCATAGTTCTCATCCATGGATCACACTCTGCTTTAGAAAGAAGCACGCTCTTGCTTTCTAGAGTCTCTAAGACAGCAGGAAACGTGAGTGTGCTGAGAACAAAATAACGGTGTTTCCTACACATACGGATCATATCTAGTCCAACTCTTCTTCTGAAACTGATACAAAGCACTGGTCCTCTAACATCCAATGCTTGTCATGTAAGATGAGAAACGTGTGAGCTTCGTGAACGATGTAGTTCGTTTGAGCTGAAAAGTGACTGCCCATACCTGAAACGAAGTCTTGCTTGTAGGAAGACACAGAGCCTGGGATTTAAGTCCATTTCTGAAGGGAAACACACAGCATAGTTCTCATCCATGGATCACACTCTGCTTTAGAGCGAGAAGCACACTCTTGCTTTCTAGAGTCTCTAAGAGAGCAGGAAATCTGAGTGTGCCCAGAACAAAAGAACAGTGTTTCCTACACATATGGACCATATCTAGTCCAAATCTGCTTCTGAAACTGATACAAAGCACTGACCCTCTAACTTCCAATGCTTATCAGTTAAGATGAGAAACGTGTGAGCTCAGTGAACGATGTAGTTCATTTGAGCAGAAAAGTGACTGCCCTTACCTGAAACGAAGTCTTGCTTGTAGGAAGACTCAGAGCCTGGGATTTAACTCCATATTTGAAGGCAAACACACAGCATTGTTCTCATCCATGGATCACACTCTGCTTTAGAAAGAAGCACGCTCTTGCTTTCTAAAGGCTCTAAGACAGCAGGAATCGTGAGTGTCCTCGGAACAAAAGAAGGGTGTTTCCTAAACATACGGACCATATCTAGTCCAACTCTGCTTCTGAAAGTGATACAAAGCACTGGTCCTCTAACATCCAATGCTTGTCAGTTAAGATGAGAAATGTGTGAGCTTAGTGAATGATGTAGTTCCTTTGAACTGAAAAGTGACTGCCCTTACCTGAAACGAAGTATTGCTTGTAGGAAGACACAGAGCCTGGGATTTAAGTCCATTTCTGAAGGGAAACACACAGCATAGTTCTCATCCATGGATCATACTCTGCTTTAGAGCGAGAAGCACACTCTTGCTTTCTAAATTCTCTAATACAGCAGGAAATCTGAGTGTGCCCAGAACAAAAGAACGGTGTTTCCTACACATATGGACCATATGTAGTCCAAATCTGCTTCTGAAACTGATACAAAGCACTGACCATCTTACAACCAATGCTTGTCAGTTAAGATGAGAAACGTGTGAGCTTCGTGAATGGTGTAGTTCGTTTGAGGAGAAAAGTGACTGCCCTTACCTGAATTGAAGTATTGCTTGTAGGAAGACTCAGAGCCTGGGATTTAACCCCATTTCTGAAGTAAAACACACAGCAGTGTAATCATCCCCTGATCAAACTCTGCTGTAGAACAAGAAGCACGCTCTTGCTTTCTAGATTCTCTAAGACAGCAGGAAACGTGAGTGTGCTGAGAACAAAAGAATGGTGTTTCCTTCCCTTACGGACATTATATAGTCCAAATCTGCTTCTGAAACTGATACAAAGCACTGACCCTCTAACTTCCAATGCTTGTCAGTTAAGATGAGAAACGTGTGAGCTCAGTGAACGATGTAGTTCGTTTGAGCAGAAAAGTGCCTGCCCTTACCTGAAATGAAGTCTTGCTTGTAGGAAGACTCAGAGCCTGGGATTTAACTCCATTTCTGAAGGCAAACACACAGCATAGTTCTCATCCATGGATCACACTCTGCTTTAGAAAGAAGCACGCTCTTGCTTTCTAGAGTCTCTAAGACAGCAAGAAATCTGAGTGTGCCCAGAGCAAAAGAACGGTGTTTCCTACACATAAGGACTATATGTAATCCAAATCTTCTTCTGAAACTGATAGAATGCACTGGTCCTCTAACATCCAATGCTTGTCAGTTAAGATGAGAAACGTGTGAGCTTCGTGAAAGATGTAGTTCGTTTGAGCAGAAAAGTGACTGCCCTTACCTGAAATGAACTCTTGCTTGTAGGAAGACACAGAGCCTGGGATTTAACTCCTTTTCTGAAGGAAAAAACAGCATAGTTCTCATCCATGGATCACATTCTGCTTTAGAGCGAGAAGCACGCTCTTGCTTTCTAAAGTCTCTAAGACAACAGGAATCATGAGTGTGCTGGTAACAAAAGAACGGTGTTTCCTACACATACGGACCATATCTAGTCCAACTCTGCTTCTGAAACTGATACAAAGCACTGGTCCTCTAACATCCAATGCTTGTCTGTTAAGATGAGAAACGTGTGAGCTCTGTGAACGATGTAGTTCTTTTGAGCTGAAAAGTGACTGCCCTTACCTGAAACGAAGTCTTGCTTGTAGTAAGACACAGAGCCTGGGATTTAAGTCCATTTCTGAAGGGAAACACACAGCATAGTTCTCCTCCATGGATCACACTCTGCTTTAGAAGAAGAAGCACGATCGTGCTTTCTAGAGTCTCTAAGAAAGCAGGAAACGTGACTTTGCTGAAAACAAAAGAACGGTGTTTCCTGCACATACGGACCATATCTAGTCCAACTCTGCTTCTGAAACTAATACAAAGTACTGGTCCTCTAACATCCAATGCTTGTCAGTTAAGATGAGAAACGTCTGAGCTCCGTGAACGATGTAGTTCGTTTGAGCAGAAAAGTGACTGCCCTTACCTGAAACGAAGTCTTTCTTGTAGGAAGACACAGAGCCTGGGATTTAACTCCTTTTCTGAAGGGAAACACACAGCATAGTTCTCATCAATGGATCACACTCTGCGTTTGAACAAGAAGCACGATCTTGCTTTCTAGATTCTCTAAGACAACAGGAAACGTGAGTGCGCTGAGAACAAAAGAACGGTGTTTCCTTCCCTTATGGACATTATATAGTCCAACTCTGCATCTGAAACTGATACAAAGCACTGGTCCTCTAAAATCCAATGCTTGTCTGTTAAGATGAGAAACGTGTGAGCTCAGTGAACGATGTAGTTAGTTTGAGCTGAAAAGTGACTGCCCTTACCTGAAACGAAGTCTTGCTTGTAGGAAGACTCAGAGCCTGGGATTTAACTCCATTTCTGAAGTGAAACACACAGCAGTGTTCTCATCCATGGATCACACTCTGCGTTTGAACAAGAAGCATGCTCTTCTTTCTAGAGTCTCTAAGACAGCAGGAAACGTGAGTTAGCTGAGAACAAAAGAACGGTGTTTCATACACATACGGACCATATCTAGTGGAACTCTGCTTCTGAAAGTGATACAAAGCGCTGGTCCTCTAACATCCAATGCTTGTCAGTTAAGATGAGAAAGGTGTGAGCTTAGTGAATGATGTAGTTCCTTTGAACTGAAAAGTGACTGCCCTTACCTGAAACGAAGTCTTGCTTGTAGTAAGACACAGAGCCTGGGATTTAAGTCCATTTCTGAAGGGAAACACACAGCATAGTTCACACACATGGATCACACTCTGCTTTAGAGCGAGAAGCACACACTTGCTTTCTAGATTCTCTAATACAGCAGGAAATTTGAGTGTGCCCAGAACAAAAGAAGGGTGTTTCCTACACATATGGCCATATGTAGTCCAAATCTGCTTCTGAAACTGATACAAAGCACTGACCATCTTACATCCAATGCTTGTCAGTTAAGATGAGAAATGTGTGAGATTCGTGAATTATGTAGTTCGTTTGAGCAGAAAAGTGACTGCCCTCACCTGAAACGAAGTCTTGCTTGTAGGAAGACTCAGAGCCTGGGATTTAACTCCATTTCTGAAGTGAAACACACAGCAGTGTTCTCATCCATTGATCACACTCTGCGTTTGAACAAGAAGCATGCTCTTCTTTCTAGAGTCTCTAAGACAGCAGGAAACGTGAGTTTGCTGAGGACAAAAGAACGGTGTTTCCTACACATACGGACCATATCTAGTCCAAATCTGCTTCTGAAACTGATACAAAGTACTGGTCCTGTAACATCCAATGCTTGTCTGTTAAGATGTGAAACGTGTAAGCTTCATGAACGATGTAGTTCCTTTGAGCAGAAAAGTGACTGCCCTTACCTGAAACGAAGTCTTCCTTGTAGGGAGACACAGAGCATGGGATTTAACTTCATTTCTGAAGTGAAACACACAGCATAGTCTCATCCATAGATCACACTCTGTTTTAGAGCGAGAAGCACGCTCTTGCTTTCTAGAGTCTCTAAGACAGCAGGAAACGTGAGTGTGCTCAGAACAAAGATCGGTGTTTCCTACACATATGGACCATATCTAGTCCAAATCTGCTTCTGAAACTGATAGAAAGCACTGACCCTCTAACTTCCAATGCTTATCAGTTAAGATGAGAAACGTGTGAGCTCAGTGAACGATGTAGTTCATTTGAGCAGAAAAGTGACTGCCCTTACCTGAAACGAAGTCTTGCTTGTAGGAAGACTCAGAGCCTGGGATTTAACTCCATTTCTGAAGGCAAACACACAGCATTGTTCTCATCCATGGATCACACTCTGCTTTAGAAAGAAGCACGCTCTTGCTTTCTAAATGCTCTAAGACAGCAGGAATCGTGAGTGTGCTAGGAACAAAAGAAGGGTGTTTCCTAAACATACGGACCATATCTAGTCCAACTCTGCTTCTGAAAGTGATACAAAGCACTGGTCCTCTAACATCCAATGCTTGTAAGTTAAGATGAGAAATGTGTGAGCTTAGTGAATGATGTAGTTCCTTTGAACTGAAAAGTGACTGCCCTTACCTGAAACGAAGTCTTGCTTGTAGGAAGACACAGAGCCTGGGATTTAAGTCCATTTCTGAAGGGAAACACACAGCATAGTTCTCATCCATGGATCATACTCTGCTTTAGAGCGAGAAGCACACTCTTGCTTTCTAAATTCTCTAATACAGCAGGAAATCTGAGTGTGCCCAGAACAAAAGAACGGTGTTTCCTACACATATGGACCATATGTAGTCCAAATCTGCTTCTGAAACTGATACAAAGCACTGACCATCTTACATCCAATGCTTGTCAGTTAAGATGAGAAACGTGTGAGCTTCGTGAATGGTGTAGTTCGTTTGAGCAGAAAAGTGACGGCCCTTACCTGAATTGAAGTCTTGCTTGTAGGAAGACTCAGAGCCTGGGATTTAACTCCATTTCTGAAGTAAAACACACAGCAGTGTAATCATCCCCTGATCAAACTCTGCTGTAGAACAAGAAGCACGCTCTTGCTTTCTAGATTCTCTACGACAGCAGGAAACGTGAGTGTGCTGAGAACAAAAGAATGGTGTTTCCTTCCCTTACGGACATTATATAGTCCAAATCTGCTTCTGAAACTGATACAAAGCACTGGTCCTCTAACATCCAATGCTTGTCTGTTAAGATGAGAAACGTGTGAGCTCCGTGAACGATGTAGTTCGTTTGAGCTGAAAAGTGACTGCCCTTACCTGAAACGAAGTCTTGCTTGTAGGAAGACTCAGAGCCTGGGATTTAACTCCATTTCTGAAGTGAAACACACAGCATAGTTCTCATCCATGGATGACACTCTGCTTTAGAGCGAGAAGCACGCTCTTGCTTTCTAGAGTCTCTAATACAGCAGGAAATCTGAGTGTGCCCAGAGCAAAAGAACGGTGTTTCCTACACATAAGGACTATATGTAATCCAAATCTTCTTCTGAAACTGATAGAATGCACTGGTCCTCTAACATCCAATGCTTGTCAGTTAAGATGAGAAACGTGTGAGCTTCGTGAAAGATGTAGTTCGTTTGAGCAGAAAAGTGACTGCCCTTACCTGAAACGAACTCTTGCTTGTAGGAAGACACAGAGCCTGGGATTTAACTCCTTTTCTGAAGGAAAAAACAGCATAGTTCTCATCCATGGATCACATTCTGCTTTAGAGCGAGAAGCACGCTCTTGCTTTCTAAAGTCTCTAAGCCAGCAGGAAACGTGAGTGTGCTGAGAACAAAAGAACGGTGTTTCCTACACATACGGCCGATATCTTGTCCAACTCTTCTTCTGAAACTGATACAATGCACTGGTCCTCTAACATCCAATGCTTGTCTATTAAGATGAGAAACGTGTGAGCTCCGTGAACGATGTTGTTCGTTTGAGCCGAAAAGTGACTGCCCTTACCTGAAACGAAATCTTGCTTGTAGGAAGACACAGAGCCTGGGATTTAACTCCTTTCCTGAAGGGAAACACACAGCATAGTTCTCATCCATGGATCACACTCTGCTTTAGAGCGAGAAGCACGCTCTTGCTTTCTACAGTCTCTAAGACAGCAGGAAACGTGAGTGTGCTGAGAACAAAAGAACGGTGTTTCCTATAATTACGGACATTATATAGCCCAACTCTGCATCTGAATCTGATACAAAGCACTGGTCCTCTAAAATCCAATGCTTGTCTGTTAAGATGAGAAACGTGTGAGCTTCGTGAAGGTTGTAGTTCCTTTGAGCAGAAAAGTGACTGCCCTTACCCGAAACGAAGTCTTGCTTGTAGGAAGACTCAGAGCATGGGATTCAACTCCATTTCTGAATTGAAACACACAGCAGTGTTCTCATCCATTGATCACACTCTGCTTTAGAAGAAGAAGCACGATCGTGCTTTCTAGAGTCTCTAAGAGAGCAGGAGACATGAGTTTGCTGAGAACAAAAGAACGGTGTTTCCTACACATTCGGACCATATCTAGTCCAACTCTACTTCTGAAACTGATACAAAGCACTGGTCCTCTAACATCCAATGCTTGTCTGTTAAGATGAGAAACGTGTGAGCTTAGTGAATGATGTAGTTCATTTGAGCTGAAAAGTGACTGCCCTTACCTGAAACGAAGTCTTGCTTGTAGGAAGACACACAGCCTGGGATTTAATTCCATTTCTGAAGGGAAACACACAGCATAGTTCTCATCCATGGATCACACTCTGCTTTAGAGCGAGAAGCATGCTCTTGCTTTCTAAAGTCTCTAAGCCAGCAGGAAACGTGAGTGTGCTGAGAACAAAAGAACGGTGTTTCCTACACATACGGCCGATATCTTGTCCAACTCTTCTTCTGAAACTGATACAATGCACTGGTCCTCTAACATCCAATGCTTGTCTGTTAAGATGAGAAACGTGTGAGCTCCGTGAACGATGTTGTTCGTTTGAGCCGAAAAGTGACTGCCCTTACCTGAAACGAAATCTTGCTTGTAGGAAGACACAGAGCCTGGGATTTAACTCCTTTCCTGAAGGGAAACACACAGCATAGTTCTCATCCATGGATGACACTCTGCTTTAGAGCGAGAAGCACGCTCTTGCTTTCTAGATTCTCTAACACAACAGGAAACGTGAGTGCGCTGAGAACAAAAGAACGGTGTTTCCTTCCCTAATGGACATTATATAGTCCAACTCTGCATCTGAAACTGATACAAAGCACTGGTCCTCTAAAATCCAATGCTTGTCTGTTAAGATGAGAAACGTGTGAGCTCAGTGAACGATGTAGTTAGTTTGAGCTGAAAAGTGACTGCCCTTACCTGAAACGAAGTCTTGCTTGTAGGAAGACTCAGAGCCTGGGATTTAACTCCATTTCTGAAGGCAAACACACAGCATTGTTCTCATCCATGGATCACACTCTGCTTTAGAAAGAAGCACGCTCTTGCTTTCTAAATGCTCTAAGACAGCAGGAATCGTGAGTGTGCTAGGAACAAAAGAAGGGTGTTTCCTAAACATACGGACCATATCTAGTCCAACTCTGCTTCTGAAAGTGATACAAAGCACTGGTCCTCTAACATCCAATGCTTGTAAGTTAAGATGAGAAATGTGTGAGCTTAGTGAATGATGTAGTTCCTTTGAACTGAAAAGTGACTGCCCTTACCTGAAACGAAGTCTTGCTTGTAGGAAGACACAGAGCCTGGGATTTAAGTCCATTTCTGAAGGGAAACACACAGCATAGTTCTCATCCATGGATCATACTCTGCTTTAGAGCGAGAAGCACACTCTTGCTTTCTAAATTCTCTAATACAGCAGGAAATCTGAGTGTGCCCAGAACAAAAGAACGGTGTTTCCTACACATATGGACCATATGTAGTCCAAATCTGCTTCTGAAACTGATACAAAGCACTGACCATCTTACATCCAATGCTTGTCAGTTAAGATGAGAAACGTGTGAGCTTCGTGAATGGTGTAGTTCGTTTGAGCAGAAAAGTGACTGCCCTTACCTGAATTGAAGTCTTGCTTGTAGGAAGACTCAGAGCCTGGGATTTAACTCCATTTCTGAAGTAAAACACACAGCAGTGTAATCATCCCCTGATCAAACTCTGCTGTAGAACAAGAAGCACGCTCTTGCTTTCTAGATTCTCTACGACAGCAGGAAACGTGAGTGTGCTGAGAACAAAAGAATGGTGTTTCCTTCCCTTACGGACATTATATAGTCCAAATCTGCTTCTGAAACTGATACAAAGCACTGGTCCTCTAACATCCAATGCTTGTCTGTTAAGATGAGAAACGTGTGAGCTCCGTGAACGATGTAGTTCGTTTGAGCTGAAAAGTGACTGCCCTTACCTGAAACGAAGTCTTGCTTGTAGGAAGACTCAGAGCCTGGGATTTAACTCCATTTCTGAAGTGAAACACACAGCATAGTTCTCATCCATGGATGACACTCTGCTTTAGAGCGAGAAGCACGCTCTTGCTTTCTAGAGTCTCTAATACAGCAGGAAATCTGAGTGTGCCCAGAGCAAAAGAACGGTGTTTCCTACACATAAGGACTATATGTAATCCAAATCTTCTTCTGAAACTGATAGAATGCACTGGTCCTCTAACATCCAATGCTTGTCAGTTAAGATGAGAAACGTGTGAGCTTCGTGAAAGATGTAGTTCGTTTGAGCAGAAAAGTGACTGCCCTTACCTGAAACGAACTCTTGCTTGTAGGAAGACACAGAGCCTGGGATTTAACTCCTTTTCTGAAGGAAAAAACAGCATAGTTCTCATCCATGGATCACATTCTGCTTTAGAGCGAGAAGCACGCTCTTGCTTTCTAAAGTCTCTAAGCCAGCAGGAAACGTGAGTGTGCTGAGAACAAAAGAACGGTGTTTCCTACACATACGGCCGATATCTTGTCCAACTCTTCTTCTGAAACTGATACAATGCACTGGTCCTCTAACATCCAATGCTTGTCTATTAAGATGAGAAACGTGTGAGCTCCGTGAACGATGTTGTTCGTTTGAGCCGAAAAGTGACTGCCCTTACCTGAAACGAAATCTTGCTTGTAGGAAGACACAGAGCCTGGGATTTAACTCCTTTCCTGAAGGGAAACACACAGCATAGTTCTCATCCATGGATCACACTCTGCTTTAGAGCGAGAAGCACGCTCTTGCTTTCTACAGTCTCTAAGACAGCAGGAAACGTGAGTGTGCTGAGAACAAAAGAACGGTGTTTCCTATAATTACGGACATTATATAGCCCAACTCTGCATCTGAATCTGATACAAAGCACTGGTCCTCTAAAATCCAATGCTTGTCTGTTAAGATGAGAAACGTGTGAGCTTCGTGAAGGTTGTAGTTCCTTTGAGCAGAAAAGTGACTGCCCTTACCCGAAACGAAGTCTTGCTTGTAGGAAGACTCAGAGCATGGGATTCAACTCCATTTCTGAATTGAAACACACAGCAGTGTTCTCATCCATTGATCACACTCTGCTTTAGAAGAAGAAGCACGATCGTGCTTTCTAGAGTCTCTAAGAGAGCAGGAGACATGAGTTTGCTGAGAACAAAAGAACGGTGTTTCCTACACATTCGGACCATATCTAGTCCAACTCTACTTCTGAAACTGATACAAAGCACTGGTCCTCTAACATCCAATGCTTGTCTGTTAAGATGAGAAACGTGTGAGCTTAGTGAATGATGTAGTTCATTTGAGCTGAAAAGTGACTGCCCTTACCTGAAACGAAGTCTTGCTTGTAGGAAGACACACAGCCTGGGATTTAATTCCATTTCTGAAGGGAAACACACAGCATAGTTCTCATCCATGGATCACACTCTGCTTTAGAGCGAGAAGCATGCTCTTGCTTTCTAAAGTCTCTAAGCCAGCAGGAAACGTGAGTGTGCTGAGAACAAAAGAACGGTGTTTCCTACACATACGGCCGATATCTTGTCCAACTCTTCTTCTGAAACTGATACAATGCACTGGTCCTCTAACATCCAATGCTTGTCTGTTAAGATGAGAAACGTGTGAGCTCCGTGAACGATGTTGTTCGTTTGAGCCGAAAAGTGACTGCCCTTACCTGAAACGAAATCTTGCTTGTAGGAAGACACAGAGCCTGGGATTTAACTCCTTTCCTGAAGGGAAACACACAGCATAGTTCTCATCCATGGATGACACTCTGCTTTAGAGCGAGAAGCACGCTCTTGCTTTCTAGATTCTCTAACACAACAGGAAACGTGAGTGCGCTGAGAACAAAAGAACGGTGTTTCCTTCCCTAATGGACATTATATAGTCCAACTCTGCATCTGAAACTGATACAAAGCACTGGTCCTCTAAAATCCAATGCTTGTCTGTTAAGATGAGAAACGTGTGAGCTCAGTGAACGATGTAGTTAGTTTGAGCTGAAAAGTGACTGCCCTTACCTGAAACGAAGTCTTGCTTGTAGGAAGACTCAGAGCCTGGGATTTAACTCCATTTCTGAAGTGAAACACACAGCAGTGTTCTCATCCATGGATCACACTCTGCGTTTGAACAAGAAGCATGCTCTTCTTTCTAGAGTCTCTAAGACAGCAGGAAACGTGAGTTAGCTGAGAACAAAAGAGCGGTGTTTCATACACATACGGACCATATCTAGTGGAACTCTGCTTCTGAAAGTGATACAAAGCGCTGGTCCTCTAACATCCAATGCTTGTCAGTTAAGATGAGAAAGGTGTGAGCTTAGTGAATGATGTAGTTCCTTTGAACTGAAAAGTGACTGCCCTTACCTGAAACGAAGTCTTGCTTGTAGTAAGACACAGAGCCTGGGATTTAATTCCATTTCTGAAGGGAAACACACAGCATAGTTCACACCCATGGATCACACTCTGCTTTAGAGCGAGAAGCACACACTTGCTTTCTAGATTCTCTAATACAGCAGGAAATTTGAGTGTGCCCAGAACAAAAGAAGGGTGTTTCCTACACATATGGCCATATGTAGTCCAAATCTGCTTCTGAAACTGATACAAAGCACTGACCATCTTACATCCAATGCTTGTCAGTTAAGATGAGAAATGTGTGAGATTCGAGAATTATGTAGTTCGTTTGAGCAGAAAAGTGACTGCCCTTACCTGAAACGAAGTCTTGCTTGTAGGAAGACTCAGAGCCTGTGATTTAACTCCATTTCTGAAGTGAAACACACAGCAGTGTTCTCATCCATTGATCACACTCTGCGTTTGAACAAGAAGCATGCTCTTCTTTCTAGAGTCTCTAAGACAGCAGGAAACGTGAGTTTGCTGAGAACAAAAGAACGGTGTTTCCTACACATACGGACCATATCTAGTCAAACTCTGCTTCTGAAACTGATACAAAGTACTGGTCCTGTAACATCCAATGCTTGTCTGTTAAGATGTGAAACGTGTGAGCTCCGTGAAAGATCTAGTTCTTTTGAGCTGAAAAGTGACTGCCCTTACCTGAAACGAAGTCTTGCTTGTAGGAAGACATAGAGCCTGGGATTTAACTACTTTTCTGAAGGGAAAGAAACAGCATAGTTTTCATCCATGGATCACACTCTGCTTTAGAGAGAGAAGCACACTCTTGCTTTCTAGAGTCTCTAAGACAGCAGGAAATCTGAGTGTGCCCAGAACAAATGAACGGTGTTTCCTACACATATGGACCATATCTAGTCCAAATCTGCTTCTGAAACTGATACAAAGCACTGACCCTCTAACTTCCAATGCTTGTCAGTTAAGATGAGAAACGTGTGAGCTCAGTGAACGATGTAGTTCGTTTGAGCAGAAAAGTGACTGCCCTTACCTGAAATGAAGTCTTGCTTATAGGAAGACTCAGAGCCTGGGATTTAACTCCATTTCTGAAGGCAAACACACAGCATAGTTCTCATCCATGGATCACACTCTGCTTTAGAAAGAAGCACGCTCTTGCTTTCTAGAGTCTCTAAGACAGCAGGAAACGTGAGTGTGCTGAGAACAAAATAATGGTGTTTCCTACCCATACTGACCATATCTAGTCCAACTCTTCTTCTGAAACTGATACAAAGCACTGGTACTCTAATATCCAATGATTTTCATTTAAGATGAGAAACGTGTGAGCTTCGTGAACGATGTAGTTCGTTTGAGCAGAAAACTGCCTGCACTTACCTGAAACG
Organism: Onychomys leucogaster; assembly: GCA_949786385.1. NCBI lineage: Eukaryota > Metazoa > Chordata > Mammalia > Rodentia > Cricetidae > Onychomys > Onychomys leucogaster. The sequence goes on from CATKUP010000172.1 coordinate 921,930, forward strand.
AAGTCTTGCTTGTAGGAAGACTCAGAGCCTGGGATTTAACTCCATTTCTGAAGTGAAACACACAGCAGTGTTCTCATCCATTGATCACACTCTGCTTTAGAACAAGAAGCATGCTCTTGCTTTCTAGAGTCTCTAAGACAGCAGGAAACGTGAGTATGCTGAGAACAATAGAACCGTGTTTCCTACACATACAGACCATATCTAGTCTAACTCTGCTTCTGAAAGTGATACAAAGCAGTGGTCCTCTAACATCCAATGCTTGTCAGTTAAGATGAGAAACGTGTGAGCTTAGTGAATGATGTAGTTCCTTTGAACTGAAAAGTGACTGCCCTTACCTGAAACGAAGTCTTGCTTGTAGTAAGACACAGAGCCTGGGATTTAAGTCCATTTCTGAAGGGAAACACACAGCATAGTTCTCATCCATGGATCACACTCTGCTTTAGAGCGAGACGCTCAGTCTTGCTTTCTAGAGTCTCTAATACAGCAGGAAATCTGAGTGTGCCCAGAACAAAAGAAGGGTGTTTCCTACACATATGGACCATATGTAGTCCAAATCTGCTTCTGAAACTGAAAAAAAGCACTGACCATCTTACATCCAATGCTTGTCAGCTAAGATGAGAAACGTGTGAGCTTCGTGAATGATGTAGTTCGTTTGAGCACAAAACTGACTGCCCTTACCTGAAACGAAGTCTTGCTTGTAGGAAGACTCAGAGCCTGGGATTTAACTCCATTTCTGAAGTGAAACACACAGCATAGTTTTCATCCATGGATCACACTCTGCTTTAGAAAGAAGCACGCTCTTGCTTTCTAGAGTCTCTAAGACAGCAGGAAACTTGAGTGTGCTGAGAACAAAATAACGGTGTTTCCTACCCATACGGACCATATCTAGTCCAACTCTTCTTCTGAAACTGATACAAAGCACTGGTCCTCTAACATCCAATGCTTTTCATTTAAGTTGAGAAACGTGTGAGCTTTGTGAACGATGTAGTTTGTTTGAGCAGAAAACGGACTGCACTTACCTGAAATGAAGTCTTGCTTGTAGGAAGACTCAGATCCTGGGATTTAACTCCATTTCTGAAGTGGAACACACAGCAGTGTTCTCATCCATTGATCACACTCTGCGTTAGAACAAGAAGCATGCTCTTGCTTTCTATAGCCTCTAAGACAGCAGGAAACATGAGTTTGCTGAGAACAAAAGAACGGTGTTTCCTACACATACGGACCATATCTAGTCCAACTCTACTTCTGAAACTGATACAAAGCACTGGTCCTCTAACATCCAATGCTTGTCTGTTAAGATGAGAAACGTCTGAGCTCCGTGAACGATGTAGTTCGTTTGAGCAGAAAAGTAACTGCCGTTACCTGAAACGCAGTCTTGCTTGTATGAAGACACAGAGCCTGGGATTTAACTCCTTTTCTGAAGGGAAACACACAGCATAGTTGTCATCCATGTATCACACTCTGCTTTAGAGCGAGACGCACGCCCTTGCTTTCTACAATCTCTAAGACAGCAGGTAACGTGAGTGTGCTGAGAACAAAAGAACGGTGTTTCCTACACATACGGACCATATCTAGTCGAAATCTGCTTCTGAAAGTGATACAAAGCAGTGGTCCTCTAACATCCAATGCTTGTCAGTTAAGATGAGAAACGTGTGAGCTCAGTGAATGATGTAGTTCCTTTGAACTGAACAGTGACTGCCCTTACCTGAAACGAAGTCTTGCTTGTAGTAAGACACAGAGCCTGGGATTTAAGTCCATCTCTGAAGGGAAACACACAGCATAGTTCTCATCCATGGATCACACTCTGCTTTAGAGCGAGAAGCACGCTCTTGCTTTCTAGAGTCTCTAAGACAGCAGGAAATCTGAGTGTGGCCAGAACAAAAGAATGGTGTTTCCTACACATATGGACCATATCTAGTCCAAATCTGCTTCTGAAACTGATACAAAGCACTGACCCTCTAACTTCCAATGCTTGTCAGTTAAGATGAGAAACGTGTGAGCTCAGTGAATGATGTAGTTCGTTTGAGCAGTAAAGTGACTGCCCTTACCTGAAATGAAGTCTTGCTTATAGGAAGACTCAGAGCCTGGGATTTAACTCCATTTCTGAAGGCAAACACACAGCATAGTTCTCATCTATGGATCACACTCTGCTTTAGAAAGAAGCACGCTCTTGCTTTCTAGAGTCTCTAAGACAGCAGGAAACGTGAGTGTGCTGAGAACAAAATAACGGTGTTTCCTACACATACGGATCATATCTAGTCCAAATCTGCTTCTGAAACTGATACAAAGCACTGACCCTCTAACTTCCAATGCTTATCAGTTAAGATGAGAAACGTGTGAGCTCAGTGAACGTTGTAGTTCATTTGAGCAGAAAAGTGACTGCCCTTACCTGAAACGAAGTCTTGCTTGTAGGAAGACTCAGAGCCTGGGATTTAACTCCATATTTGAAGGCAAACACACAGCATTGTTCTCATCCATGGATCACACTCTGCTTTAGAAGAAGAAGCACCATCGTGCTTTCTAGAGTCTCTAAGAGAGCAGGAGACATGAGTTTGCTGAGAACAAAAGATCGGTGTTTCCTACACATATGGACCATATCTAGTCCAACTCTACTTCTGAAACTGATACAAAGCACTGGTCCTCTAACATCCAATGCTTGTCTGTTAAGATGAGAAACGTGTGAGCTTAGTGAATGATGTAGTTCCTTTGAACTGAAAAGTGACTGCCCTTACCTGAAACGAATTCTTGCTTGTAGGAAGACTCAGAGCCTGGGATTTAACTCCATTTCTGAAGTGAAACACACAGCATAGTTCTCATCCATGGATGACACTCTGCTTTAGAGCGAGAAGCACGCTCTTGCTTTCTAGATTCTCTAAGACAACAGGAAACGTGAGTGCGCTGAGAACAAAAGAACGGTGTTTCCTTCCCTAATGGACATTATATAGTCCAACTCTGCATCTGAAACTGATACAAAGCACTGGTCCTCTAAAATCCAATGCTTGTCTGTTAAGATGAGAAACGTGTGAGCTCAGTGAACGATGTAGTTAGTTTGAGCTGAAAAGTGACTGCCCTTACCTGAAACGAAGTCTTGCTTGTAGGAAGACTCAGAGCCTGGGATTTAACTCCATTTCTGAAGTGAAACACACAGCAGTGTTCTCATCCATGGATCACACTCTGCGTTTGAACAAGAAGCATGCTCTTCTTTCTAGAGTCTCTAAGACAGCAGGAAACGTGAGTTAGCTGAGAACAAAAGAACGGTGTTTCATACACATACGGACCATATCTAGTGGAACTCTGCTTCTGAAAGTGATACAAAGCGCTGGTCCTCTAACATCCAATGCTTGTCAGTTAAGATGAGAAAGGTGTGAGCTTAGTGAATGATGTAGTTCCTTTGAACTGAAAAGTGACTGCCCTTACCTGAAACGAAGTCTTGCTTGTAGTAAGACACAGAGCCTGGGATTTAATTCCATTTCTGAAGGGAAACACACAGCATAGTTCACACCCATGGATCACACTCTGCTTTAGAGCGAGAAGCACACACTTGCTTTCTAGATTCTCTAATACAGCAGGAAATTTGAGTGTGCCCAGAACAAAAGAAGGGTGTTTCCTACACATATGGCCATATGTAGTCCAAATCTGCTTCTGAAACTGATACAAAGCACTGACCATCTTACATCCAATGCTTGTCAGTTAAGATGAGAAATGTGTGAGATTCGAGAATTATGTAGTTCGTTTGAGCAGAAAAGTGACTGCCCTTACCTGAAACGAAGTCTTGCTTGTAGGAAGACTCAGAGCCTGTGATTTAACTCTATTTCTGAAGTAAAACACACAGCAGTGTTCTCATCCATTGATCACACTCTGCGTTTGAACAAGAAGCATGCTCTTCTTTCTAGAGTCTCTAAGACAGCAGGAAACGTGAGTTTGCTGAGAACAAAAGAACGGTGTTTCCTACACATACGGACCATATCTAGTCAAACTCTGCTTCTGAAACTGATACAAAGTACTGGTCCTGTAACATCCAATGCTTGTCTGTTAAGATGTGAAACGTGTGAGCTCCGTGAAAGATCTAGTTCTTTTGAGCTGAAAAGTGACTGCCCTTACCTGAAACGAAGTCTTGCTTGTAGGAAGACATAGAGCCTGGGATTTAACTACTTTTCTGAAGGGAAAGAAACAGCATAGTTTTCATCCATGGATCACACTCTGCTTTAGAGAGAGAAGCACACTCTTGCTTTCTAGAGTCTCTAAGACAGCAGGAAATCTGAGTGTGCCCAGAACAAAAGAACGGTGTTTCCTACACATATGGACCATATCTAGTCCAAATCTGCTTCTGAAACTGATACAAAGCACTGACCCTCTAACTTCCAATGCTTGTCAGTTAAGATGAGAAACGTGTGAGCTCAGTGAACGATGTAGTTCGTTTGAGCAGAAAAGTGACTGCCCTTACCTGAAATGAAGTCTTGCTTATAGGAAGACTCAGAGCCTGGGATTTAACTCCATTTCTGAAGGCAAACACACAGCATAGTTCTCATCCATGGATCACACTCTGCTTTAGAAAGAAGCACGCTCTTGCTTTCTAGAGTCTCTAAGACAGCAGGAAACGTGAGTGTGCTGAGAACAAAATAATGGTGTTTCCTACCCATACTGACCATATCTAGTCCAACTCTTCTTCTGAAACTGATACAAAGCACTGGTACTCTAATATCCAATGATTTTCATTTAAGATGAGAAACGTGTGAGCTTCGTGAACGATGTAGTTCGTTTGAGCAGAAAACTGCCTGCACTTACCTGAAACGAAGTCTTGCTTGTAGGAAGACTCAGAGCCTGAGATTTAACTCCATTTCTGAAGTGAAACACACAGCAGTGTTCTCATCCATTGATCACACTCTGCGTTAGAACAAGAAGCATGCTCTTGCTTTCTAGAGTCTCTAAGACAGCAGGAAACGTGAGTATGCTGAGAACAAAAGAACGGTGTTTCCTACACATACAGACCATATCTAGTCCAACTCTGCTTCTGAAAGTGATACAAAGCAGTGGTCCTCTAACATCCAATTCTTGTCAGTTAAGATGAGAAACGTGTGAGCTTAGTGAATGATGTAGTTCCTTTGAACTGAAAAGTGACTGCCCTTACCTGAAACGAAGTCTTGCTTGTAGTAAGACACAGAGCCTGGGATTTAAGTCCATTTCTGAAGGGAAACACACAGCATAGTTCTCATCCATGGATCACACTCTGCTTTAGAGCGAGACGCTCAGTCTTGCTTTCTAGAGTCTCTAATACAGCAGGAAATCTGAGTGTGCCCAGAACAAAAGAAGGGTGTTTCCTACACATATGGACCATATGTAGTCCAAATCTGCTTCTGAAACTGAAAAAAAGCACTGACCATCTTACATCCAATGCTTGTCAGCTAAGATGAGAAACGTGTGAGCTTCGTGAATGATGTAGTTCGTTTGAGCACAAAACTGACTGCCCTTACCTGAAACGAAGTCTTGCTTGTAGGAAGACTCAGAGCCTGGGATTTAACTCCATTTCTGAAGTGAAACACACAGCATAGTTTTCATCCATGGATCACACTCTGCTTTAGAAAGAAGCACGCTCTTGCTTTCTAGAGTCTCTAAGACAGCAGGAAACTTGAGTGTGCTGAGAACAAAATAACGGTGTTTCCTACCCATACGGACCATATCTAGTCCAACTCTTCTTCTGAAACTGATACAAAGCACTGGTCCTCTAACATCCAATGCTTTTCATTTAAGTTGAGAAACGTGTGAGCTTTGTGAACGATGTAGTTTGTTTGAGCAGATAACGGACTGCACTTACCTGAAATGAAGTCTTGCTTGTAGGAAGACTCAGATCCTGGGATTTAACTCCATTTCTGAAGTGGAACACACAGCAGTGTTCTCATCCATTGATCACACTCTGCGTTAGAACAAGAAGCATGCTCTTGCTTTCTATAGTCTCTAAGACAGCAGGAAACATGAGTTTGCTGAGAACAAAAGAACGGTGTTTCCTACACATACGGACCATATCTAGTCCAACTCTACTTCTGAAACTGATACAAAGCACTGGTCGTCTAACATCCAATGCTTGTCTGTTAAGATGAGAAACGTCTGAGCTCCGTGAACGATGTAGTTCGTTTGAGCAGAAAAGTAACTGCCCTTACCTGAAACGCAGTCTTGCTTGTAGGAAGACACAGAGCCTGGGATTTAACTCCTTTTCTGAATGGAAACACACAGCATAGTTGTCATCCATGTATCACACTCTGCTTTAGAGCGAGACACACGCCCTTGCTTTCTACAATCTCTAAGACAGCAGGTAACGTGAGTGTGCTGAGAACAAAAGAACGGTGTTTCCTACACATACGGACCATATCTAGTCGAAATCTGCTTCTGAAAGTGATACAAAGCAGTGGTCCTCTAATATCCAATGCTTGTCAGTTAAGATGAGAAACGTGTGAGCTCAGTGAATGATGTAGTTCCTTTGAACTGAACAGTGACTGCCCTTACCTGAAACGAAGTCTTGCTTGTAGTAAGACACAGAGCCTGGGATTTAAGTCCATCTCTGAAGGGAAACACACAGCATAGTTCTCATCCATGGATCACACTCTGCTTTAGAGCGAGAAGCACGCTCTTGCTTTCTAGAGTCTCTAAGACAGCAGGAAATCTGAGTGTGCCCAGAACAAAAGAACGTAGTTTCCTACACATATGGACCATATCTAGTCGAAATCTGCCTCTGAAACTGATACAAAGCACTGACCCTCTAACTTCCAATGCTTATCAGTTAAGATGAGAAACGTGTGAGCTCAGTGAACGATGTAGTTCGTTTGAGCAGAAAAGTGACTGCCCTTACCTGAAACGAAGACTTGCTTGTAGGAAGACTCAGAGCCTGGGATTTAACTCCATTTCTGAAGGAAAACACACAGCATAGTTCTCATCCATGGATCACACTCTGCTTTAGAAAGAAGCACGCTCTTGCTTGCTAGAGTCTCTAAGACAGCAGGAAACGTGAGTGTGCTGAGAACAAAAGAACGGTGTTTCCTACACATATGGACCATATCTAGTCCAACTCTTCTTCTGAAACTGATACAAAGCACTGGTCCTCTAACATCCAATGCTTGTCTGTTAAGATGTGAAACGTGTGAGCTCCGTGAAAGATGTAGTTTGTTTGAGCTGAAAAGTGACTGCCCTTACCTAAAACGAAGTCTTGCTTTTAGGAAGACATAGAGCCTGGGATTTAACTACTTTTCTGAAGGGAAACACACAGCATAGTTTTCATCTATGGATCACACTCTGCTTTAGAGCGAGAAGCACACTCTTGCTTTCTAGAGTCTCTAAGACAGCAGGAAATCTGAGTGTGGCCAGAACAAAAGAATGGTGTTTCCTACACATATGGACCATATCTAGTCCAAATCTGCTTCTGAAACTGATACAAAGCACTGACCCTCTAACTTCCAATGCTTGTCAGTTAAGATGAGAAACGTGTGAGCTCAGTGAATGATGTAGTTCGTTTGAGCAGTAAAGTGACTGCCCTTACCTGAAATGAAGTCTTGCTTATAGGAAGACTCAGAGCCTGGGATTTAACTCCATTTCTGAAGGCAAACACACAGCATAGTTCTCATCTATGGATCACACTCTGCTTTAGAAAGAAGCACGCTCTTGCTTTCTAGAGTCTCTAAGACAGCAGGAAACGTGAGTGTGCTGAGAACAAAATAACGGTGTTTCCTACACATACGGATCATATCTAGTCCAACTCTTCTTCTGAAACTGATACAAAGCACTGGTCCTCTAACATCCAATGCTTGTCAGTTAAGATGAGAAACGTGTGAGCTTCGTGAACGATGTAGTTCGTTTGAGCTGAAAAGTGACTGCCCATACCTGAAACGAAGTCTTGCTTGTAGGAAGACAGAGAGCCTGGGATTTAAGTCCATTTCTGAAGGGAAACACACAGCATAGTTCTCATCCATGGATCACACTCTGCTTTAGAGCGAGAAGCACACTCTTGCTTTCTAGAGTCTCTAAGAGAGAAGGAAATCTGAGTGTGCCCAGAACAAATGAACGGTGTTTCCTACACATATGGACCATATCTAGTCCAAATCTGCTTCTGAAACTGATACAAAGCACTGACCCTCTAACTTCCAATGCTTATCAGTGAAGATGAGAAACGTGTGAGCTCAGTGAACGATGTAGTTCATTTGAGCAGAAAAGTGACTGCCCTTACCTGAAACGAAGTCTTGCTTGTAGGAAGACTCAGAGCCTGGGATTTAACTCCATATTTGAAGGCAAACACACAGCATTGTTCTCATCCATGGATCACACTCTGCTTTAGAAAGAAGCACGCTCTTGCTTTCTAAAGGCTCTAAGACAGCAGGAATCGTGAGTGTGCTCGGAACAAAAGAAGGGTGTTTCCTAAACATACGGACCATATCTAGTCCAACTCTGCTTCTGAAAGTGATACAAAGCACTGGTCCTCTAACATCTAATGCTTGTAAGTTAAGATGAGAAATGTGTGAGCTTAGTGAATGATGTAGTTCCTTTGAAATGAAAAGTGACTGCCGTTACCTGAAACGAAGTCTTGCTTGTAGGAAGACACAGAGCCTGGGATTTAAGTCCATTTCTGAAGGGAAACACACAGCATAGTTCTCATCCATGGATCATACTCTGCTTTAGAGCGAGAAGCACACTCTTGCTTTCTAAATTCTCTAATACAGCAGGAAATCTGAGTGTGCCCAGAACAAAAGAACGGTGTTTCCTACACATATGGACCATATGTTGTCCAAATCTGCTTCTGAAACTGATACAAAGCACTGACCATCTTACATCCAATGCTTGTCAGTTAAGATGAGAAACGTGTGAGCTTCGTGAATGGTGTAGTTCGTTTGAGCAGAAAAGTGACTGCCCTTACCTGAATTGAAGTCTTGCTTGTAGGAAGACTCAGAGCCTGGGATTTAACCCCATTTCTGAAGTAAAACACACAGCAGTGTAATCATCCCATGATCAAACTCTGCTGTAGAACAAGAAGCACACTCTTGCTTTCTAGATTCTCTAAGACAGCAGGAAACGTGAGTGTGCTGAGAACAAAAGAATGGTGTTTACTTCCCTTACGGACATTATATAGTCCAAATCTGCTTCTGAAACTGATACAAAGCACTGACCCTCTAACTTCCAATGCTTGTCAGTTAAGATGAGAAACGTGTGAGCTCAGTGAACGATGTAGTTCGTTTGAGCAGAAAAGTGCCTGCCCTTACCTGAAATGAAGTCTTGCTTGTAGGAAGACTCAGAGCCTGGGATTTAACTCCATTTCTGAAGGCAAACACACAGCATAGTTCTCATCCATGGATCACACTCTGCTTTAGAAAGAAGCACGCTCTTGCTTTCTAGAGTCTCTAAGACAGCAGGAAATCTGAGTGGGCCCAGAGCAAAAGAACGGTGTTTCCTACACATAAGGACTATATGTAATCCAAATCTTCTTCTGAAACTGATAGAATGCACTGGTCCTCTAACATCCAATGCTTGTCAGTTAAGATGAGAAACGTGTGAGCTTCGTGAAAGATGTAGTTCGTTTGAGCAGAAAAGTGACTGCCCTTACCTGAAATGAACTCTTGCTTGTAGGAAGACACAGAGCCTGGGATTTAACTCCTTTTCTGAAGGAAAAAACAGCATAGTTCTCATCCATGGATCACATTCTGCTTTAGAGCGAGAAGCACGCTCTTGCTTTCTAAAGTCTCTAAGACAACAGGAATCATGAGTGTGCTGGTAACAAAAGAACGGTGTTTCCTACACATACGGACCATATCTAGTCCAACTCTGCTTCTGAAAGTGATACAAAGCACTGGTCCTCTAACATCCAATGCTTGTAAGTTAAGATGAGAAATGTGTGAGCTTAGTGAATGATGTAGTTCCTTTGAACTGAAAAGTGACTGCCCTTACCTGAAACGAAGTCTTGCTTGTAGTAAGACACAGAGCCTGGGATTTAAGTCCATTTCTGAAGGCAAACACACAGCATAGTTCTCATCTATGGATCACACTCTGCTTTAGAAAGAAGCACGCTCTTGCTTTCTAGAGTCTCTAAGACAGCAGGAAACGTGAGTGTGCTGAGAACAAAATAACGGTGTTTCCTACACATACGGATCATATCTAGTCCAACTCTTCTTCTGAAACTGATACAAAGCACTGGTCCTCTAACATCCAATGCTTGTCATGTAAGATGAGAAACGTGTGAGCTTCGTGAACGATGTAGTTCGTTTGAGCTGAAAAGTGACTGCCCATACCTGAAACGAAGTCTTGCTTGTAGGAAGACACAGAGCCTGGGATTTAAGTCCATTTCTGAAGGGAAACACACAGCATAGTTCTCATCCATGGATCACACTCTGCTTTAGAGCGAGAAGCACACTCTTGCTTTCTAGAGTCTCTAAGAGAGCAGGAGATCTGAGTGTGCCCAGAACAAATGAACGGTGTTTCCTACACATATGGACCATATCTAGTCCAAATCTGCTTCTGAAACTGATACAAAGCACTGACCCTCTAACTTCCAATGCTTATCAGTTAAGATGAGAAACGTGTGAGCTCAGTGAACGATGTAGTTCATTTGAGCAGAAAAGTGACTGCCCTTACCTGAAACGAAGTCTTGCTTGTAGGAAGACTCAGAGCCTGGGATTTAACTCCATATTTGAAGGCAAACACACAGCATTGTTCTCATCCATGGATCACACTCTGCTTTAGAAAGAAGCACGCTCTTGCTTTCTAAAGGCTCTAAGACAGCAGGAATCGTGAGCGTGCTCGGAACAAAAGAAGGGTGTTTCCTAAACATACGGACCATATCTAGTCCAACTCTGCTTCTGAAAGTGATACAAAGCACTGGTCCTCTAACATCCAATGCTTGTAAGTTAAGATGAGAAATGTGTGAGCTTAGTGAATGATGTAGTTCCTTTGAAATGAAAAGTGACTGCCCTTACCTGAAACGAAGTCTTGCTTGTAGGAAGACACAGAGCCTGGGATTTAAGTCCATTTCTGAAGGGAAACACACAGCATAGTTCTCATCCATGGATCATACTCTGCTTTAGAGCGAGAAGCACACTCTTGCTTTCTAAATTCTCTAACACAGCAGGAAATCTGAGTGTGCCCAGAACAAAAGAACGGTGTTTCCTACACATATGGACCATATGTAGTCCAAATCTGCTTCTGAAACTGATACAAAGCACTGACCATCTTACATCCAATGCTTGTCAGTTAAGATGAGAAACGTGTGAGCTTCGTGAATGGTGTAGTTCGTTTGAGCAGAAAAGTGACTGCCCTTACCTGAATTGAAGTCTTGCTTGTAGGAAGACTCAGAGCCTGGGATTTAACCCCATTTCTGAAGTAAAACACACAGCAGTGTAATCATCCCCTGATCAAACTCTGCTGTAGAACAAGAAGCACGCTCTTGCTTTCTAGATTCTCTAAGACAGCAGGAAACGTGAGTGTGCTGAGAACAAAAGAATGGTGTTTACTTCCCTTACGGACATTATATAGTCCAAATCTGCTTCTGAAACTGATACAAAGCACTGACCCTCTAACTTCCAATGCTTGTCAGTTAAGATGAGAAACGTGTGAGCTCAGTGAACGATGTAGTTCGTTTGAGCAGAAAAGTGCCTGCCCTTACCTGAAATGAAGTCTTGCTTGTAGGAAGACTCAGAGCCTGGGATTTAACTCCATTTCTGAAGGCAAACACACAGCATAGTTCTCATCCATGGATCACACTCTGCTTTAGAAAGAAGCACGCTCTTGCTTTCTAGAGTCTCTAAGACAGCAGGAAATCTGAGTGGGCCCAGAGCAAAAGAACGGTGTTTCCTACACATAAGGACTATATGTAATCCAAATCTTCTTCTGAAACTGATAGAATGCACTGGTCCTCTAATATCCAATGCTTGTCAGTTAAGATGAGAAACGTGTGAGCTTCGTGAAAGATGTAGTTCGTTTGAGCAGAAAAGTGACTGCCCTTACCTGAAATGAACTCTTGCTTGTAGGAAGACACAGAGCCTGGGATTTAACTCCTTTTCTGAAGGAAAAAACAGCATAGTTCTCATCCATGGATCACATTCTGCTTTAGAGCGAGAAGCACGCTCTTGCTTTCTAAAGTCTCTAAGACAACAGGAATCATGAGTGTGCTGGTAACAAAAGAACGGTGTTTCCTACACATACGGACCATATCTAGTCCAACTCTGCTTCTGAAAGTGATACAAAGCACTGGTCCTCTAACATCCAATGCTTGTAAGTTAAGATGAGAAATGTGTGAGCTTAGTGAATGATGTAGTTCCTTTGAACTGAAAAGTGACTGCCCTTACCTGAAACGAAGTCTTGCTTGTAGTAAGACACAGAGCCTGGGATTTAAGTCCATTTCTGAAGGGAAACACACAGCATAGTTCTCCTCCATGGATCACACTCTGCTTTAGAAGAAGAAGCACGATCTTGCTTTCTAGATTCTCTAAGACAACAGGAAACGTGAGTGCGCTGAGAACAAAAGAACGGTGTTTCCTTCCCTTATGGACATTATATAGTCCAACTCTGCATCTGAAACTGATACAAAGCACTGGTCCCTTAAAATCCAATGCTTGTCTGTTAAGATGAGAAACGTGTGAGCTCAGTGAACGATGTAGTTAGTTTGAGCTGAAAAGTGACTGCCCTTACCTGAAACGAAGTCTTGCTTGTAGGAAGACTCAGAGCCTGGGATTTAACTCCATTTCTGAAGTGAAACACACAGCAGTGTTCTCATCCATGGATCACACTCTGCGTTTGAACAAGAAGCATGCTCTTCTTTCTAGAGTCTCTAAGACAGCAGGAAACGTGAGTTAGCTGAGAACAAAAGAACGGTGTTTCATACACATACGGACCATATCTAGTGGAACTCTGCTTCTGAAAGTGATACAAAGCGCTGGTCCTCTAACATCCAATGCTTGTCAGTTAAGATGAGAAAGGTGTGAGCTTAGTGAATGATGTAGTTCCTTTGAACTGAAAAGTGACTGCCCTTACCTGAAACGAAGTCTTGCTTGTAGTAAGACACAGAGCCTGGGATTTAAGTCCATTTCTGAAGGGAAACACACAGCATAGTTCACACACATGGATCACACTCTGCTTTAGAGCGAGAAGCACACACTTGCTTTCTAGATTCTCTAATACAGCAGGAAATTTGAGTGTGCCCAGAACAAAAGAAGGGTGTTTCCTACACATATGGCCATATGTAGTCCAAATCTGCTTCTGAAACTGATACAAAGCACTGACCATCTTACATCCAATGCTTGTCAGTTAAGATGAGAAATGTGTGAGATTCGTGAATTATGTAGTTCGTTTGAGCAGAAAAGTGACTGCCCTTACCTGAAACGAAGTCTTGCTTGTAGGAAGACTCAGAGCCTGGGATTTAACTCCATTTCTGAAGTGAAACACACAGCAGTGTTCTCATCCATTGATCACACTCTGCGTTTGAACAAGAAGCATGCTCTTCTTTCTAGAGTCTCTAAGACAGCAGGAAACGTGAGTTTGCTGAGGACAAAAGAACGGTGTTTCCTACACATACGGACCATATCTAGTCAAACTCTGCTTCTGAAACTGATACAAAGTACTGGTCCTGTAACATCCAATGCTTGTCTGTTAAGATGTGTAACGTGTGAGCTTCATGAACGATGTAGTTCCTTTGAGCAGAAAAGTGACTGCCCTTACCTGAAACGAAGTCTTCCTTGTAGGGAGACACAGAGCATGGGATTTAACTTCATTTCTGAAGTGAAACACACAGCATAGTCTCATCCATAGATCACACTCTGTTTTAGAGCGAGAAGCACGCTCTTGCTTTCTAGAGTCTCTAAGACAGCAGGAAACGTGAGTGTGCTCAGAACAAAGATCGGTGTTTCCTACACATATGGACCATATCTAGTCCAAATCTGCTTCTGAAACTGATAGAAAGCACTGACCCTCTAACTTCCAATGCTTATCAGTTAAGATGAGAAACGTGTGAGCTCAGTGAACGATGTAGTTCATTTGAGCAGAAAAGTGACTGCCCTTACCTGAAACGAAGTCTTGCTTGTAGGAAGACTCAGAGCCTGGGATTTAACTCCATTTCTGAAGGCAAACACACATCATTGTTCTCATCCATGGATCACACTCTGCTTTAGAAAGAAGCACGCTCTTGCTTTCTAAATGCTCTAAGACAGCAGGAATCGTGAGTGTGCTGGGAACAAAAGAAGGGTGTTTCCTAAACATACGGACCATATCTAGTCCAACTCTGCTTCTGAAAGTGATACAAAGCACTGGTCCTCTAACATCCAATGCTTGTAAGTTAAGATGAGAAATGTGTGAGCTTAGTGAATGATGTAGTTCCTTTGAACTGAAAAGTGACTGCCCTTACCTGAAACGAAGTCTTGCTTGTAGGAAGACACAGAGCCTGGGATTTAAGTCCATTTCTGAAGGGAAACACACAGCATAGTTCTCATCCATGGATCATACTCTGCTTTAGAGCGAGAAGCACACTCTTGCTTTCTAAATTCTCTAATACAGCAGGAAATCTGAGTGTGCCCAGAACAAAAGAACGGTGTTTCCTACACATATGGACCATATGTAGTCCAAATCTGCTTCTGAAACTGATACAAAGCACTGACCATCTTACATCCAATGCTTGTCAGTTAAGATGAGAAACGTGTGAGCTTCGTGAATGGTGTAGTTCGTTTGAGCAGAAAAGTGACTGCCCTTACCTGAATTGAAGTCTTGCTTGTAGGAAGACTCAGAGCCTGGGATTTAACTCCATTTCTGAAGTAAAACACACAGCAGTGTAATCATCCCCTGATCAAACTCTGCTGTAGAACAAGAAGCACGCTCTTGCTTTCTAGATTCTCTACGACAGCAGGAAACGTGAGTGTGCTGAGAACAAAAGAATGGTGTTTCCTTCCCTTACGGACATTATATAGTCCAAATCTGCTTCTGAAACTGATACAAAGCACTGGTCCTCTAACATCCAATGCTTGTCTGTTAAGATGTGAAACGTGTGAGCTCCGTGAAAGATGTAGTTCGTTTGAGCTGAAAAGTGACTACCCTTACCTGAAACGAAGTCTTGCTTGTAGGAAGACATAGAGCCTGGGATTGAACTACTTTTCTGAAGTGAAACACACAGCATAGTCTCATCCATAGATCACACTCTGTTTTAGAGCGAGAAGCATGCTCTTGCTTTCTAGAGTCTCTAAGACAGCAGGAAACGTGAGTGTGCCCAGAACAAAGATCGGTGTTTCCTACACATATGGACCATATGTAGTGCAAATCTGCTTCTGAAACTGATACAAAGCACTGGTCCTCTAACATCCAATGCTTGTCATTTAAGATGAGAAACGTGTGAGCTTCATGAACGATGTAGTTCGTTTGAGCAGAAAAGTGACTGCCCTTACCTGAAACGAAGTCTTGCTTGTAGGAAGACACAGAGCCTGGGATTTAACTCCTTTTTGAAGGGAAACACACAGCATAGTTCTCATCCATGGATCACACTCTGCTTTAGAGCGAGAAGCAGGCTCTTGCTTTCTACAATCTCTAAGACAGCAGGTAACGTGAGTGTGCTGAGAACAAAAGAACGGTGTTTCCTACACATACGGACCATATCTAGTCCAACTCTGCTTCTGAAAGTGATACAAAGCAGTGGTTCTCTAACATCCAATGCTTGTCAGTTAAGATGAGAAACGTGTGAGCTCAGTGAATGATGTAGTTCGTTTGAAGTGAAAAGTGACTGCCCTTACCTGAAACGAAGTATTGCTTGTAGTAAGACACAGAGCCTGGGATTTAAGTCCATTTCTGAAGGGAAACACACAGCATAGTTCTCATCCATGGATCACACTCTGCTTTAGAGCGAGAATCACACTCTTGCTTTCTAGAGTCTCTAAGACAGCAGGAAATCTGAGTGTGCCCAGAACAAAAGAACGGTGTTTCCTACACATATGGACCATATCTAGTCCAAATCTGCTTCTGAAACTGATACAAAGCACTGACACTCTAACTTCCAATGCTTATCAGTTAAGATGAGAAACGTGTGAGCTCAGTGAACGATGTAGTTCGTTTGAGCAGAAAAGTGACTGCCCTTACCTGAAACGAAGTCTTGCTTGTAGGAAGACTCAGAGCCTGGGATTTAACTCCATTTCTGAAGGCAAACATACAGCATAGTTCTCATCCATGGATCACACTCTTCTTTAGAAAGAAGCACGCTCTTGCTTTCTAGAGTCTCTAAGACAGCAGGAAACGTGAGTGTGCTCAGAACAAAGATCGGTGTTTCCTACACATATGGACCATATCTAGTCCAAATCTGCTTCTGAAACTGATAGAAAGCA
Organism: Onychomys leucogaster; assembly: GCA_949786385.1. Classification (NCBI taxonomy): domain Eukaryota; kingdom Metazoa; phylum Chordata; class Mammalia; order Rodentia; family Cricetidae; genus Onychomys; species Onychomys leucogaster. The sequence continues at coordinate 938,246 of CATKUP010000172.1, forward strand.
CTGACCCTCTAACTTCCAATGCTTATCAGTTAAGATGAGAAACGTGTGAGCTCAGTGAACGATGTAGTTCATTTGAGCAGAAAAGTGACTGCCCTTACCTGAAACGAAGTCTTGCTTGTAGGAAGACTCAGAGCCTGGGATTTAACTCCATTTCTGAAGGCAAACACACAGCATTGTTCTCATCCATGGATCACACTCTGCTTTAGAAAGAAGCACGCTCTTGCTTTCTAAATGCTCTAAGACAGCAGGAATCGTGAGTGTGCTGGGAACAAAAGAAGGGTGTTTCCTAAACATACGGACCATATCTAGTCCAACTCTGCTTCTGAAAGTGATACAAAGCACTGGTCCTCTAACATCCAATGCTTGTAAGTTAAGATGAGAAATGTGTGAGCTTAGTGAGTGATGTAGTTCCTTTGAACTGAAAAGTGACTGCCCTTACCTGAAACGAAGTCTTGCTTGTAGGAAGACACAGAGCCTGGGATTTAAGTCCATTTCTGAAGGGAAACACACAGCATAGTTCTCATCCATGGATCATACTCTGCTTTAGAGCGAGAAGCACACTCTTGCTTTCTAAATTCTCTAATACAGCAGGAAATCTGAGTGTGCCCAGAACAAAAGAACGGTGTTTCCTACACATATGGACCATATGTAGTCCAAATCTGCTTCTGAAACTGATACAAAGCACTGACCATCTTACATCCAATGCTTGTCAGTAAAGATGAGAAACGTGTGAGCTTCGTGAATGGTGTAGTTCGTTTGAGCAGAAAAGTGACTGCCCTTACCTGAATTGAAGTCTTGCTTGTAGGAAGACTCAGAGCCTGGGATTTAACTCCATTTCTGAAGTAAAACACACAGCAGTGTAATCATCCCCTGATCAAACTCTGCTGTAGAACAAGAAGCACGCTCTTGCTTTCTAGATTCTCTACGACAGCAGGAAACGTGAGTGTGCTGAGAACAAAAGAATGGTGTTTCCTTCCCTTACGGACATTATATAGTCCAAATCTGCTTCTGAAACTGATACAAAGCACTGGTCCTCTAACATCCAATGCTTGTCTGTTAAGATGTGAAACGTGTGAGCTCCGTGAAAGATGTAGTTCGTTTGAGCTGAAAAGTGACTACCCTTACCTGAAACGAAGTCTTGCTTGTAGGAAGACATAGAGCCTGGGATTGAACTACTTTTCTGAAGGGAAACACACAGCATAGTCTCATCCATAGATCACACTCTGTTTTAGAGCGAGAAGCATGCTCTTGCTTTCTAGAGTCTCTAAGACAGCAGGAAACGTGAGTGTGCCCAGAACAAAGATCGGTGTTTCCTACACATATGGACCATATGTAGTGCAAATCTGCTTCTGAAACTGATACAAAGCACTGGTCCTCTAACATCCAATGCTTGTCATTTAAGATGAGAAACGTGTGAGCTTCATGAACGATGTAGTTCGTTTGAGCAGAAAAGTGACTGCCCTTACCTGAAACGAAGTCTTGCTTGTAGGAAGACACAGAGCCTGGGATTTAATTCCTTTTTGAAGGGAAACACACAGCATAGTTCTCATCCATGGATCACACTCTGCTTTAGAGCGAGAAGCAGGCTCTTGCTTTCTACAATCTCTAAGACAGCAGGTAACGTGAGTGTGCTGAGAACAAAAGAACGGTGTTTCCTACACATACGGACCATATCTAGTCCAACTCTGCTTCTGAAAGTGATACAAAGCAGTGGTTCTCTAACATCCAATGCTTGTCTGTTAAGATGAGAAACGTGTGAGCTCAGTGAATGATGTAGTTCGTTTGAAGTGAAAAGTGACTGCCCTTACCTGAAACGAAGTATTGCTTGTAGTAAGACACAGAGCCTGGGATTTAAGTCCATTTCTGAAGGGAAACACACAGCATAGTTCTCATCCATGGATCACACTCTGCTTTAGAGCAAGAATCACACTCTTGCTTTCTAGAGTCTCTAAGACAGCAGGAAATCTGAGTGTGCCCAGAACAAAAGAACGGTGTTTCCTACACATATGGACCATATCTAGTCCAAATCTGCTTCTGAAACTGATACAAAGCACTGACACTCTAACTTCCAATGCTTATCAGTTAAGATGAGAAACGTGTGAGCTCAGTGAACGATGTAGTTCGTTTGAGCAGAAAAGTGACTGCCCTTACCTGAAACGAAGTCTTGCTTGTAGGAAGACTCAGAGCCTGGGATTTAACTCCATTTCTGAAGGCAAACACACAGCATAGTTCTCATCCATGGACCACACTCTTCTTTAGAAAGAAGCACGCTCTTGCTTTCTAGAGTCTCTAAGACAGCAGGAAACGTGAGTATGCTGAGAAAAAAAGAACGGTGTTTCCTACACATATGGACCATATCTAGTCCAACTCTGCTTCTGAAAGTGATACAAAGCAGTGGTCCTCTAAAAACCAATGCTTCTCAGTTAAGATGAGAAACGTGTGAGCTTAGTGAATGATGTAGTTCCTTTGAAATGAAAAGTGACTGCCCTTACCTGAAACGAAGTCTTGCTTGTAGTAAGACACAAAGCCTGGGATTTAAGTCCATTTCTGAAGGGAAACACACAGCATAGTTCTCATCCATGGATCACACTCTGCTTTAGAGCGAGAAGCACACTCTTGCTTTCTAGAGTCTCTAAGACAGCAGGAAATCTGAGTGTGCCCAGAACAAAAGAACGGTGTTTCCTACACATGTGGACCATATCTAGTCCAAATCTGCTTCTGAAACTGATACAAAGCACTGACCATCTTACATCCAATGCTTGTCAGTTAAGATGAGAAACGTGTGAGCTCAGTGAACGATGTAGTTCGTTTGAGCAGAAAACTGACTGCCCTTACCTGTAACGAAGTCTTGCTTGTAGGAAGACTCAGAGCCTGGGATTTAACTCCATTTCTGAAGGCAAACACACAGCATAGTTCTCATCGATGGATCACACTCTGCTTTATAAAGAAGCACGCTCTTGCTTTCTAGAGTCTCTAAGACAGCAGGAAACATGAGTGGGCTGAGAACAAATGATCGGTGTTTTCTACACATACGGACCATATGTAGTGCAAATCTGCTTCTGAAACTGATACAAAGCACTGACTCTCTAACAGCCAATGCTTGTCAGTTAAGATGAGAAACGTGTGAGCTTCGTGAACGTTGTAGTTCGTTTGAGCAGAAAACTGACTGCCCTTCCCTGAAACGAAGTCTTGCTTGTAGGAAGACTCAGAGCCTGGGATTTAACTCCATTTCTGAAGTGAAACACACAGCAGTGTTCTCATCCATTGATCACACTCTGCGTTAGAACAAGAAGCATGCTCTTGCTTTCTATAGTCTCTAAGACAGGAGGAAACATGAGTTTGCTGAGAACAAAAGAACGGTGTTTCCTACACAAACGGACCATATCTAGTCCAACTCTTCTTCTGAACCTGATAAAAAGCACTGGTCCTCTAACATCCAATGCTTGTCAGTAAAGATGAGAAACGTGTGAGCTTCGTGAACGATGTAGTTCGTTTGAGCAGAAAAATGACTGCACTTATCTGAAATGAAGTCTTGCTTGTAGGAAGACTCAGAGCCTGGTATTTAATTCCGTTTCTGAAGTGAAACACACAGCAGTGTTCTCATCCATTGTTCACACTCTCCGTTTGAACAAGAAGCATGCGCTTCTTTCTAGAGTCTCTAAGACAGCAGGAAAGTGAGTTTGCTGAGAACAAAAGAACGGTGTTTCGTACACATACGGACCATATCTAGTCGAAATCTGCTTCTGAAACTGATACAAAGCACTGGTCCTCTAACATCCAATGCTTGTCTGTTAAGATGTGAAACGTGTGAGGTTCGTGAACGATGTAGTCCATTTGAGCTGAAAATTGACTGCCCTTACCTGAAACGAAGTCTTGCTTGTAGGAATTCATAGAGTCTGGGATTTAACTACTTTTCTGAAGGGAAACGTACAGCATAGTTTTCATCCATGGATCACACTCTGCTTTAGAGCGAGAAGCACACTCTTGCTTTCTAGAGTCTCTAAGACAGCAGCAAATCTTAGTGGGCCCAGAACAAAAGAACGGTGTTTCCTACACATACGGACCATATCTAGTCCAACTCTTCTTCTGAAACTGATACAAAGCACTGGTCCTCTAACATCCAATGCTTGTCAGTAAAGATGAGAAATGTGTGAGCTTCGTGAACGATGTAGTTCGTTTGAGCAGAAAAGTGACTGTCCTTACCTGAAACGAAGTCTTGCTCGTAGGAAGATTCAGAGCCTGGGATGTAACTCCATTTCTGATGTGAAACACACAGCAGTGTTCTCATCCATGGATCATACTCTGCTTTAGACCGAGAAGCACGCTCTTGCTTTCTAAAGTCTCTAAGACAGCAGGAAACGTGAGTGTGCTGAGAACAAAAGTACGGTGTTTCCTACATATAGGGACCATATCTAGTCCAACTCTGCTTCTGAAACAGATACAAAGCACTGGTCCTCTAACATCCAATGCTTGTAAGTTAAGATGAGAAATGTGTGAGCTTAGTGAATGATGTAGTTCCTTTGAACTGAAAAGTGACTGCCCTTACCTGAAACGAAGTCTTGCTTGTAGTAAGACACAGAGCCTGGGATTTAAGTCCATTTCTGAAGGGAAACACACAGCATAGTTCTCCTCCATGGATCACACTCTGCTTTAGAAGAAGAAGCACGATCTTGCTTTCTAGATTCTCTAAGACAACAGGAAACGTGAGTGCGCTGAGAACAAAAGAACGGTGTTTCCTTCCCTTATGGACATTATATAGTCCAACTCTGCATCTGAAACTGATACAAAGCACTGGTCCCTTAAAATCCAATGCTTGTCTGTTAAGATGAGAAACGTGTGAGCTCAGTGAACGATGTAGTTAGTTTGAGCTGAAAAGTGACTGCCCTTACCTGAAACGAAGTCTTGCTTGTAGGAAGACTCAGAGCCTGGGATTTAACTCCATTTCTGAAGTGAAACACACAGCAGTGTTCTCATCCATGGATCACACTCTGCGTTTGAACAAGAAGCATGCTCTTCTTTCTAGAGTCTCTAAGACAGCAGGAAACGTGAGTTAGCTGAGAACAAAAGAACGGTGTTTCATACACATACGGACCATATCTAGTGGAACTCTGCTTCTGAAAGTGATACAAAGCGCTGGTCCTCTAACATCCAATGCTTGTCAGTTAAGATGAGAAAGGTGTGAGCTTAGTGAATGATGTAGTTCCTTTGAACTGAAAAGTGACTGCCCTTACCTGAAACGAAGTCTTGCTTGTAGTAAGACACAGAGCCTGGGATTTAAGTCCATTTCTGAAGGGAAACACACAGCATAGTTCACACACATGGATCACACTCTGCTTTAGAGCGAGAAGCACACACTTGCTTTCTAGATTCTCTAATACAGCAGGAAATTTGAGTGTGCCCAGAACAAAAGAAGGGTGTTTCCTACACATATGGCCATATGTAGTCCAAATCTGCTTCTGAAACTGATACAAAGCACTGACCATCTTACATCCAATGCTTGTCAGTTAAGATGAGAAATGTGTGAGATTCGTGAATTATGTAGTTCGTTTGAGCAGAAAAGTGACTGCCCTTACCTGAAACGAAGTCTTGCTTGTAGGAAGACTCAGAGCCTGGGATTTAACTCCATTTCTGAAGTGAAACACACAGCAGTGTTCTCATCCATTGATCACACTCTGCGTTTGAACAAGAAGCATGCTCTTCTTTCTAGAGTCTCTAAGACAGCAGGAAACGTGAGTTTGCTGAGGACAAAAGAACGGTGTTTCCTACACATACGGACCATATCTAGTCAAACTCTGCTTCTGAAACTGATACAAAGTACTGGTCCTGTAACATCCAATGCTTGTCTGTTAAGATGTGTAACGTGTGAGCTTCATGAACGATGTAGTTCCTTTGAGCAGAAAAGTGACTGCCCTTACCTGAAACGAAGTCTTCCTTGTAGGGAGACACAGAGCATGGGATTTAACTTCATTTCTGAAGTGAAACACACAGCATAGTCTCATCCATAGATCACACTCTGTTTTAGAGCGAGAAGCACGCTCTTGCTTTCTAGAGTCTCTAAGACAGCAGGAAACGTGAGTGTGCTCAGAACAAAGATCGGTGTTTCCTACACATATGGACCATATCTAGTCCAAATCTGCTTCTGAAACTGATAGAAAGCACTGACCCTCTAACTTCCAATGCTTATCAGTTAAGATGAGAAACGTGTGAGCTCAGTGAACGATGTAGTTCATTTGAGCAGAAAAGTGACTGCCCTTACCTGAAACGAAGTCTTGCTTGTAGGAAGACTCAGAGCCTGGGATTTAACTCCATTTCTGAAGGCAAACACACATCATTGTTCTCATCCATGGATCACACTCTGCTTTAGAAAGAAGCACGCTCTTGCTTTCTAAATGCTCTAAGACAGCAGGAATCGTGAGTGTGCTGGGAACAAAAGAAGGGTGTTTCCTAAACATACGGACCATATCTAGTCCAACTCTGCTTCTGAAAGTGATACAAAGCACTGGTCCTCTAACATCCAATGCTTGTAAGTTAAGATGAGAAATGTGTGAGCTTAGTGAATGATGTAGTTCCTTTGAACTGAAAAGTGACTGCCCTTACCTGAAACGAAGTCTTGCTTGTAGGAAGACACAGAGCCTGGGATTTAAGTCCATTTCTGAAGGGAAACACACAGCATAGTTCTCATCCATGGATCATACTCTGCTTTAGAGCGAGAAGCACACTCTTGCTTTCTAAATTCTCTAATACAGCAGGAAATCTGAGTGTGCCCAGAACAAAAGAACGGTGTTTCCTACACATATGGACCATATGTAGTCCAAATCTGCTTCTGAAACTGATACAAAGCACTGACCATCTTACATCCAATGCTTGTCAGTTAAGATGAGAAACGTGTGAGCTTCGTGAATGGTGTAGTTCGTTTGAGCAGAAAAGTGACTGCCCTTACCTGAATTGAAGTCTTGCTTGTAGGAAGACTCAGAGCCTGGGATTTAACTCCATTTCTGAAGTAAAACACACAGCAGTGTAATCATCCCCTGATCAAACTCTGCTGTAGAACAAGAAGCACGCTCTTGCTTTCTAGATTCTCTACGACAGCAGGAAACGTGAGTGTGCTGAGAACAAAAGAATGGTGTTTCCTTCCCTTACGGACATTATATAGTCCAAATCTGCTTCTGAAACTGATACAAAGCACTGGTCCTCTAACATCCAATGCTTGTCTGTTAAGATGTGAAACGTGTGAGCTCCGTGAAAGATGTAGTTCGTTTGAGCTGAAAAGTGACTACCCTTACCTGAAACGAAGTCTTGCTTGTAGGAAGACATAGAGCCTGGGATTGAACTACTTTTCTGAAGTGAAACACACAGCATAGTCTCATCCATAGATCACACTCTGTTTTAGAGCGAGAAGCATGCTCTTGCTTTCTAGAGTCTCTAAGACAGCAGGAAACGTGAGTGTGCCCAGAACAAAGATCGGTGTTTCCTACACATATGGACCATATGTAGTGCAAATCTGCTTCTGAAACTGATACAAAGCACTGGTCCTCTAACATCCAATGCTTGTCATTTAAGATGAGAAACGTGTGAGCTTCATGAACGATGTAGTTCGTTTGAGCAGAAAAGTGACTGCCCTTACCTGAAACGAAGTCTTGCTTGTAGGAAGACACAGAGCCTGGGATTTAACTCCTTTTTGAAGGGAAACACACAGCATAGTTCTCATCCATGGATCACACTCTGCTTTAGAGCGAGAAGCAGGCTCTTGCTTTCTACAATCTCTAAGACAGCAGGTAACGTGAGTGTGCTGAGAACAAAAGAACGGTGTTTCCTACACATACGGACCATATCTAGTCCAACTCTGCTTCTGAAAGTGATACAAAGCAGTGGTTCTCTAACATCCAATGCTTGTCAGTTAAGATGAGAAACGTGTGAGCTCAGTGAATGATGTAGTTCGTTTGAAGTGAAAAGTGACTGCCCTTACCTGAAACGAAGTATTGCTTGTAGTAAGACACAGAGCCTGGGATTTAAGTCCATTTCTGAAGGGAAACACACAGCATAGTTCTCATCCATGGATCACACTCTGCTTTAGAGCGAGAATCACACTCTTGCTTTCTAGAGTCTCTAAGACAGCAGGAAATCTGAGTGTGCCCAGAACAAAAGAACGGTGTTTCCTACACATATGGACCATATCTAGTCCAAATCTGCTTCTGAAACTGATACAAAGCACTGACACTCTAACTTCCAATGCTTATCAGTTAAGATGAGAAACGTGTGAGCTCAGTGAACGATGTAGTTCGTTTGAGCAGAAAAGTGACTGCCCTTACCTGAAACGAAGTCTTGCTTGTAGGAAGACTCAGAGCCTGGGATTTAACTCCATTTCTGAAGGCAAACATACAGCATAGTTCTCATCCATGGATCACACTCTTCTTTAGAAAGAAGCACGCTCTTGCTTTCTAGAGTCTCTAAGACAGCAGGAAACGTGAGTGTGCTCAGAACAAAGATCGGTGTTTCCTACACATATGGACCATATCTAGTCCAAATCTGCTTCTGAAACTGATAGAAAGCACTGACCCTCTAACTTCCAATGCTTATCAGTTAAGATGAGAAACGTGTGAGCTCAGTGAACGATGTAGTTCATTTGAGCAGAAAAGTGACTGCCCTTACCTGAAACGAAGTCTTGCTTGTAGGAAGACTCAGAGCCTGGGATTTAACTACATTTCTGAAGGCAAACACACAGCATTGTTCTCATCCATGGATCACACTCTGCTTTAGAAAGAAGCACGCTCTTGCTTTCTAAATGCTCTAAGACAGCAGGAATCGTGAGTGTGCTGGGAACAAAAGAAGGGTGTTTCCTAAACATACGGACCATATCTAGTCCAACTCTGCTTCTGAAAGTGATACAAAGCACTGGTCCTCTAACATCCAATGCTTGTAAGTTAAGATGAGAAATGTGTGAGCTTAGTGAGTGATGTAGTTCCTTTGAACTGAAAAGTGACTGCCCTTACCTGAAACGAAGTCTTGCTTGTAGGAAGACACAGAGCCTGGGATTTAAGTCCATTTCTGAAGGGAAACACACAGCATAGTTCTCATCCATGGATCATACTCTGCTTTAGAGCGAGAAGCACACTCTTGCTTTCTAAATTCTCTAATACAGCAGGAAATCTGAGTGTGCCCAGAACAAAAGAACGGTGTTTCCTACACATATGGACCATATGTAGTCCAAATCTGCTTCTGAAACTGATACAAAGCACTGACCATCTTACATCCAATGCTTGTCAGTAAAGATGAGAAACGTGTGAGCTTCGTGAATGGTGTAGTTCGTTTGAGCAGAAAAGTGACTGCCCTTACCTGAATTGAAGTCTTGCTTGTAGGAAGACTCAGAGCCTGGGATTTAACTCCATTTCTGAAGTAAAACACACAGCAGTGTAATCATCCCCTGATCAAACTCTGCTGTAGAACAAGAAGCACGCTCTTGCTTTCTAGATTCTCTACGACAGCAGGAAACGTGAGTGTGCTGAGAACAAAAGAATGGTGTTTCCTTCCCTTACGGACATTATATAGTCCAAATCTGCTTCTGAAACTGATACAAAGCACTGGTCCTCTAACATCCAATGCTTGTCTGTTAAGATGTGAAACGTGTGAGCTCCGTGAAAGATGTAGTTCGTTTGAGCTGAAAAGTGACTACCCTTACCTGAAACGAAGTCTTGCTTGTAGGAAGACATAGAGCCTGGGATTGAACTACTTTTCTGAAGGGAAACACACAGCATAGTCTCATCCATAGATCACACTCTGTTTTAGAGCGAGAAGCATGCTCTTGCTTTCTAGAGTCTCTAAGACAGCAGGAAACGTGAGTGTGCCCAGAACAAAGATCGGTGTTTCCTACACATATGGACCATATGTAGTGCAAATCTGCTTCTGAAACTGATACAAAGCACTGGTCCTCTAACATCCAATGCTTGTCATTTAAGATGAGAAACGTGTGAGCTTCATGAACGATGTAGTTCGTTTGAGCAGAAAAGTGACTGCCCTTACCTGAAACGAAGTCTTGCTTGTAGGAAGACACAGAGCCTGGGATTTAATTCCTTTTTGAAGGGAAACACACAGCATAGTTCTCATCCATGGATCACACTCTGCTTTAGAGCGAGAAGCAGGCTCTTGCTTTCTACAATCTCTAAGACAGCAGGTAACGTGAGTGTGCTGAGAACAAAAGAACGGTGTTTCCTACACATACGGACCATATCTAGTCCAACTCTGCTTCTGAAAGTGATACAAAGCAGTGGTTCTCTAACATCCAATGCTTGTCTGTTAAGATGAGAAACGTGTGAGCTCAGTGAATGATGTAGTTCGTTTGAAGTGAAAAGTGACTGCCCTTACCTGAAACGAAGTATTGCTTGTAGTAAGACACAGAGCCTGGGATTTAAGTCCATTTCTGAAGGGAAACACACAGCATAGTTCTCATCCATGGATCACACTCTGCTTTAGAGCAAGAATCACACTCTTGCTTTCTAGAGTCTCTAAGACAGCAGGAAATCTGAGTGTGCCCAGAACAAAAGAACGGTGTTTCCTACACATATGGACCATATCTAGTCCAAATCTGCTTCTGAAACTGATACAAAGCACTGACACTCTAACTTCCAATGCTTATCAGTTAAGATGAGAAACGTGTGAGCTCAGTGAACGATGTAGTTCGTTTGAGCAGAAAAGTGACTGCCCTTACCTGAAACGAAGTCTTGCTTGTAGGAAGACTCAGAGCCTGGGATTTAACTCCATTTCTGAAGCCAAACACACAGCATAGTTCTCATCCATGGACCACACTCTTCTTTAGAAAGAAGCACGCTCTTGCTTTCTAGAGTCTCTAAGACAGCAGGAAACGTGAGTATGCTGAGAAAAAAAGAACGGTGTTTCCTACACATATGGACCATATCTAGTCCAACTCTGCTTCTGAAAGTGATACAAAGCAGTGGTCCTCTAAAAACCAATGCTTCTCAGTTAAGATGAGAAACGTGTGAGCTTAGTGAATGATGTAGTTCCTTTGAAATGAAAAGTGACTGCCCTTACCTGAAACGAAGTCTTGCTTGTAGTAAGACACAAAGCCTGGGATTTAAGTCCATTTCTGAAGGGAAACACACAGCATAGTTCTCATCCATGGATCACACTCTGCTTTAGAGCGAGAAGCACACTCTTGCTTTCTAGAGTCTCTAAGACAGCAGGAAATCTGAGTGTGCCCAGAACAAAAGAACGGTGTTTCCTACACATGTGGACCATATCTAGTCCAAATCTGCTTCTGAAACTGATACAAAGCACTGACCATCTTACATCCAATGCTTGTCAGTTAAGATGAGAAACGTGTGAGCTCAGTGAACGATGTAGTTCGTTTGAGCAGAAAACTGACTGCCCTTACCTGTAACGAAGTCTTGCTTGTAGGAAGACTCAGAGCCTGGGATTTAACTCCATTTCTGAAGGCAAACACACAGCATAGTTCTCATCGATGGATCACACTCTGCTTTATAAAGAAGCACGCTCTTGCTTTCTAGAGTCTCTAAGACAGCAGGAAACATGAGTGGGCTGAGAACAAATGATCGGTGTTTTCTACACATACGGACCATATGTAGTGCAAATCTGCTTCTGAAACTGATACAAAGCACTGACTCTCTAACAGCCAATGCTTGTCAGTTAAGATGAGAAACGTGTGAGCTTCGTGAACGTTGTAGTTCGTTTGAGCAGAAAACTGACTGCCCTTCCCTGAAACGAAGTCTTGCTTGTAGGAAGACTCAGAGCCTGGGATTTAACTCCATTTCTGAAGTGAAACACACAGCAGTGTTCTCATCCATTGATCACACTCTGCGTTAGAACAAGAAGCATGCTCTTGCTTTCTATAGTCTCTAAGACAGGAGGAAACATGAGTTTGCTGAGAACAAAAGAACGGTGTTTCCTACACAAACGGACCATATCTAGTCCAACTCTTCTTCTGAACCTGATAAAAAGCACTGGTCCTCTAACATCCAATGCTTGTCAGTAAAGATGAGAAACGTGTGAGCTTCGTGAACGATGTAGTTCGTTTGAGCAGAAAAATGACTGCACTTATCTGAAATGAAGTCTTGCTTGTAGGAAGACTCAGAGCCTGGTATTTAATTCCGTTTCTGAAGTGAAACACACAGCAGTGTTCTCATCCATTGTTCACACTCTCCGTTTGAACAAGAAGCATGCGCTTCTTTCTAGAGTCTCTAAGACAGCAGGAAAGTGAGTTTGCTGAGAACAAAAGAACGGTGTTTCGTACACATACGGACCATATCTAGTCGAAATCTGCTTCTGAAACTGATACAAAGCACTGGTCCTCTAACATCCAATGCTTGTCTGTTAAGATGTGAAACGTGTGAGGTTCGTGAACGATGTAGTCCATTTGAGCTGAAAATTGACTGCCCTTACCTGAAACGAAGTCTTGCTTGTAGGAATTCATAGAGTCTGGGATTTAACTACTTTTCTGAAGGGAAACGTACAGCATAGTTTTCATCCATGGATCACACTCTGCTTTAGAGCGAGAAGCACACTCTTGCTTTCTAGAGTCTCTAAGACAGCAGCAAATCTTAGTGGGCCCAGAACAAAAGAACGGTGTTTCCTACACATACGGACCATATCTAGTCCAACTCTTCTTCTGAAACTGATACAAAGCACTGGTCCTCTAACATCCAATGCTTGTCAGTAAAGATGAGAAATGTGTGAGCTTCGTGAACGATGTAGTTCGTTTGAGCAGAAAAGTGACTGTCCTTACCTGAAACGAAGTCTTGCTCGTAGGAAGATTCAGAGCCTGGGATGTAACTCCATTTCTGATGTGAAACACACAGCAGTGTTCTCATCCATGGATCATACTCTGCTTTAGACCGAGAAGCACGCTCTTGCTTTCTAAAGTCTCTAAGACAGCAGGAAACGTGAGTGTGCTGAGAACAAAAGTACGGTGTTTCCTACATATAGGGACCATATCTAGTCCAACTCTGCTTCTGAAACAGATACAAAGCACTGGTCCTCTAACATCCAATGCTTGTCATTTAAGATGAGAAACGTGTGAGCTTCGTGAACGATGTAGTTCGTTTGAGCAGAAAAGTGATTGCCCTTACCTGAAACGAAGTCTTGCTTGGAGGAAGACTCAGAGCCTGGGATTTAACTCCATTTCTGAAGGCAAACACACTTCATAGTTATCATCCATGGATCACACTCTGCTTTAGAAAGAAGCACGCTCTTGCTTTCTAGAGTCTCTAAGACAGCAGGAAACGTGAGTGTGCTGAGAACAAAAGAACGGTGTTTCCTACACATACGGACCATATCTAGTCCAACTCTTCTTCTGAAACTGATAAAAAGCACTGGTCCTCTAACATCCAATGCTTGTCAGTAAAGAAGAGAAACGTGTGAGCTTCGTGAACGATGTAGATCCTTTGAGCAGAAAAGTGACTGTCCTTACCTGAAACGAAGTCTTGCTTGTAGGAAGTCTCAGAGCATGGGATGTAACTCCATTTCGGATGTGAAATACACAGCAGTGTTCTCATCCATGGATCACACTCTGCTTTAGAGCGAGAAGCACGCTCTTGCTTTCTAAAGTCTCTAAGACAGCAGGAAACGTGAGTGTGCTGAGAACAAAAGAACGGTGTTTCTGACACATAGGGACCATATCTAGTCCAACGCTGCTTCTGAAACAGATACAAAGCACTGGTCCTATAACATCCAATGCTTGTCTGTTAAGATGAGAAACGTGTGAGCTTCGTGAACGATGTAGTTCGTTTGAGCAGAAAAGTCACTGCCCTTACCTGAAACGAAGTCTTGCTTGTAGGGAGACACAGAGTATGGGATTTAACTCCATTTCTGAAGTGAAACACACAGCATAGTCTCATCCATAGATCACACTCTGTTTTAGAGCGAGAAGCACGCTCTTGCTTTCTAGAGTCTCTAAGACAGCAGGAAACGTGAGTGTGGCCAGAACAAAAGATCGGTGTTTCCTACACATACGGACCATATCTAGTCCAACTCTGCTTTTGAAAGTGATACAAAGCAGTGGTCCTCTAACATCCAATGCTTGTCAGTTAAGATGAGAAACGTGTGAGCTTAGTGAAAGATGTAGTTCCTTTGAACTGAAAAGTGACTGTCGTTACCTGAAATGAAGTCTTGCTTGTAGTAAGACACAGAGCCTGGGATTTAAGTCCATTTCTGAAGGGAAACACACAGCATAGTTCTCATCCATGGATCACACTCTGCTTTAGAGCAAGAAGCACACTCTTGCTTTCTAGATTCTCTAATACAGCAGAAAATCTGAGTGTGCCCAGAACAAAAGAAGGGTGTTTCCTACACATATGGACCATATGTAGTCCAAATCTGCTTCTGAAACTGAAAAAAAGCACTGACCATCTAACATCCAATGCTTGTCAGTTAAGATGAGAAACGTGTGAGCTTCGTGAACGATGTAGTTTGTTTGAGCAGAAAACTGACTGCCCTTACCTGAAACGAAGTCTTGCTTGTAGGAAGACTCAGAGCCTGGGATTTAATTCCGTTTCTGAAGTGAAACACACAGCAGTGTTCTCATCCATTGTTCACACTCTCCGTTTGAACAAGAAGCATGCGCTTCTTTCTAGAGTCTCTAAGACAGCAGGAAAGTGAGTTTGCTGAGAACAAAAGAACGGTGTTTCGTACACATACGGACCATATCTAGTCGAACTCTGCTTCTGAAACTGATACAAAGCACTGGTCCTCTAACATCCAATGCTTGTCTGTTAAGATGTGAAACGTGTGAGGTTCGTGAATGATGTAGTCCATTTGAGCTGAAAATTGACTGCCCTTACCTGAAACGAGTCTTGCATGTAGGATTTCATAGAGCCTGGGATTTAACTACTTTTCTGAAGGGAAACGTACAGCATAGTTTTCATCCATGGATCACACTCTGCTTTAGAGTGAGAAGCACACTCTTGCTTTCTAGAGTCTCTAAGACAGCAGCAAATCTTAGTGTGCCCAGAACAAAAGAATGGTGTTTCCTACACATACGGACCATATCTAGTCCAACTCTTCTTCTGAAACTGATACAAAGCACTGGTCCTCTAACATCCAATGCTTGTCAGTAAAGATGAGAAATGTGTGAGCTTCGGGAACGATGTAGTTCGTTTGAGCAGAAAAGTGACTGTCCTTACCTGAAACGAAGTCTTGCTTGTAGGAAGATTCAGAGCCTGGGATGTAACTCCATTTCTGATGTGAAACACACAGCAGTGTTCTCATCCATGGATCATACTCTGCTTTAGAGCGAGAAGCACGCTCTTGCTTTCTAAAGTCTCTAAGACAGCAGGAAACGTGAGTGTGCTGAGAACAAAAGTACGGTGTTTCCTACATATAGGGACCATATCTAGTCCAACTCTGCTTCTGAAACAGATACAAAGCACTGGTCCTCTAACATCCAATGCTTCTCAGTTAAGATGAGAAACGTGTGAGCTCAGTGAACGATGTAGTTCGTTTGAGCAGAAAAGTGACTGCCCTTACCTGAAATGAAGTCTTGCTTGTAGTAAGACACAGAGCCTAAGATTTAAGTCCATTTCTGAAGGGAAACACACAGCATAGTTCTCATCCATGGATCACACTCTGCTTTAGAGAGAGAAGCACACTCTTGCTTTCTAGAGTCTCTAAGACAGCAGGAAATCTGAGTGTGCCCAGAACAAAAGAACGGTGTTTCCTACACATATGGACCATATCTAGTCCAAATCTGCTTCTGAAACTGATAAAAAGCACTGACCCTCTAAATTCCAATGCTTGTCAGTTAAGATGAGAAACGTGTGAGCTCAGTGACCGATGTAGTTCGTTTGAGCAGAAAAGTGACTGCCCTTACCTGAAACGAAGTCTTGCTTGTAGGAAGACTCAGAGCCTGGGATTTAACTCCATTTCTGAAGGCAAACACACTGCATAGTTCTCATCCATGGATCACACTCTGCTTTAGAAAGAAGCACGCTCTTGCTTTCTAGAGTCTCTAAGACAGCAGGAAACGTGAGTGTGCTGAGAACAAAAGAACGGTGTTTCCTACACATACGGACCATATCTAGTCCAACTCTTCTTCTGAAACTGATACAAAGCACTGGTCCTCTAACATCCAATGCTTGTCAGGTAAGATGAGAAACGTGTGAGCTTCGTGAACGATGTAGTTCGTTTGAGCAGAAAAGTTACTGCCCTTACCTGAAATGAAGTCTTGCTTGTAGGGAGACACAGAGAATGGGATTTAACTCCATTTCTGAAGTGAAACACACAGCATAGTCTCATCCATAGATCACACTCTGTTTTAGAGCGAGAAGCACGCTCTTGCTTTCTAGAGTCTCTAAGACAGCAGGAAACTTGAGTGTGCCCAGAACAAATGATCGGTGTTTCCTACACATATGAACCATATGTTGTGCAAATCTGCTTCTGAAACTGATACAAAGCAACGACCCTCTAACTTCCAATGCTTTTCAGTTAAGATGAGAAACGTGTGAGCTTCGTGAACAATGTAGTTCGTTTGAGCAGAAAACTGACTGCCCTTACCTGAAACGAAGTCTTGCTTGTAGGAAGACTCAGAGCCTGGGATTTAACTCCATTTCTGAAGTGAAACACACAGCAGTGTTCTCATCCATTGATCACACTCTGCGTTAGAACAAGAAGCATGCTCTTGCTTTCTAGAGTCTCTAAGACAGCAGGAAACATGAGTTTGCTGAGAACAAAGAACGGTGTTTCCTACACATCCGGACCATATCTAGTCCAACTATATCTGAAACTGATACAAAGCACTGGTCCTCTAACATCCAATGCTTGTCTGTTAAGATGAGAAACATCTGAGCTCTGTGAACGATGTAGTTCGTTTGAGCAGAAAAGTGACTCCCCTTAACTGAAACGAAGTCTTGCTTGTAGTAAGACACAGAGCCTGGGATTTAACTATATTTCTGAAGGCAAGCACACAGCATAGTTCTCATCCATGGATCAAACTCTGCTTTAGAAAGAAGCATGCAGTTGCTTTCTTTGGTCTATAAGACAGCAGGAAACGTGAGTGTGCCCAGAACAAAAGAACGGTGTTTCCTACACATACGGACCATATCTAGTCCAACTCTTCTTCTGAAACTGATACAAAGCACTGATCCTCTAACATCCAATGCTTGTCAGTAAAGATGAGAAATGTGTGAGCTTCGTGAACGATGTAGTTCGTTTGAGCAGAAAAGTGACTGTCCTTACCTGAAACGAAGTCTTGCTTGTAGGAAGACTCAGAGCCTGGGATGTAACTCCATTTCTGATGTGAAACACACAGCATAGTTCTCATCCATGGATCACACTCTGCTTTAGAGCGAGAAGCACGCTCTTGCTTTCTAAATTCTCTAAGACAGCAGGAAACGTGAGTGTGCTGAGAACAAAAGTACGTTGTTTCCTACACATAGGGACCATATCTAGTCCAACTCTGCTTCTGAAACAGATACAAAGCACTGGTCCTCTAACATCCAATGCTTGTCAGTTAAGATGAGAAACATGTGAGCTTCGTGAACGATGTAGTTCGTTTGAGCAGAAAACTGACTGCCCTTACCTGAAACGAAGTCTTGTTTGTAGGAAGACTCAGAGCCTGTGATTTAACTCCATTTCTGAAGTGAAACACACAGCAGTGTTCTCATCCATTGATCACACTCTGCGTTAGAACAAGAAGCATGCTCTTGCTTTCTAGAGTCTCTAAGACAGCAGGAAACATGAGTTTGCTGAGAACAAAAGAACGGTGTTTCCTACACATACGGACCATATCTAGTCCAACACTACTTCTGAAACTGATACAAAGCACTGGTCCTCTAACATCCAATGCTTGTCTGTTAAGATGAGAAACATCTGAGCTCGGTGAACGATGTAGTTCGTTTGAGCAGAAAAGTGACTCCCCTTACCTGAAACGAAGTCTTGCTTGTAGGAAGACACAGAGCCTGGGATTTAACTCCTTTTCTGAAGGGAAACACACAGCATAGTTCTCATCCATGGATCACACTCTGCTTTAGAGCGAGAAGCACGCTCTTGCTTTCTAGATTCTCTAATACAGCAAGAAATCTGAGTGTGCCCAGAACAAAAGAAGGGTGTTTCCTACACATATGGACCATATGTAGTCCAAATCTGCTTCTGAAACTGATACAAAGCACTGACCCTCTAACATCCAATGCTTGTCAGTTAAGATGAGAAACGTGTGAGCTTTGTGAATGATGTAGCTCATTTGAGCAGAAAACTGACTGCCCTTACCTGAAACGAAGTCTTGCTTGTAGGAAGACACAGAGCCTGGGATTTAACTCCTTTTCTGAAGGGAAACACACAGCTTAGTTCTCATCCATGGATCACACTCTGCTTTAGAGCGAGAAGCACGCTCTTGCTTTCTAGAGTCTCTAAGACAGCAGGAAACGTGAGTGTGCTGAGAACAACAGAACGGTGTTTCCTACACATACGGACCATATCTAGTCCAACTCTGCTTCTGAAAGTGATACAAAGCACTGGTCCTCTAACATCCAATGCTTGTCTGTTAAGATGAGAAACGTGTGAGCTCAGTGAACGATGTAGTTCCTTTGAGCTGAAAAGTGACTGCCCTTACCTGAAACGAAGTCTTGCTTGTAGGAAGACTCAGAGCCTGAGATTTAACTCCATTTCTGAAGTGGAACACACAGCATAGTTCTCATCCATGGATCACACTCTGCTTTAGAGCGAGAAGCAGACTCTTGCTTTATAGAGTCTCCAATACAGCAGGAAATCTGAGTGTGCCCAGATCAAAAGAACGGTGTTTCCTACACATAAGGACAATAGGTAATCCAAACCTTCTTCTGAAACTGATAGAATGCACTGGTCCTCTATCATCCAATGCTTGTCAGTTAAGATGAGAAACGTGTGGGCTCAGTGAATGATGTAGTTCCTTTGAACTGGAAAGAGACTGCCCTTACCTGAAACGAAGTCTTGCTTGTAGTAAGACACAGAGCCTGGGATTTAAGTCCATTTCTGACGGGAAACAAACAGCATAGTTCTCATCCATGGATCACACTCTGCTTTAGAGCAAGAAGCACACTCTTGCTTTCTAGATTCTCTAAGACAGCAGGAAACGTGAGTGTGCTGAGAACAAAGAACGGTATTTCCTACACTTACGGACATTATATAGTCCAACTCTGCATCTGAAACTGATACAAAGCACTGGTCCTCTAAAATCCAATGCTTGTCTGTTAAGATGGGAAACGTGTGAGCTTCGTGAATGATGTAGTTCGTTTGAGCTGAAAAGTGACTGCCCTTACCTGAAACGAAGTCTTGCCTGTAGGAAGACACAGAGTCTGGGATTTATCTCCATTTCTGAAGGGAAACATACAGCATAGTTCTCATCAATGGATCACACTCTGCTTTAGAGCAAGAAGCACGCTCTTGCTTTCTAGAGTCTCTAATACAGCAGGAAATCTGAGTGTGCCCAGAACAAAAGAAGGGTGTTTCCTACAATTACGGACATTATATAGTCCAACTCTGCATCTGAAACTGATACAAAGCACTGGTCCTCTAAAATCCAATGCTTGTCTGTTAAGATGAGAAACGTGTGAGCTTCGTGAACGATGTAGTTCGTTTGAGCTGAAAAGTGACTGCCCTTACCTGAAATGAAGTCGTGACTGTAGGAAGACACAGAGTCTGGGATTTACCTCCATTTCTGAAGGGAAACATACAGCATAGTTCTCATCAATGGATCACTCTTTGCTTTAGAGCAAGAAGCACGCTCTTGCTTTCTAGAGTCTCTAATACAGCAGGAAATCTGAGTGTGCCCAGAACAAAAGAAGGGTGTTTCCTACAATTACGGACATTATATAGTCCAACTCTGCATCTGAAACTGATACAAAGCACTGGTCCTCTAAAATCCAATGCTTGTCTGTTAAGATGAGAAACGTGTGAGCTTCGTGAACGATGTAGTTCGTTTGAGCGGAAAAGTGACTGCCCTTACCTGAAACGAAGTCTTGCTTGTAGGAAGATTCAGAGCCTGGGATTTAAGTCCATTTCTGAAGGGAAACACACAGCATAGTTCTCATCCATGGATCACACTCTGCTTTAGAGCAAGAAGCACGCTCTTGCATTCCAAAGTCTCTAAGACAGCAGGATTCGTGAGTGTGCTGAGGACAAAAGAACGGTGTTTCCTACACATACGGACGATATCTAGTCCAACTCTTCTTCTGAAACTGATACAAAGCACTGGTCCTCTAACATACAATGCTTGTCATTTAAGATGAGAAACGTTTGAGCTTCATGAACGATGTAGTTCGTTTGAGCAGAAAAGTGACTGCCCTTACCTGAAACGAAGTCTTGCTTGTAGGGAGACTCAGAGCATGGGATTTAACACCATTTCTGAAGTGAAACACACAGCATTATCTCATTCATTGATCACAGTCTGCTTTAGAACAAGAAGCACGCTCTTGCTTTCTAGAGTCTCTAAGACAGCAGGAAACGTGAGTGTGCTCAGAACAAAAGAACGGTGTTTCCTACACATACGGACCATATCTAGTCCAACTCTGCTTCTGAAACTGATAGAAAGGACTGGTCCTCTAACATCCAATGCTTGTCTGTTAAGATGAGAAACGTGTGAGCTCAGTGAATGATGTAGTTCCTTTGAGCTGAAAAGTGACTGCCCTTACCTGAAACGAAGTCTTGCTTGTAGGAAGACTCAGAGCCTGGGATTTAACTCCTTTTCTGAAGGGAAACACACAGCATAGTTCTCATCCATGGATCACACTCTGCTTTAGAGCGAGAAGCACGCTCTTGCTTTCTACAGTCTCTAAGACAGCAGGAAACGTGAGTTTGCTGAGAACAAAAGAACGGTGTTTCCTACACATATGGACCATATCTAGTCCAACTCTGCTTCTGAAAGTGATACAAAGCACTGGTCCTCTAACATCCAATGATTGTCAGTTAACAGGAGAAACGTGTGAGCTTAGTGAATGATGTAGTTCCTTTGAACTGAAAAGTGACTGCCCTTGCCTGAAACGAAGTCTTGCTTGTAGTAAGACACAGAGCCTGGGATTTAAGTCCATTTCTGAAGGGAAACACACAGCATAGTTCTCATCCATGGATCACACTCTGCTTTAGAGCGAGAAGCACACTCTTGCTTTCTAAATTCTCTAATACAGCAGGAAATCTGAGTGTGCCCAGAACAAAAGAACGGTGTTTCCTACACATATGGACCATATGTAGTCCAAATCTGCTTCTGAAACTGATACAAAGCACTGACCCTCTAACATCCAATGCTTGTCAGTTAAGATGGGAAACGTGTGAGCTTCATGAACGATGTAGTTCGTTTGAGCAGAAAAGTGACTGCCCTCTCGTGAATTGAATTCTTGCTTGTAGGAAGACTCAGAGCCTGGGATTTAACTCCATTTCTGAAGTAAAACACACAGCAGTGTAATCATCCATTGATCACACTCTGCTTTAGAACAAGAAGCACGCTCTTGCTTTCTAGAATCTCTAAGACAGCAGGAAACGTGAGTGTGCTGAGAACAAAAGAACGGTGTTTCCTACACTTACAGACATTATATAGTCCAACTCCGCATCTGAAACTGATACAAAGCATTGGTCCTCTAAAATCCAATGCTTGTCTGTTAAGATGAGAAACGTGTGAGCTTCGTGAATGATGTAGTTCGTTTGAGCTGAAAAGTGACTGCCCTTACCTGAAACGAAGTCTTGCCTGTAGGAAGACACAGAGTCTGGGATTTAACTCCATTTCTGATGGGAAACATACAGCATAGTTCTCATCAATGGATCACACTCTGCTTTAGAGCAAGAAGCACGCTCTTGCTTTCTAGATTCTCTAATATAGCATGAAATCTGAGTGTGCCCAGAATAAAAGAACGGTGTTTCCTACACATACAGACCATATGTAGTCCAAATCTTCTTCTGAAACTGATACAAAGCACTGACACTCTAACATCCAATGCTTGTCAGTTAAGATGTGAAACGTGTGAGCTTTGTGAACGATGTAGTTCGTTTGAGCAGAAAACTGATTGCCCTTACCTGAAAAGAAGTCTTGCTTGTAGGAAGACACAGAGCCTGGGATTTAACTCCTTTTCTGAAGGGAAACACACAGCTTAGTTCTCATCCACGGATCACACTCTGTTTTAGAGCGAGAAGCATGCTCTTGCTTTCTACAGTCTCTAAGACAGCAGGAAACGTGAGTTTGCTGAGAACAAAAGAACGGTGTTTCCTACACATACGGACCATATCTAGTCCAACCCTGCTTCTGAAAGTGATACAAAGCACTGGTCCTCTAACATCCAATGCTTGTCAGTTAAGAGGAGAAACGTGTGAGCTTAGTGAATGATGTAGTTCCTTTGAACTGAAAAGTGACTGCCCTTACCTGAAACGAAGTCTTGCTTGTAGTAAGACACAGAGCCTGGGATTTAAGCCATATCTGAAGGGAAACACACAGCATAGTTCTCATCCATGGATCGCACTCTGCTTTAGAGCGAGAAGCACACTCTTGCTTTCTAGAGTCTCTAATAGAGCAGGAAATCTGAGTGTGCCCAGAACAAAAGAAGGGTGTTTCCTACACAAATGGACCATATGTAGTCCAAATCTGCTTCTGAAACTGATACAAAGCACTGACCATCTTACATCCAATGCTTGTCACTTAAGATGAGAAATGTATGAGCTTCGTGAAATATGTAGTTCGTTTGAGCAGAAAAGTGACTGCCCTTACGTGAATTGAAGTCTTGCTTGTAGGAAGACTCAGAGCCTGGGATTTAACTCCATTTCTGAAGTAAAACACACAGCAGTGTAATCATCCATTGATCACACTCTGCTTTAGAACAAGAAGCACGCTCTTGCTTTCTAGATTCTCTAAGACAGCAGGAAACGTGAGTGTGCTGAGAACAAAAGAACGGTGTTTCTTACACTTACAGACATTATATAGTCCAACTCTGCATCTGAAACTGATGCAAAGCACTGGTCCTCTAACATCCAATGCTTGTCTGTTAAGATGAGAAAGGTGTGAGCTTCGTGAATGATGTAGTTCGTTTGAGCTGAAAAGTGACTGCCCTTACTTGAAACAAAATCTTGCTTGTAGGAAGACACAGAGCCTGGGATTTAAATCCTTTTCTGAAGGGAAACACACAGCATAGTTCTCATCCATGGATCACACTCTGCTTTAGAGCGAGAAGCACGCTCTTGCTTTCTACAGTCTCTAAGACAGCAGGAAACGTGAGTGTGCTGAGAACAAAAGAACGGTGTTTCCTACACATACAGACCATATCAAGTCCAACTCTGCTTCTGAAAGTGATACAAAGCACTGGTCCTCTAACATCCAATGCTTGTCAGTTAAGAGGAGAAACGTGAGAGCTTAGTGAATGATGTAGATCCTTTGAACTGAAAAGTGACTGCCCTTACCTGAAACGAAGTCTTGCTTGTAGTAAGACACAGAGCCTGGGATTTAAATCCATTTTTGAAGGGAAACACAAAGCATAGTTCTCATCCATGGATCACACTCGGCTTTAGAGCGAGAAGCACACTCTTGCTTTCTAGAGTCTCTAATACAGCAGGAAATCTGAGTGTGCCCAGAACAAAAGAAGGGTGTTTCCTACACATATGGACCATATGTAGTCCAAATTTTCTTCTGAAACTGATACAATGCACTGACCTTCGTACATCCAATGCCTGTCAGTTAAGATGAGAAACGTGTGAGCTTCGTGATCGATGTAGTTAGTTTCAGCAGAAAAGTGACTGCCCTTACCTGAAACGAAGTCTTGCTTTTAGGGAGACTCAGAGCATGGGATTTAACTCCATTTCTGAAGTGAAACACACAGCATTGTCTCATTCATTGATCACACTCTGCTTTAGAAAGAAGCACGCTCTTGCTTTCTAGAGTCTCTAAGACAGCAGGAAACGTGAGTGTGCTGAGAACAAAAGAACGGTGTTTCCTACACATACGGACCATATCTAGTCCAACTCTTCTTCTGAAACTGATACAAAGCACTGGTCCTCTAACATCCAATGCTTGTCAGGTAAGATGAGAAACGTGTGAGCTCAGTGACCGATGTAATTCGTTTGAGCAGAAAAGTGACTGCCCTTACCTGAAACGAAGTCTTGCTTGTAGGAAGACTCAGAGCCTGGGATTTAACTCCATTTCTGAAGGCAAACACACTGCATAGTTCTCATCCATGGATCACACTCTGCTTTAGAAAGAAGCACGCTCTTGCTTTCTAGAGTCTCTAAGACAGCAGGAAACGTGAGTGTGCTGAGAACAAAAGAACGGTGTTTCCTACACATACGGACCATATCTAGTCCAACTCTTCTTCTGAAACTGATACAAAGCACTGGTCCTCTAACATCCAATGCTTGTCAGGTAAGATGAGAAACGTGTGAGCTTCGTGAACGATATAGTTCGTTTGAGCAGAAAAGTTACTGCCCTTACCTGAAATGAAGTCTTGCTTGTAGGGAGACACAGAGAATGGGATTTAACTCCATTTCTGAAGTGAAACACACAGCATAGTCTCATCCATAGATCACACTCTGTTTTAGAGCGAGAAGCACGCTCTTGCTTTCTAGAGTCTCTAAGACAGCAGGAAACTTGAGTGTGCCCAGAACAAATGATCGGTGTTTCCTACACATATGAACCATATGTTGTGCAAATCTGCTTCTGAAACTGATACAAAGCAACGACCCTCTAACTTCCAATGCTTTTCAGTTAAGATGAGAAACGTGTGAGCTTCGTGAACAATGTAGTTCGTTTGAGCAGAAAACTGACTGCCCTTACCTGAAACGAAGTCTTGCTTGTAGGAAGACTCAGAGCCTGGGATTTAACTCCATTTCTGAAGTGAAACACACAGCAGTGTTCTCATCCATTGATCACACTCTGCGTTAGAACAAGAAGCATGCTCTTGCTTTCTAGAGTCTCTAAGACAGCAGGAAACATGAGTTTGCTGAGAACAAAGAACGGTGTTTCCTACACATCCGGACCATATCTAGTCCAACTATACTTCTGAAACTGATACAAAGCACTGGTCCTCTAACATCCAATGCTTGTCTGTTAAGATGAGAAACATCTGAGCTCTGTGAACGATGTAGTTCGTTTGAGCAGAAAAGTGACTCCCCTTACCTGAAACGAAGTCTTGCTTGTAGTAAGACACAGAGCCTGGGATTTAACTATATTTCTGAAGGCAAGCACACAGCATAGTTCTCATCCATGGATCAAACTCTGCTTTAGAAAGAAGCATGCAGTTGCTTTCTTTGGTCTATAAGACAGCAGGAAACGTGAGTGTGCCCAGAACAAAAGAACGGTGTTTCCTACACATACGGACCATATCTAGTCCAACTCTTCTTCTGAAACTGATACAAAGCACTGATCCTCTAACATCCAATGCTTGTCAGTAAAGATGAGAAATGTGTGAGCTTCGTGAACGATGTAGTTCGTTTGAGCAGAAAAGTGACTGTCCTTACCTGAAACGAAGTCTTGCTTGTAGGAAGACTCAGAGCCTGGGATGTAACTCCATTTCTGATGTGAAACACACAGCATAGTTCTCATCCATGGATCACACTCTGCTTTAGAGCGAGAAGCACGCTCTTGCTTTCTAAAGTCTCTAAGACAGCAGGAAACGTGAGTGTGCTGAGAACAAAAGTACGTTGTTTCCTACACATAGGGACCATGTCTAGTCCAACTCTGCTTCTGAAACAGATACAAAGCACTGGTCCTCTAACATCCAATGCTTGTCAGTTAAGATGAGAAACGTGTGAGCTTCGTGAACGATGTAGTTCGTTTGAGCAGAAAAGTGACTGTCCTTACCTGAAACGAAGTCTTGCTTGTAGGAAGACTCAGAGCCTGGGATGTAACTCCATTTCTGATGTGAAACACACAGCAGTGTTCTCATCCATGGATCACACTCTGCTTTAGAGCGAGAAGCACGCTCTTGCTTTCTAAATTCTCTAAGACAGCAGGAAACGTGAGTGTGCTGAGAACAAAAGTACGTTGTTTCCTACACATAGGGACCATATCTAGTCCAACTCTGCTTCTGAAACAGATACAAAGCACTGGTCCTCTAACATCCAATGCTTGTCAGTTAAGATGAGAAACATGTGAGCTTCGTGAACGATGTAGTTCGTTTGAGCAGAAAACTGACTGCCCTTACCTGAAACGAAGTCTTGTTTGTAGGAAGACTCAGAGCCTGTGATTTAACTCCATTTCTGAAGTGAAACACACAGCAGTGTTCTCATCCATTGATCACACTCTGCGTTAGAACAAGAAGCATGCTCTTGCTTTCTAGAGTCTCTAAGACAGCAGGAAACATGAGTTTGCTGAGAACAAAAGAACGGTGTTTCCTACACATACGGACCATATCTAGTCCAACACTACTTCTGAAACTGATACAAAGCACTGGTCCTCTAACATCCAATGCTTGTCTGTTAAGATGAGAAACATCTGAGCTCGGTGAACGATGTAGTTCGTTTGAGCAGAAAAGTGACTCCCCTTACCTGAAACGAAGTCTTGCTTGTAGGAAGACACAGAGCCTGGGATTTAACTCCTTTTCTGAAGGGAAACACACAGCATAGTTCTCATCCATGGATCACACTCTGCTTTAGAGCGAGAAGCACGCTCTTGCTTTCTAGATTCTCTAATACAGCAAGAAATCTGAGTGTGCCCAGAACAAAAGAAGGGTGTTTCCTACACATATGGACCATATGTAGTCCAAATCTGCTTCTGAAACTGATACAAAGCACTGACCCTCTAACATCCAATGCTTGTCAGTTAAGATGAGAAACGTGTGAGCTTTGTGAATGATGTAGCTCATTTGAGCAGAAAACTGACTGCCCTTACCTGAAACGAAGTCTTGCTTGTAGGAAGACACAGAGCCTGGGATTTAACTCCTTTTCTGAAGGGAAACACACAGCTTAGTTCTCATCCATGGATCACACTCTGCTTTAGAGCGAGAAGCACGCTCTTGCTTTCTAGAGTCTCTAAGACAGCAGGAAACGTGAGTGTGCTGAGAACAACAGAACGGTGTTTCCTACACATACGGACCATATCTAGTCCAACTCTGCTTCTGAAAGTGATACAAAGCACTGGTCCTCTAACATCCAATGCTTGTCTGTTAAGATGAGAAACGTGTGAGCTCAGTGAACGATGTAGTTCCTTTGAGCTGAAAAGTGACTGCCCTTACCTGAAACGAAGTCTTGCTTGTAGGAAGACTCAGAGCCTGAGATTTAACTCCATTTCTGAAGTGGAACACACAGCATAGTTCTCATCCATGGATCACACTCTGCTTTAGAGCGAGAAGCAGACTCTTGCTTTATAGAGTCTCCAATACAGCAGGAAATCTGAGTGTGCCCAGATCAAAAGAACGGTGTTTCCTACACATAAGGACAATAGGTAATCCAAACCTTCTTCTGAAACTGATAGAATGCACTGGTCCTCTATCATCCAATGCTTGTCAGTTAAGATGAGAAACGTGTGGGCTCAGTGAATGATGTAGTTCCTTTGAACTGGAAAGAGACTGCCCTTACCTGAAACGAAGTCTTGCTTGTAGTAAGACACAGAGCCTGGGATTTAAGTCCATTTCTGACGGGAAACAAACAGCATAGTTCTCATCCATGGATCACACTCTGCTTTAGAGCAAGAAGCACACTCTTGCTTTCTAGATTCTCTAAGACAGCAGGAAACGTGAGTGTGCTGAGAACAAAGAACGGTATTTCCTACACTTACGGACATTATATAGTCCAACTCTGCATCTGAAACTGATACAAAGCACTGGTCCTCTAAAATCCAATGCTTGTCTGTTAAGATGGGAAACGTGTGAGCTTCGTGAATGATGTAGTTCGTTTGAGCTGAAAAGTGACTGCCCTTACCTGAAACGAAGTCTTGCCTGTAGGAAGACACAGAGTCTGGGATTTATCTCCATTTCTGAAGGGAAACATACAGCATAGTTCTCATCAATGGATCACACTCTGCTTTAGAGCAAGAAGCACGCTCTTGCTTTCTAGAGTCTCTAATACAGCAGGAAATCTGAGTGTGCCCAGAACAAAAGAAGGGTGTTTCCTACAATTACGGACATTATATAGTCCAACTCTGCATCTGAAACTGATACAAAGCACTGGTCCTCTAAAATCCAATGCTTGTCTGTTAAGATGAGAAACGTGTGAGCTTCGTGAACGATGTAGTTCGTTTGAGCTGAAAAGTGACTGCCCTTACCTGAAATGAAGTCGTGACTGTAGGAAGACACAGAGTCTGGGATTTACCTCCATTTCTGAAGGGAAACATACAGCATAGTTCTCATCAATGGATCACTCTTTGCTTTAGAGCAAGAAGCACGCTCTTGCTTTCTAGAGTCTCTAATACAGCAGGAAATCTGAGTGTGCCCAGAACAAAAGAAGGGTGTTTCCTACAATTACGGACATTATATAGTCCAACTCTGCATCTGAAACTGATACAAAGCACTGGTCCTCTAAAATCCAATGCTTGTCTGTTAAGATGAGAAACGTGTGAGCTTCGTGAACGATGTAGTTCGTTTGAGCGGAAAAGTGACTGCCCTTACCTGAAACGAAGTCTTGCTTGTAGGAAGATTCAGAGCCTGGGATTTAAGTCCATTTCTGAAGGGAAACACACAGCATAGTTCTCATCCATGGATCACACTCTGCTTTAGAGCAAGAAGCACGCTCTTGCATTCCAAAGTCTCTAAGACAGCAGGATTCGTGAGTGTGCTGAGGACAAAAGAACGGTGTTTCCTACACATACGGACGATATCTAGTCCAACTCTTCTTCTGAAACTGATACAAAGCACTGGTCCTCTAACATACAATGCTTGTCATTTAAGATGAGAAACGTTTGAGCTTCATGAACGATGTAGTTCGTTTGAGCAGAAAAGTGACTGCCCTTACCTGAAACGAAGTCTTGCTTGTAGGGAGACTCAGAGCATGGGATTTAACACCATTTCTGAAGTGAAACACACAGCATTATCTCATTCATTGATCACAGTCTGCTTTAGAACAAGAAGCACGCTCTTGCTTTCTAGAGTCTCTAAGACAGCAGGAAACGTGAGTGTGCTCAGAACAAAAGAACGGTGTTTCCTACACATACGGACCATATCTAGTCCAACTCTGCTTCTGAAACTGATAGAAAGGACTGGTCCTCTAACATCCAATGCTTGTCTGTTAAGATGAGAAACGTGTGAGCTCAGTGAATGATGTAGTTCCTTTGAGCTGAAAAGTGACTGCCCTTACCTGAAACGAAGTCTTGCTTGTAGGAAGACTCAGAGCCTGGGATTTAACTCCTTTTCTGAAGGGAAACACACAGCATAGTTCTCATCCATGGATCACACTCTGCTTTAGAGCGAGAAGCACGCTCTTGCTTTCTACAGTCTCTAAGACAGCAGGAAACGTGAGTTTGCTGAGAACAAAAGAACGGTGTTTCCTACACATATGGACCATATCTAGTCCAACTCTGCTTCTGAAAGTGATACAAAGCACTGGTCCTCTAACATCCAATGCTTGTCAGTTAACAGGAGAAACGTGTGAGCTTAGTGAATGATGTAGTTCCTTTGAACTGAAAAGTGACTGCCCTTGCCTGAAACGAAGTCTTGCTTGTAGTAAGACACAGAGCCTGGGATTTAAGTCCATTTCTGAAGGGAAACACACAGCATAGTTCTCATCCATGGATCACACTCTGCTTTAGAGCGAGAAGCACACTCTTGCTTTCTAAATTCTCTAATACAGCAGGAAATCTGAGTGTGCCCAGAACAAAAGAACGGTGTTTCCTACACATATGGACCATATGTAGTCCAAATCTGCTTCTGAAACTGATACAAAGCACTGACCCTCTAACATCCAATGCTTGTCAGTTAAGATGGGAAACGTGTGAGCTTCATGAACGATGTAGTTCGTTTGAGCAGAAAAGTGACTGCCCTCTCGTGAATTGAATTCTTGCTTGTAGGAAGACTCAGAGCCTGGGATTTAACTCCATTTCTGAAGTAAAACACACAGCAGTGTAATCATCCATTGATCACACTCTGCTTTAGAACAAGAAGCACGCTCTTGCTTTCTAGATTCTCTAAGACAGCAGGAAACGTGAGTGTGCTGAGAACAAAAGAACGGTGTTTCCTACACTTACAGACATTATATAGTCCAACTCCGCATCTGAAACTGATACAAAGCATTGGTCCTCTAAAATCCAATGCTTGTCTGTTAAGATGAGAAACGTGTGAGCTTCGTGAATGATGTAGTTCGTTTGAGCTGAAAAGTGACTGCCCTTACCTGAAACGAAGTCTTGCCTGTAGGAAGACACAGAGTCTGGGATTTAACTCCATTTCTGATGGGAAACATACAGCATAGTTCTCATCAATGGATCACACTCTGCTTTAGAGCAAGAAGCACGCTCTTGCTTTCTAGATTCTCTAATATAGCATGAAATCTGAGTGTGCCCAGAATAAAAGAACGGTGTTTCCTACACATACAGACCATATGTAGTCCAAATCTGCTTCTGAAACTGATACAAAGCACTGACACTCTAACATCCAATGCTTGTCAGTTAAGATGTGAAACGTGTGAGCTTTGTGAACGATGTAGTTCGTTTGAGCAGAAAACTGATTGCCCTTACCTGAAAAGAAGTCTTGCTTGTAGGAAGACACAGAGCCTGGGATTTAACTCCTTTTCTGAAGGGAAACACACAGCTTAGTTCTCATCCACGGATCACACTCTGTTTTAGAGCGAGAAGCATGCTCTTGCTTTCTACAGTCTCTAAGACAGCAGGAAACGTGAGTTTGCTGAGAACAAAAGAACGGTGTTTCCTACACATACGGACCATATCTAGTCCAACCCTGCTTCTGAAAGTGATACAAAGCACTGGTCCTCTAACATCCAATGCTTGTCAGTTAAGAGGAGAAACGTGTGAGCTTAGTGAATGATGTAGTTCCTTTGAACTGAAAAGTGACTGCCCTTACCTGAAACGAAGTCTTGCTTGTAGTAAGACACAGAGCCTGGGATTTAAGCCATATCTGAAGGGAAACACACAGCATAGTTCTCATCCATGGATCACACTCTGCTTTAGAGCGAGAAGCACACTCTTGCTTTCTAGAGTCTCTAATAGAGCAGGAAATCTGAGTGTGCCCAGAACAAAAGAAGGGTGTTTCCTACACAAATGGACCATATGTAGTCCAAATCTGCTTCTGAAACTGATACAAAGCACTGACCATCTTACATCCAATGCTTGTCACTTAAGATGAGAAATGTATGAGCTTCGTGAAATATGTAGTTCGTTTGAGCAGAAAAGTGACTGCCCTTACGTGAATTGAAGTCTTGCTTGTAGGAAGACTCAGAGCCTGGGATTTAACTCCATTTCTGAAGTAAAACACACAGCAGTGTAATCATCCATTGATCACACTCTGCTTTAGAACAAGAAGCACGCTCTTGCTTTCTAGATTCTCTAAGACAGCAGGAAACGTGAGTGTGCTGAGAACAAAAGAACGGTGTTTCTTACACTTACAGACATTATATAGTCCAACTCTGCATCTGAAACTGATGCAAAGCACTGGTCCTCTAACATCCAATGCTTGTCTGTTAAGATGAGAAAGGTGTGAGCTTCGTGAATGATGTAGTTCGTTTGAGCTGAAAAGTGACTGCCCTTACTTGAAACAAAATCTTGCTTGTAGGAAGACACAGAGCCTGGGATTTAAATCCTTTTCTGAAGGGAAACACACAGCATAGTTCTCATCCATGGATCACACTCTGCTTTAGAGCGAGAAGCACGCTCTTGCTTTCTACAGTCTCTAAGACAGCAGGAAACGTGAGTGTGCTGAGAACAAAAGAACGGTGTTTCCTACACATACAGACCATATCAAGTCCAACTCTGCTTCTGAAAGTGATACAAAGCACTGGTCCTCTAACATCCAATGCTTGTCAGTTAAGAGGAGAAACGTGAGAGCTTAGTGAATGATGTAGATCCTTTGAACTGAAAAGTGACTGCCCTTACCTGAAACGAAGTCTTGCTTGTAGTAAGACACAGAGCCTGGGATTTAAATCCATTTCTGAAGGGAAACACAAAGCATAGTTCTCATCCATGGATCACACTCGGCTTTAGAGCGAGAAGCACACTCTTGCTTTCTAGAGTCTCTAATACAGCAGGAAATCTGAGTGTGCCCAGAACAAAAGAAGGGTGTTTCCTACACATATGGACCATATGTAGTCCAAATTTTCTTCTGAAACTGATACAATGCACTGACCTTCTTACATCCAATGCTTGTCAGTTAAGATGAGAAACGTGTGAGCTTCGTGATCGATGTAGTTAGTTTCAGCAGAAAAGTGACTGCCCTTACCTGAAACGAAGTCGTGCTTTTAGGGAGACTCAGAGCATGGGATTTAACTCCATTTCTGAAGTGAAACACACAGCATTGTCTCATTCATTGATCACACTCTGCTTTAGAACAAGAAGCACGCTCTTGCTTTCTAGAGTCTCTAATACAGCAGGAAACGTGAGTGTGCTGAGAAGAAAAGAACGGTGTTTCCTACACATACGGACCATATCTAGTCCAACTCTGCTTCTGAAACTGATACAATGCACTGGTCCTCTAACATCCAATGCTTGTCTGTTAAGATGAGAAACGTGTGAGCTCAGTGAAGGATGTAGTTCGTTTGAGCTGAAAAGTGACTGCCCTTACCTGAAACGAAGTCTTGCTTGTAGGAAGACTCAGAGCCTGGGATTTAAGTCCATTTCTGAAGGGAAACACACAGCATAGTTCTCATCCATGGATCACACTCTGCTTTAGAGCAAGAAGCACGCTCTTGCATTCCAAAGTCTCTAAGACAGCAGGATTCGTGAGTGTGCTGAGGACAAAAGAACGGTGTTTCCTACACATACGGACGATATCTAGTCCAACTCTTCTTCTGAAACTGATACAAAGCACTGGTCCTCTAACATACAATGCTTGTCATTTAAGATGAGAAACGTTTGAGCTTCATGAACGATGTAGTTCGTTTGAGCAGAAAAGTGACTGCCCTTACCTGAAATGAAGTCTTGCTTGTAGGGAGACTCAGAGCATGGGATTTAACACCATTTCTGAAGTGAAACACACAGCATTATCTCATTCATTGATCACAGTCTGCTTTAGAACAAGAAGCACGCTCTTGCTTTCTAGAGTCTCTAAGACAGCAGGAAACGTGAGTGTGCTCAGAACAAAAGAACGGTGTTTCCTACACATACGGACCATATCTAGTCCAACTCTGCTTCTGAAACTGATAGAAAGGACTGGTCCTCTAACATCCAATGCTTGTCTGTTAAGATGAGAAACGTGTGAGCTCAGTGAATGATGTAGTTCCTTTGAGCTGAAAAGTGACTGCCCTTACCTGAAACGAAGTCTTGCTTGTAGGAAGACTCAGAGCCTGGGATTTAACTCCTTTTCTGAAGGGAAACACACAGCATAGTTCTCATCCATGGATCACACTCTGCTTTAGAGCGAGAAGCACGCTCTTGCTTTCTACAGTCTCTAAGACAGCAGGAAACGTGAGTGTGCTGAGAACAAAAGAACGGTGTTTCCTACACATATGGACCATATCTAGTCCAACTCTGCTTCTGAAAGTGATACAAAGCACTGGTCCTCTAACATCCAATGCTTGTCAGTTAAGAGGAGAAACGTGTGAGCTTAGTGAATGATGTAGTTCCTTTGAACTGAAAAGTGACTGCCCTTGCCTGAAACGAAGTCTTGCTTGTAGTAAGACACAGAGCCTGGGATTTAAGTCCATTTCTGAAGGGAAACACACAGCATAGTTCTCATCCATGGATCACACTCTGCTTTAGAGCGAGAAGCACACTCTTGCTTTCTAGAGTCTCTAATAGAGCAGGAAATCTGAGTGTGCCCAGAACAAAAGAAGGGTGTTTCCTACACAAATGGACCATATGTAGTCCAAATCTGCTTCTGAAACTGATACAAAGCACTGACCATCTTACATCCAATGCTTGTCAGTTAAGATGAGAAACGTGTGAGCTTCGTGAAATATGTAGTTCGTTTGAGCAGAAAAGTGACTGCCCTCTCGTGAATTGAATTCTTGCTTGTAGGAAGACTCAGAGCCTGGGATTTAACTCCATTTCTGAAGTAAAACACACAGCAGTGTAATCATCCATTGATCACACTCTGCTTTAGAACAAGAAGCACGCTCTTGCTTTCTAGATTCTCTAAGACAGCAGGAAACGTGAGTGTGCTGAGAACAAAAGAACGGTGTTTCCTACACTTACAGACATTATATAGTCCAACTCTGCATCTGAAACTGATACAAAGCATTGGTCCTCTAAAATCCAATGCTTGTCTGTTAAGATGAGAAACGTGTGAGCTTCGTGAATGATGTAGTTCGTTTGAGCTGAAAAGTGACTGCCCTTACCTGAAACGAAGTCTTGCCTGTAGGAAGACACAGAGTCTGGGATTTAACTCCATTTCTGATGGGAAACATACAGCATAGTTCTCATCAATGGATCACACTCTGCTTTAGAGCTAGAAGCACGCTCTTGCTTTCTAGATTCTCTAATATAGCATGAAATCTGAGTGTGCCCAGAACAAAAGAACGGTGTTTCCTACACATACAGACCATATGTAGTCCAAATCTGCTTCTGAAACTGATACAAAGCACTGACACTCTAACATCCAATGCTTGTCAGTTAAGATGTGAAACGTGTGAGCTTTGTGAACGATGTAGTTCGTTTGAGCAGAAAACTGATTGCCCTTACCTGAAAAGAAGTCTTGCTTGTAGGAAGACACAGAGCCTGGGATTTAACTCCTTTTCTGAAGGGAAACACACAGCTTAGTTCTCATCCACGGATCACACTCTGCTTTAGAGCGAGAAGCACGCTCTTGCTTTCTACAGTCTCTAAGACAGCAGGAAACGTGAGTTTGCTGAGAACAAAGAACGGTGTTTCCTACACATACGGACCATATCTAGTCCAACCCTGCTTCTGAAAGTGATACAAAGCACTGGTCCTCTAACATCCAATGCTTGTCAGTTAAGAGGAGAAACGTGTGAGCTTAGTGAATGATGTAGTTCCTTTGAACTGAAAAGTGACTGCCCTTACCTGAAACGAAGTCTTGCTTGTAGTAAGACACAGAGCCTGGGATTTAAGACATATCTGAAGGGAAACACACAGCATAGTTCTCATCCATGGATCACACTCTGCTTTAGAGCGAGAAGCACACTCTTGCTTTCTAGAGTCTCTAATAGAGCAGGAAATCTGAGTGTGCCCAGAACAAAAGAAGGGTGTTTCCTACACAAATGGACCATATGTAGTCCAAATCTGCTTCTGAAACTGATACAAAGCACTGACCATCTTACATCCAATGCTTGTCACTTAAGATGAGAAATGTGTGAACTTCGTGAAATATGTAGTTCGTTTGAGCAGAAAAGTGACTGCCCTTACGTGAATTGAAGTCTTGCTTGTAGGAAGACTCAGAGCCTGGGATTTAACTCCATTTCTGAAGTAAAACACACAGCAGTGTAATCATCCATTGATCACACTCTGCTTTAGAACAAGAAGCACGCTCTTGCTTTCTAGATTCTCTAAGACAGCAGGAAACGTGAGTGTGCTGAGAACAAAAGAACGGTGTTTCTTACACTTACAGACATTATATAGTCCAACTCTGCATCTGAAACTGATGCAAAGCACTGGTCCTCTAACATCCAATGCTTGTCTGTTAAGATGAGAAAGGTGTGAGCTTCGTGGATGATGTAGTTCGTTTGAGCTGAAAAGTGACTGCCCTTACTTGAAACAAAATCTTGCTTGTAGGAAGACACAGAGCCTGGGATTTAAATCCTTTTCTGAAGGGAAACACACAGCATAGTTCTCATCCATGGATCACACTCTGCTTTAGAGCGAGAAGCACGCTCTTGCTTTCTACAGTCTCTAAGACAGCAGGAAACGTGAGTGTGCTGAGAACAAAAGAACGGTGTTTCCTACACATACAGACCATATCTAGTCCAACTCTGCTTCTGAAAGTGATACAAAGCACTGGTCCTCTAACATCCAATGCTTGTCAGTTAAGAGGAGAAACGTGAGAGCTTAGTGAATGATGTAGATCCTTTGAACTGAAAAGTGACTGCCCTTACCTGAAACGAAGTCTTGCTTGTAGTAAGACACAGAGCCTGGGATTTAAATCCATTTCTGAAGGGAAACACAAAGCATAGTTCTCATCCATGGATCACACTCTGCTTTAGAGCGAGAAGCACACTCTTGCTTTCTAGAGTCTCTAATACAGCAGGAAATCTGAGTGTGCCCAGAACAAAAGAAGGGTGTTTCCTACACATATGGACCATAAGTAGTCCAAATTCTCTTCTGAAACTGATACAATTCACTGACCTTCTTACATCCAATGCTTGTCAGTTAAGATGAGAAACGTGTGAGCTTCGTGATCGATGTAGTTAGTTTCAGCAGAAAAGTGACTGCCCTTACCTGAAACGAAGTCTTGCTTTTAGGGAGACTCAGAGCATGGGATTTAACTCCATTTCTGAAGTGAAACACACAGCATTGTCTCATTCATTGATCACACTCTGCTTTAGAACAAGAAGCACGCTCTTGCTTTCTAGAGTCTCTAATACAGCAGGAAACGTGAGTGTGCTGAGAAGAAAAGAACGGTGTTTCCTACACATACGGACCATATCTAGTCCAACTCTGCTTCTGAAACTGATACAAAGCACTGGTCCTCTAAAATCCAATGCTTGTCTGTTAAGATGGGAAACGTTTGAGCTTCGTGAATGATGTAGTTCGTTTGAGCTGAAAAGTGACTGCCCTTACCTGAAACGAAGTCTTGCCTGTAGGAAGACACAGAGTCTGGGATTTATCTCCATTTCTGAAGGGAAACATACAGCATAGTTCTCATCAATGGATCACACTCTGCTTTAGAGCAAGAAGCACGCTCTTGCTTTCTAGAGTCTCTAATACAGCAGGAAATCTGAGTGTGCCCAGAACAAAAGAAGGGTGTTTCCTACAATTACGGACATTATATAGTCCAACTCTGCATCTGAAACTGATACAAAGCACTGGTCCTCTAAAATCCAATGCTTGTCTGTTAAGATGAGAAACGTGTGAGCTTCGTGAACGATGTAGTTCGTTTGAGCTGAAAAGTGACTGCCCTTACCTGAAATGAAGTCGTGACTGTAGGAAGACACAGAGTCTGGGATTTACCTCCATTTCTGAAGGGAAACATACAGCATAGTTCTCATCAATGGATCACTCTTTGCTTTAGAGCAAAAAGCACGCTCTTGCTTTCTAGAGTCTCTAATACAGCAGGAAATCTGAGTGTGCCCAGAACAAAAGAAGGGGGTTTCCTACAATTACGGACATTATATAGTCCAACTCTGCATCTGAAACTGATACAAAGCACTGGTCCTCTAAAATCCAATGCTTGTCTGTTAAGATGAGAAACGTGTGAGCTTCGTGAACGATGTAGTTCGTTTGAGCGGAAAAGTGACTGCCCTTACCTGAAACGAAGTCTTGCTTGTAGGAAGACTCAGAGCCTGGGATTTAAGTCCATTTCTGAAGGGAAACACACAGCATAGTTCTCATCCATGGATCACACTCTGCTTTAGAGCAAGAAGCACGCTCTTGCATTCCAAAGTCTCTAAGACAGCAGGATTCGTGAGTGTGCTGAGGACAAAAGAACGGTGTTTCCTACACATACGGACGATATCTAGTCCAACTCTTCTTCTGAAACTGATACAAAGCACTGGTCCTCTGACATACAATGCTTGTCATTTAAGATGAGAAACGTTTGAGCTTCATGAACGATGTAGTTCGTTTGAGCAGAAAAGTGACTGCCCTTACCTGAAACGAAGTCTTGCTTGTAGGGAGACTCAGAGCATGGGATTTAACACCATTTCTGAAGTGAAACACACAGCATTATCTCATTCATTGATCACAGTCTGCTTTAGAACAAGAAGCACGCTCTTGCTTTCTAGAGTCTCTAAGACAGCAGGAAACGTGAGTGTGCTCAGAACAAAAGAACGGTGTTTCCTACACATACGGACCATATCTAGTCCAACTCTGCTTCTGAAACTGATAGAAAGGACTGGTCCTCTAACATGCAATGCTTGTCTGTTAAGATGAGAAACGTGTGAGCTCAGTGAATGATGTAGTTCCTTTGAGCTGAAAAGTGACTGCCCTTACCTGAAACGAAGTCTTGCTTGTAGGAAGACTCAGAGCCTGGGATTTAACTCCTTTTCTGAAGGGAAACACACAGCATAGTTCTCATCCATGGATCACACTCTGCTTTAGAGCGAGAAGCACGCTCTTGCTTTCTACAGTCTCTAAGACAGCAGGAAACGTGAGTTTGCTGAGAACAAAAGAACGGTGTTTCCTACACATATGGACCATATCTAGTCCAACTCTGCTTCTGAAAGTGATACAAAGCACTGGTCCTCTAACATCCAATGCTTGTCAGTTAACAGGAGAAACGTGTGAGCTTAGTGAATGATGTAGTTCCTTTGAACTGAAAAGTGACTGCCCTTGCCTGAAACGAAGTCTTGCTTGTAGTAAGACACAGAGCCTGGGATTTAAGTCCATTTCTGAAGGGAAACACACAGCATAGTTCTCATCCATGGATCACACTCTGCTTTAGAGCGAGAAGCACACTCTTGCTTTCTAGAGTCTCTAATAGAGCAGGAAATCTGAGTGTGCCCAGAACAAAAGAAGGGTGTTTCCTACACAAATGGACCATATGTAGTCCAAATCTGCTTCTGAAACTGATACAAAGCACTGACCATCTTACATCCAATGCTTGTCAGTTAAGATGAGAAACGTGTGAGCTTCGTGAAATATGTAGTTCGTTTGAGCAGAAAAGTGACTGCCCTCTCGTGAATTGAATTCTTGCTTGTAGGAAGACTCAGAGCCTGGGATTTAACTCCATTTCTGAAGTAAAACACACAGCAGTGTAATCATCCATTGATCACACTCTGCTTTAGAACAAGAAGCACGCTCTTGCTTTCTAGATTCTCTAAGACAGCAGGAAACGTGAGTGTGCTGAGAACAAAAGAACGGTGTTTCCTACACTTACAGACATTATATAGTCCAACTCCGCATCTGAAACTGATACAAAGCATTGGTCCTCTAAAATCCAATGCTTGTCTGTTAAGATGAGAAACGTGTGAGCTTCGTGAATGATGTAGTTCGTTTGAGCTGAAAAGTGACTGCCCTTACCTGAAACGAAGTCTTGCCTGTAGGAAGACACAGAGTCTGGGATTTAACTCCATTTCTGATGGGAAACATACAGCATAGTTCTCATCAATGGATCACACTCTGCTTTAGAGCAAGAAGCACGCTCTTGCTTTCTAGATTCTCTAATATAGCATGAAATCTGAGTGTGCCCAGAATAAAAGAACGGTGTTTCCTACACATACAGACCATATGTAGTCCAAATCTGCTTCTGAAACTGATACAAAGCACTGACACTCTAACATCCAATGCTTGTCAGTTAAGATGTGAAACGTGTGAGCTTTGTGAACGATGTAGTTCGTTTGAGCAGAAAACTGATTGCCCTTACCTGAAAAGAAGTCTTGCTTGTAGGAAGACACAGAGCCTGGGATTTAACTCCTTTTCTGAAGGGAAACACACAGCTTAGTTCTCATCCACGGATCACACTCTGCTTTAGAGCGAGAAGCATGCTCTTGCTTTCTACAGTCTCTAAGACAGCAGGAAACGTGAGTTTGCTGAGAACAAAAGAACGGTGTTTCCTACACATACGGACCATATCTAGTCCAACCCTGCTTCTGAAAGTGATACAAAGCACTGGTCCTCTAACATCCAATGCTTGTCAGTTAAGAGGAGAAACGTGTGAGCTTAGTGAATGATGTAGTTCCTTTGAACTGAAAAGTGACTGCCCTTACCTGAAACGAAGTCTTGCTTGTAGTAAGACACAGAGCCTGGGATTTAAGCCATATCTGAAGGGAAACACACAGCATAGTTCTCATCCATGGATCACACTCTGCTTTAGAGCGAGAAGCACACTCTTGCTTTCTAGAGTCTCTAATAGAGCAGGAAATCTGAGTGTGCCCAGAACAAAAGAAGGGTGTTTCCTACACAAATGGACCATATGTAGTCCAAATCTGCTTCTGAAACTGATACAAAGCACTGACCATCTTACATCCAATGCTTGTCACTTAAGATGAGAAATGTATGAGCTTCGTGAAATATGTAGTTCGTTTGAGCAGAAAAGTGACTGCCCTTACGTGAATTGAAGTCTTGCTTGTAGGAAGACTCAGAGCCTGGGATTTAACTCCATTTCTGAAGTAAAACACACAGCAGTGTAATCATCCATTGATCACACTCTGCTTTAGAACAAGAAGCACGCTCTTGCTTTCTAGATTCTCTAAGACAGCAGGAAACGTGAGTGTGCTGAGAACAAAAGAACGGTGTTTCTTACACTTACAGACATTATATAGTCCAACTCTGCATCTGAAACTGATGCAAAGCACTGGTCCTCTAACATCCAATGCTTGTCTGTTAAGATGAGAAAGGTGTGAGCTTCGTGAATGATGTAGTTCGTTTGAGCTGAAAAGTGACTGCCCTTACTTGAAACAAAATCTTGCTTGTAGGAAGACACAGAGCCTGGGATTTAAATCCTTTTCTGAAGGGAAACACACAGCATAGTTCTCATCCATGGATCACACTCTGCTTTAGAGCGAGAAGCACGCTCTTGCTTTCTACAGTCTCTAAGACAGCAGGAAACGTGAGTGTGCTGAGAACAAAAGAACGGTGTTTCCTACACATACAGACCATATCAAGTCCAACTCTGCTTCTGAAAGTGATACAAAGCACTGGTCCTCTAACATCCAATGCTTGTCAGTTAAGAGGAGAAACGTGAGAGCTTAGTGAATGATGTAGATCCTTTGAACTGAAAAGTGACTGCCCTTACCTGAAACGAAGTCTTGCTTGTAGTAAGACACAGAGCCTGGGATTTAAATCCATTTCTGAAGG
Source organism: Onychomys leucogaster (assembly GCA_949786385.1). Taxonomy (NCBI): domain Eukaryota; kingdom Metazoa; phylum Chordata; class Mammalia; order Rodentia; family Cricetidae; genus Onychomys; species Onychomys leucogaster. Next base: position 979,152 of record CATKUP010000172.1, read on the forward strand.
GAAACACAAAGCATAGTTCTCATCCATGGATCACACTCTGCTTTAGAGCGAGAAGCACACTCTTGCTTTCTAGAGTCTCTAATACAGCAGGAAATCTGAGTGTGCCCAGAACAAAAGAAGGGTGTTTCCTACACATATGGACCATATGTAGTCCAAATTTTCTTCTGAAACTGATACAATGCACTGACCTTCTTACATCCAATGCTTGTCAGTTAAGATGAGAAACGTGTGAGCTTCGTGATCGATGTAGTTAGTTTCAGCAGAAAAGTGACTGCCCTTACCTGAAACGAAGTCTTGCTTTTAGGGAGACTCAGAGCATGGGATTTAACTCCATTTCTGAAGTGAAACACACAGCATTGTCTCATTCATTGATCACACTCTGCTTTAGAACAAGAAGCACGCTCTTGCTTTCTAGAGTCTCTAATACAGCAGGAAACGTGAGTGTGCTGAGAAGAAAAGAACGGTGTTTCCTACACATACGGACCATATCTAGTCCAACTCTGCTTCTGAAACTGATACAATGCACTGGTCCTCTAACATCCAATGCTTGTCTGTTAAGATGAGAAACGTGTGAGCTCAGTGAAGGATGTAGTTCGTTTGAGCTGAAAAGTGACTGCCCTTACCTGAAATGAAGTCTTGCTTGTAGGAAGACTCAGAGCCTGGGATTTAAGTCCATTTCTGAAGGGAAACACACAGCATAGTTCTCATCCATGGATCACACTCTGCTTTAGAGCAAGAAGCACGCTCTTGCATTCCAAAGTCTCTAAGACAGCAGGATTCGTGAGTGTGCTGAGGACAAAAGAACGGTGTTTCCTACACATACGGACGATATCTAGTCCAACTCTTCTTCTGAAACTGATACAAAGCACTGGTCCTCTAACATACAATGCTTGTCATTTAAGATGAGAAACGTTTGAGCTTCATGAACGATGTAGTTCGTTTGAGCAGAAAAGTGACTGCCCTTACCTGAAACGAAGTCTTGCTTGTAGGGAGACTCAGAGCATGGGATTTAACACCATTTCTGAAGTGAAACACACAGCATTATCTCATTCATTGATCACAGTCTGCTTTAGAACAAGAAGCACGCTCTTGCTTTCTAGAGTCTCTAAGACAGCAGGAAACGTGAGTGTGCTCAGAACAAAAGAACGGTGTTTCCTACACATACGGACCATATCTAGTCCAACTCTGCTTCTGAAACTGATAGAAAGGACTGGTCCTCTAACATCCAATGCTTGTCTGTTAAGATGAGAAACGTGTGAGCTCAGTGAATGATGTAGTTCCTTTGAGCTGAAAAGTGACTGCCCTTACCTGAAACGAAGTCTTGCTTGTAGGAAGACTCAGAGCCTGGGATTTAACTCCTTTTCTGAAGGGAAACACACAGCATAGTTCTCATCCATGGATCACACTCTGCTTTAGAGCGAGAAGCACGCTCTTGCTTTCTACAGTCTCTAAGACAGCAGGAAACGTGAGTGTGCTGAGAACAAAAGAACGGTGTTTCCTACACATATGGACCATATCTAGTCCAACTCTGCTTCTGAAAGTGATACAAAGCACTGGTCCTCTAACATCCAATGCTTGTCAGTTAACAGGAGAAACGTGTGAGCTTAGTGAATGATGTAGTTCCTTTGAACTGAAAAGTGACTGCCCTTGCCTGAAACGAAGTCTTGCTTGTAGTAAGACACAGAGCCTGGGATTTAAGTCCATTTCTGAAGGGAAACACACAGCATAGTTCTCATCAATGGATCACACTCTGCTTTAGAGCAAGAAGCACACTCTTGCTTTCTAGAGTCTCTAATAGAGCAGGAAATCTGAGTGTGCCCAGAATAAAAGAAGGGTGTTTCCTACACAAATGGACCATATGTAGTCCAAATCTGCTTCTGAAACTGATACAAAGCACTGACCATCTTACATCCAATGCTTGTCAGTTAAGATGAGAAACGTGTGAGCTTCGTGAAATATGTAGTTCGTTTGAGCAGAAAAGTGACTGCCCTCTCGTGAATTGAATTCTTGCTTGTAGGAAGACTCAGAGCCTGGGATTTAACTCCATTTCTGAAGTAAAACACACAGCAGTGTAATCATCCATTGATCACACTCTGCTTTAGAACAAGAAGCACGCTCTTGCTTTCTAGATTCTCTAAGACAGCAGGAAACGTGAGTGTGCTGAGAACAAAAGAACGGTGTTTCCTACACTTACAGACATTATATAGTCCAACTCCGCATCTGAAACTGATACAAAGCATTGGTCCTCTAAAATCCAATGCTTGTCTGTTAAGATGAGAAACGTGTGAGCTTCGTGAATGATGTAGTTCGTTTGAGCTGAAAAGTGACTGCCCTTACCTGAAACGAAGTCTTGCCTGTAGGAAGACACAGAGTCTGGGATTTAACTCCATTTCTGATGGGAAACATACAGCATAGTTCTCATCAATGGATCACACTCTGCTTTAGAGCTAGAAGCACGCTCTTGCTTTCTAGATTCTCTAATATAGCATGAAATCTGAGTGTGCCCAGAAGAAAAGAACGGTGTTTCCTACACATACAGACCATATGTAGTCCAAATCTGCTTCTGAAACTGATACAAAGCACTGACACTCTAACATCCAATGCTTGTCAGTTAAGATGTGAAACGTGTGAGCTTTGTGAACGATGTAGTTCGTTTGAGCAGAAAACTGATTGCCCTTACCTGAAAAGAAGTCTTGCTTGTAGGAAGACACAGAGCCTGGGATTTAACTCCTTTTCTGAAGGGAAACACACAGCTTAGTTCTCATCCACGGATCACACTCTGCTTTAGAGCGAGAAGCACGCTCTTGCTTTCTACAGTCTCTAAGACAGCAGGAAACGTGAGTTTGCTGAGAACAAAGAACGGTGTTTCCTACACATACGGACCATATCTAGTCCAACCCTGCTTCTGAAAGTGATACAAAGCACTGGTCCTCTAACATCCAATGCTTGTCAGTTAAGAGGAGAAACGTGTGAGCTTAGTGAATGATGTAGTTCCTTTGAACTGAAAAGTGACTGCCCTTACCTGAAACGAAGTCTTGCTTGTAGTAAGACACAGAGCCTGGGATTTAAGACATATCTGAAGGGAAACACACAGCATAGTTCTCATCCATGGATCACACTCTGCTTTAGAGCGAGAAGCACACTCTTGCTTTCTAGAGTCTCTAATAGAGCAGGAAATCTGAGTGTGCCCAGAACAAAAGAAGGGTGTTTCCTACACAAATGGACCATATGTAGTCCAAATCTGCTTCTGAAACTGATACAAAGCACTGACCATCTTACATCCAATGCTTGTCACTTAAGATGAGAAATGTGTGAACTTCGTGAAATATGTAGTTCGTTTGAGCAGAAAAGTGACTGCCCTTACGTGAATTGAAGTCTTGCTTGTAGGAAGACTCAGAGCCTGGGATTTAACTCCATTTCTGAAGTAAAACACACAGCAGTGTAATCATCCATTGATCACACTCTGCTTTAGAACAAGAAGCACGCTCTTGCTTTCTAGATTCTCTAAGACAGCAGGAAACGTGAGTGTGGTGAGAACAAAAGAACGGTGATTCTTACACTTACAGACATTATATAGTCCAACTCTGCATCTGAAACTGATGCAAAGCACTGGTCCTCTAACATCCAATGCTTGTCTGTTAAGATGAGAAAGGTGTGAGCTTCGTGAATGATGTAGTTCGTTTGAGCTGAAAAGTGACTGCCCTTACTTGAAACAAAATCTTGCTTGTAGGAAGACACAGAGCCTGGGATTTAAATCCTTTTCTGAAGGGAAACACACAGCATAGTTCTCATCCATGGATCACACTCTGCTTTAGAGCGAGAAGCACGCTCTTGCTTTCTACAGTCTCTAAGACAGCAGGAAACGTGAGTGTGCTGAGAACAAAAGAACGGTGTTTCCTACACATACAGACCATATCAAGTCCAACTCTGCTTCTGAAAGTGATACAAAGCACTGGTCCTCTAACATCCAATGCTTGTCAGTTAAGAGGAGAAACGTGAGAGCTTAGTGAATGATGTAGATCCTTTGAACTGAAAAGTGACTGCCCTTACCTGAAACGAAGTCTTGCTTGTAGTAAGACACAGAGCCTGGGATTTAAATCCATTTCTGAAGGGAAACACAAAGCATAGTTCTCATCCATGGATCACACTCTGCTTTAGAGCGAGAAGCACACTCTTGCTTTCTAGAGTCTCTAATACAGCAGGAAATCTGAGTGTGCCCAGAACAAAAGAAGGGTGTTTCCTACACATATGGACCATATGTAGTCCAAATTTTCTTCTGAAACTGATACAATGCACTGACCTTCTTACATCCAATGCTTGTCAGTTAAGATGAGAAACGTGTGAGCTTCGTGATCGATGTAGTTAGTTTCAGCAGAAAAGTGACTGCCCTTACCTGAAACGAAGTCTTGCTTTTAGGGAGACTCAGAGCATGGGATTTAACTCCATTTCTGAAGTGAAACACACAGCATTGTCTCATTCATTGATCACACTCTGCTTTAGAACAAGAAGCACGCTCTTGCTTTCTAGAGTCTCTAATACAGCAGGAAACGTGAGTGTGCTGAGAAGAAAAGAACGGTGTTTCCTACACATACGGACCATATCTAGTCCAACTCTGCTTCTGAAACTGATACAATGCACTGGTCCTCTACATTCCAATGCTTGTCTGTTAAGATGAGAAACGTGTGAGCTCAGTGAAGGATGTAGTTCATTTGAGCTGAAAAGTGACTGCCCTTACCTGAAACGAAGTCTTGCTTGTAGGAAGACTCAGAGCCTGGGATTTAAGTCCATTTCTGAAGGGAAACACACAGCATAGTTCTCATCCATGGATCACACTCTGCTTTAGAGCAAGAAGCACGCTCTTGCATTCCAAAGTCTCTAAGACAGCAGGATTCGTGAGTGTGCTGAGGACAAAAGAACGGTGTTTCCTACACATACGGACGATATCTAGTCCAACTCTTCTTCTGAAACTGATACAAAGCACTGGTCCTCTAACATACAATGCTTGTCATTTAAGATGAGAAACGTTTGAGCTTCATGAACGATGTAGTTCGTTTGAGCAGAAAAGTGACTGCCCTTACCTGAAACGAAGTCTTGCTTGTAGGGAGACTCAGAGCATGGGATTTAACACCATTTCTGAAGTGAAACACACAGCATTATCTCATTCATTGATCACAGTCTGCTTTAGAACAAGAAGCACGCTCTTGCTTTCTAGAGTCTCTAAGACAGCAGGAAACGTGAGTGTGCTCAGAACAAAAGAACGGTGTTTCCTACACATACGGACCATATCTAGTCCAACTCTGCTTCTGAAACTGATAGAAAGGACTGGTCCTCTAACATCCAATGCTTGTCTGTTAAGATGAGAAACGTGTGAGCTCAGTGAATGATGTAGTTCCTTTGAGCTGAAAAGTGACTGCCCTTACCTGAAACGAAGTCTTGCTTGTAGGAAGACTCAGAGCCTGGGATTTAACTCCTTTTCTGAAGGGAAACACACAGCATAGTTCTCATCCATGGATCACACTCTGCTTTAGAGCGAGAAGCACGCTCTTGCTTTCTACAGTCTCTAAGACAGCAGGAAACGTGAGTGTGCTGAGAACAAAAGAACGGTGTTTCCTACACATATGGACCATATCTAGTCCAACTCTGCTTCTGAAAGTGATACAAAGCACTGGTCCTCTAACATCCAATGCTTGTCAGTTAAGAGGAGAAACGTGTGAGCTTAGTGAATGATGTAGTTCCTTTGAACTGAAAAGTGACTGCCCTTGCCTGAAACGAAGTCTTGCTTGTAGTAAGACACAGAGCCTGGGATTTAAGTCCATTTCTGAAGGGAAACACACAGCATAGTTCTCATCCATGGATCACACTCTGCTTTAGAGCGAGAAGCACACTCTTGCTTTCTAGAGTCTCTAATAGAGCAGGAAATCTGAGTGTGCCCAGAACAAAAGAAGGGTGTTTCCTACACAAATGGACCATATGTAGTCCAAATCTGCTTCTGAAACTGATACAAAGCACTGACCATCTTACATCCAATGCTTGTCAGTTAAGATGAGAAACGTGTGAGCTTCGTGAAATATGTAGTTCGTTTGAGCAGAAAAGTGACTGCCCTCTCGTGAATTGAATTCTTGCTTGTAGGAAGACTCAGAGCCTGGGATTTAACTCCATTTCTGAAGTAAAACACACAGCAGTGTAATCATCCATTGATCACACTCTGCTTTAGAACAAGAAGCACGCTCTTGCTTTCTAGATTCTCTAAGACAGCAGGAAACGTGAGTGTGCTGAGAACAAAAGAACGGTGTTTCCTACACTTACAGACATTATATAGTCCAACTCTGCATCTGAAACTGATACAAAGCATTGGTCCTCTAAAATCCAATGCTTGTCTGTTAAGATGAGAAACGTGTGAGCTTCGTGAATGATGTAGTTCGTTTGAGCTGAAAAGTGACTGCCCTTACCTGAAACGAAGTCTTGCCTGTAGGAAGACACAGAGTCTGGGATTTAACTCCATTTCTGATGGGAAACATACAGCATAGTTCTCATCAATGGATCACACTCTGCTTTAGAGCTAGAAGCACGCTCTTGCTTTCTAGATTCTCTAATATAGCATGAAATCTGAGTGTGCCCAGAACAAAAGAACGGTGTTTCCTACACATACAGACCATATGTAGTCCAAATCTGCTTCTGAAACTGATACAAAGCACTGACACTCTAACATCCAATGCTTGTCAGTTAAGATGTGAAACGTGTGAGCTTTGTGAACGATGTAGTTCGTTTGAGCAGAAAACTGATTGCCCTTACCTGAAAAGAAGTCTTGCTTGTAGGAAGACACAGAGCCTGGGATTTAACTCCTTTTCTGAAGGGAAACACACAGCTTAGTTCTCATCCACGGATCACACTCTGCTTTAGAGCGAGAAGCACGCTCTTGCTTTCTACAGTCTCTAAGACAGCAGGAAACGTGAGTTTGCTGAGAACAAAGAACGGTGTTTCCTACACATACGGACCATATCTAGTCCAACCCTGCTTCTGAAAGTGATACAAAGCACTGGTCCTCTAACATCCAATGCTTGTCAGTTAAGAGGAGAAACGTGTGAGCTTAGTGAATGATGTAGTTCCTTTGAACTGAAAAGTGACTGCCCTTACCTGAAACGAAGTCTTGCTTGTAGTAAGACACAGAGCCTGGGATTTAAGCCATATCTGAAGGGAAACACACAGCATAGTTCTCATCCATGGATCACACTCTGCTTTAGAGCGAGAAGCACACTCTTGCTTTCTAGAGTCTCTAATAGAGCAGGAAATCTGAGTGTGCCCAGAACAAAAGAAGGGTGTTTCCTACACAAATGGACCATATGTAGTCCAAATCTGCTTCTGAAACTGATACAAAGCACTGACCATCTTACATCCAATGCTTGTCACTTAAGATGAGAAATGTGTGAACTTCGTGAAATATGTAGTTCGTTTGAGCAGAAAAGTGACTGCCCTTACGTGAATTGAAGTCTTGCTTGTAGGAAGACTCAGAGCCTGGGATTTAACTCCATTTCTGAAGTAAAACACACAGCAGTGTAATCATCCATTGATCACACTCTGCTTTAGAACAAGAAGCACGCTCTTGCTTTCTAGATTCTCTAAGACAGCAGGAAACGTGAGTGTGCTGAGAACAAAAGAACGGTGTTTCTTACACTTACAGACATTATATAGTCCAACTCTGCATCTGAAACTGATGCAAAGCACTGGTCCTCTAACATCCAATGCTTGTCTGTTAAGATGAGAAAGGTGTGAGCTTCGTGAATGATGTAGTTCGTTTGAGCTGAAAAGTGACTGCCCTTACTTGAAACAAAATCTTGCTTGTAGGAAGACACAGAGCCTGGGATTTAAATCCTTTTCTGAAGGGAAACACACAGGATAGTTCTCATCCATGGATCACACTCTGCTTTAGAGCGAGAAGCACGCTCTTGCTTTCTACAGTCTCTAAGACAGCAGGAAACGTGAGTGTGCTGAGAACAAAAGAACGGTGTTTCCTACACATACAGACCATATCAAGTCCAACTCTGCTTCTGAAAGTGATACAAAGCACTGGTCCTCTAACATCCAATGCTTGTCAGTTAAGAGGAGAAACGTGAGAGCTTAGTGAATGATGTAGATCCTTTGAACTGAAAAGTGACTGCCCTTACCTGAAACGAAGTCTTGCTTGTAGTAAGACACAGAGCCTGGGATTTAAATCCATTTCTGAAGGGAAACACAAAGCATAGTTCTCATCCATGGATCACACTCTGCTTTAGAGCGAGAAGCACACTCTTGCTTTCTAGAGTCTCTAATACAGCAGGAAATCTGAGTGTGCCCAGAACAAAAGAAGGGTGTTTCCTACACATATGGACCATATGTAGTCCAAATTTTCTTCTGAAACTGATACAATGCACTGACCTTCTTACATCCAATGCTTGTCAGTTAAGATGAGAAACGTGTGAGCTTCGTGATCGATGTAGTTAGTTTCAGCAGAAAAGTGACTGCCCTTACCTGAAACGAAGTCTTGCTTTTAGGGAGACGCAGAGCATGGGATTTAACTCCATTTCTGAAGTGAAACACACAGCATTGTCTCATTCATTGATCACACTCTGCTTTAGAACAAGAAGCACGCTCTTGCTTTCTAGAGTCTCTAATACAGCAGGAAACGTGAGTGTGCTGAGAAGAAAAGAACGGTGTTTCCTACACATACGGACCATATCTAGTCCAACTCTGCTTCTGAAACTGATACAATGCACTGGTCCTCTACATTCCAATGCTTGTCTGTTAAGATGAGAAACGTGTGAGCTCAGTGAAGGATGTAGTTCGTTTGAGCTGAAAAGTGACTGCCCTTACCTGAAACGAAGTCTTGCTTGTAGGAAGACTCAGAGCCTGGGATTTAAGTCCATTTCTGAAGGGAAACACACAGCATAGTTCTCATCCATGGATCACACTCTGCTTTAGAGCAAGAAGCACGCTCTTGCATTCCAAAGTCTCTAAGACAGCAGGATTCGTGAGTGTGCTGAGGACAAAAGAACGGTGTTTCCTACACATACGGACGATATCTAGTCCAACTCTTCTTCTGAAACTGATACAAAGCACTGGTCCTCTAACATACAATGCTTGTCATTTAAGATGAGAAACGTTTGAGCTTCATGAACGATGTAGTTCGTTTGAGCAGAAAAGTGACTGCCCTTACCTGAAACGAAGTCTTGCTTGTAGGGAGACTCAGAGCATGGGATTTAACACCATTTCTGAAGTGAAACACACAGCATTATCTCATTCATTGATCACAGTCTGCTTTAGAACAAGAAGCACGCTCTTGCTTTCTAGAGTCTCTAAGACAGCAGGAAACGTGAGTGTGCTCAGAACAAAAGAACGGTGTTTCCTACACATACGGACCATATCTAGTCCAACTCTGCTTCTGAAACTGATAGAAAGGACTGGTCCTCTAACATCCAATGCTTGTCTGTTAAGATGAGAAACGTGTGAGCTCAGTGAATGATGTAGTTCCTTTGAGCTGAAAAGTGACTGCCCTTACCTGAAACGAAGTCTTGCTTGTAGGAAGACTCAGAGCCTGGGATTTAACTCCTTTTCTGAAGGGAAACACACAGCATAGTTCTCATCCATGGATCACACTCTGCTTTAGAGCGAGAAGCACACTCTTGCTTTCTAGAGTCTCTAATACAGCAGGAAATCTGAGTGTGCCCAGAACAAAAGAAGGGTGTTTCCTACACAAATGGACCATATGTAGTCCAAATCTGCTTCTGAAACTGATACAAAGCACTGACCATCTTACATCCAATGCTTGTCAGTTAAGATGAGAAACGTGTGAGCTTCGTGAAATATGTAGTTCGTTTGAGCAGAAAAGTGACTGCCCTCTCGTGAATTGAATTCTTGCTTGTAGGAAGACTCAGAGCCTGGGATTTAACTCCATTTCTGAAGTAAAACACACAGCAGTGTAATCATCCATTGATCACACTCTGCTTTAGAACAAGAAGCACGCTCTTGCTTTCTAGATTCTCTAAGACAGCAGGAAACGTGAGTGTGCTGAGAACAAAAGAACGGTGTTTCCTACACTGACAGACATTATATAGTCCAACTCTGCATCTGAAACTGATACAAAGCATTGGTCCTCTAAAATCCAATGCTTGTCTGTTAAGATGAGAAACGTGTGAGCTTCGTGAATGATGTAGTTCGTTTGAGCTGAAAAGTGACTGCCCTTACCTGAAACGAAGTCTTGCCTGTAGGAAGACACAGGGTCTGGGATTTAACTCCATTTCTGATGGGAAACATACAGCATAGTTCTCATCAATGGATCACACTCTGCTTTAGAGCTAGAAGCACGCTCTTGCTTTCTAGATTCTCTAATATAGCATGAAATCTGAGTGTGCCCAGAACAAAAGAACGGTGTTTCCTACACATACAGACCATATGTAGTCCAAATCTGCTTCTGAAACTGATACAAAGCACTGACACTCTAACATCCAATGCTTGTCAGTTAAGATGTGAAACGTGTGAGCTTTGTGAACGATGTAGTTCGTTTGAGCAGAAAACTGATTGCCCTTACCTGAAAAGAAGTCTTGCTTGTAGGAAGACACAGAGCCTGGGATTTAACTCCTTTTCTGAAGGGAAACACACAGCTTAGTTCTCATCCACGGATCACACACTGCTTTAGAGCGAGAAGCACGCTCTTGCTTTCTACAGTCTCTAAGACAGCAGGAAACGTGAGTTTGCTGAGAACAAAGAACGGTGTTTCCTACACATACGGACCATATCTAGTCCAACCCTGCTTCTGAAAGTGATACAAAGCACTGGTCCTCTAACATCCAATGCTTGTCAGTTAAGAGGAGAAACGTGTGAGCTTAGTGAATGATGTAGTTCCTTTGAACTGAAAAGTGACTGCCCTTACCTGAAACGAAGTCTTGCTTGTAGTAAGACACAGAGCCTGGGATTTAAGCCATATCTGAAGGGAAACACACAGCATAGTTCTCATCCATGGATCACACTCTGCTTTAGAGCGAGAAGCACACTCTTGCTTTCTAGAGTCTCTAATACAGCAGGAAATCTGAGTGTGCCCAGAACAAAAGAACAGTGTTTCCTACACATAAGGACAATATGTAATCCAAATCTTCTTCTGAAACTGATAGAATGCACTGGTCCTCTAACATCCAATGCTTGTCTGTTAAGGTGAGAAACGTGTGAGCTTCGTTAACGATGTAGTTCGTTTGAGCAGAAAAGTGACTGCCTTTAATGAATTGAAGTCTTGCTTGTAGGAAGACTCAGAGCCTGGGATTTAGCTCCATTTCTGAAGTAAAACACACAGCAGTGTAATCATCCATTGATCACACTCTGCTTTAGAACAAGAAGCACGCTCTTGATATCTAGATTCTCTAAGACAGCAGGAAACGTGAGTGTGCTGAGAACAAAAAAACGGGGTTTCCTACAATTACGGACATTATATAGTCCAACTCTGCATCTGAAACTGATACAAAGCACTGGTCCTCTAAAATCCAATGCTTGTCTGTTAAGATGAGAAACGTGTGAGCTTCGTGAATGATGTAGTTCGTTTGAGCTGAAAAGTGACTGCCCTTACCTGAAACGAAGTCTTGCCTGTAGGAAGACACAGAGTCTGGGATTTAACTCCATTTCTGAAGGGAAACATACAGCATAGTTCTCATCAATGGATCACACTCTCCTTTAGAGCAAGAAGCACGCTCTTGCTTTCTAAAATCTCTAAGACAGCATGAAACGTGAGTGTGCCCAGAACAAAAGATCGGTGTTTCCTACAATTATGGACCATATGTAGTCCAAATCTGCTTCTGAAACTGATACAAAGCACTGACCCTCTAACATCCAATTCTTGCCAGTTAAGATGAGAAACGTGTGAGCTTTGTGAATGATGTAGCTCATTTGAGCAGAAAACTGACTGCCCTTACCTGAAACGAAGTCTTGCTTGTAGGAAGACACAGAGCCTGGGATTTACCTCCTTTTCTGAAGGGAAACACACAGCTTAGTTCTCATCCATGGATCACACTCTGCTTTAGAGCGAGAAGCACGCTCTTGCTTTCTAGAGTCTCTAAGACAGCAGGAAACGTGAGTGTGCTGAGAACAACAGAACGGTGTTTCCTACACATACGGACCATATCTAGTCCAACTCTGCTTCTGAAAGTGATACAAAGCACTGGTCCTCTAACATCAAATGCTTGTCAATTATGATGAGAAACGTTTGAGCTTCATGAACAATGTAGTTCGTTTGAGCAGAAAAGTGACTGCCGTTACCTGAAACGAAATCTTGCTTGTAGGGAGACTCAGAGCACGGGATTTAACTCCATTTCTGAAGTGAAATACACAGCATTGTCTCATCCATTGATCACACTCTGCTTTAGAACAAGAAGCACGCTCTTGCTTTCTAGAGTCTCTAAGACAGCAGGAATCGTGAGTGTGCTGAGAAGAAAAGAACGGTGTTTCCTACACATACGGACCATATCTAGTCCAACTCTGCTTCTGAAACTGATACAAAGCACTGGTCCTCTAACATCCAATGCTTGTCTGTTAAGATGAGAAACGTGTGAGCTCAGTGAACGATGTAGTTCCTTTGAGCTGAAAAGTGACTGCCCTTACCTGAAACGATTTCTTGCTTGTAGGAAGACTCAGAGCCTGAGATTTAACTCCATTTCTGAAGTGGAACACACAGCATAGTTCTCATCCATGGATCACACTCTGCTTTAGAGCGAGAAGCACACTCTTGCTTTATAGAGTCTCTAATACAGCAAGAAATCTGATTGTGCCCCGAACAAAAGAACGGGGTTTCCTACACATACTGACTATATGTAGTCCAAATCTTCTTCTGAAACTGATACAATGCACTGGTCCTCTAACATCCAATGCTTGTCTGTTAAGATGAGAAACGTGTGAGCTCAGTGAAGGATGTAGTTCGTTTTTGCTGAAAAGTGACTGCCCTTACCCGAAACGAAGTCTTGCCTGTAGGAAGACACAGAGCCTGGGATTTAACTCCATTTCTGAAGGGAAACACACAGCATAGTTCTCATCCATGGATCACACTCTGCTTTAGAGCTAGAAGCACGCTCTTGCTTTCTAGATTCTCTAAGACAGCAGGAAACGTGAGTGTGTTGAGAACAAAAGAACGGGGTTTCCTACACATACGGACCATATCTAGTCCAACTCTGCTTCTGAAAGTGATACAAAGCACTGGTCCTCTAACATCCAATGCTTCTGTGTTAAGATGAGAAACGTGTGAGCTCAGTGAACGATGTAGTTCCTTTGAGCTGAAAAGTGACTGCCATTACCTGAAACGAATTCTTGCTTGTAGGAAGACTCAGAGCCTGAGATTTAACTCCATTTCTGAAGTGGAACACACAGCATAGTTCTCATCCATGGATCACACTCTGCTTTAGAGCGAGAAGCAGACTCTTGCTTTATAGAGTCTCCAATACAGCAGGAAATCTGAGTGTGCCCAGATCAAAAGAACGGTGTTTCCTACACATAAGGACAATAGGTAATCCAAATCTTCTTCTGAAACTGATAGAATGCACTGGTCCTCTATCATCCAATGCTTGTCAGTTAAGATGAGAAACGTGTGGGCTCAGTGAATGATGTAGTTCCTTTGAACTGGAAAGAGACTGCCCTTACCTGAAACGAAGTCTTGCTTGTAGTAAGACACAGAGCCTGGGATTTAAGTCCATTTCTGACGGGAAACAAACAGCATAGTTCTCATCCATGGATCACACTCTGCTTTAGAGCAAGAAGCACACTCTTGCTTTCTAGATTCTCTAAGACAGCAGGAAACGTGAGTGTGCTGAGAACAAAGAACGGTATTTCCTACACTTACGGACATTATATAGTCCAACTCTGCATCTGAAACTGATACAAAGCACTGGTCCTCTAAAATCCAATGCTTGTCTGTTAAGATGGGAAACGTGTGAGCTTCGTGAATGATGTAGTTCGTTTGAGCTGAAAAGTGACTGCCCTTACCTGAAACGAAGTCTTGCCTGTAGGAAGACACAGAGTCTGGGATTTATCTCCATTTCTGAAGGGAAACATACAGCATAGTTCTCATCAATGGATCACACTCTGCTTTAGAGCAAGAAGCACGCTCTTGCTTTCTAGAGTCTCTAATACAGCAGGAAATCTGAGTGTGCCCAGAACAAAAGAAGGGTGTTTCCTACAATTACGGACATTATATAGTCCAACTCTGCATCTGAAACTGATACAAAGCACTGGTCCTCTAAAATCCAATGCTTGTCTGTTAAGATGAGAAACGTGTGAGCTTCGTGAACGATGTAGTTCGTTTGAGCTGAAAAGTGACTGCCCTTACCTGAAATGAAGTCGTGACTGTAGGAAGACACAGAGTCTGGGATTTAACTCCATTTCTGAAGGGAAACATACAGCATAGTTCTCATCAATGGATCACTCTTTGCTTTAGAGCAAGAAGCACGCTCTTGCTTTCTAGAGTCTCTAATACAGCAGGAAATCTGAGTGTGCCCAGAACAAAAGAAGGGTGTTTCCTACACATACTGACTATATGTAGTCCAAATCTTCTTCTGAAACTGATACAATGCACTGGTCCTCTAACATCCAATGCTTGTCTGTTAAGATGAGAAACGTGTGAGCTCAGTGAAGGATGTAGTTCGTTTGAGCTGAAAATTGACTGCCCTTACCTGAAACGAAGTCTTGCTTGTAGGAAGACACAGAGCCTGGGATTTAAGTCCATTTCTGAAGGGAAACACACAGCATAGTTCTCATCCATGGATCACACTCTGCTTTAGAGCAAGAAGCACGCTCTTGCATTCTAAAGTCTCTAAGACAGCAGGAAACGTGAGTGTGCTGAGGACAAAAGAACGGTGTTTCCTACACATATGGACCATATCTAGTACAACTCTGCTTCTGAAAGTGATACAAAGCACTGGTCCTCTAACATCCAATGCTTGTCAGTTAAGAGGAGAAACGTGTGAGCTTAGTGAATGATGTAGTTCCTTTGAACTGAAAAGTGACTGCCCTTACCTGAGACGAAGTCTTGCTTGTAGTAAGACACAGAGCCTGGGATTTAAGTCCATTTCTGAAGGGAAACACACAGCATAGTTCTCATCCATGGATCACACTCTGCTTTAGAGCGAGAAGCACACTCTTGCTTTCTAGAGTCTCTAATAGAGCAGGAAATCTGAGTGTGCCCAGAACAAAAGATCGGTGTTTCCTACACAAATGGACCATATGTAGTCCAAATCTGCTTCTGAAACTGATACAAAGCACTGACCATCTTACATCCAATGCTTCTCAGTTAAGATGAGAAACGTGTGAGCTTCGTGAAATATGTAGTTCGTTTGAGCAGAAAAGTGACTGCCCTCACGTGAATTGAATTCTTGCTTGTAGGAAGACTCAGAGCCTGGGATTTAACTCCATTTCTGAAGTAAAACACACAGCAGTGTAATCATCCATTGATCACACTCTGCTTTAGAACAAGAAGCACGCTCTTGCTTTCTAGATTCTCTAAGACAGCAAGAAACGTGAGTGTGCTGAGAACAAAAGAACGGTGTTTCTTACACTTACAGACATTATATAGTCCAACTCTGCATCTGAAACTGATACAAAGCATTGGTCCTCTAAAATCCAATGCTTGTCTGTTAAGATGAGAAACGTGTGAGCTTCGTGAATGATGTAGTTCGTTTGAGCTGAAAAGTGACTGCCCTTACCTGAAACGAAATCTTGCTTGTAGGAAGACACAGAGCCTGGGATTTAACTCCTTTTCTGAAGGGAAACACACAGCTTAGTTCTCTTCCATGGATCACACTCTGCTTTAGAGCGAGTAGCACGCTCTTCCTTTCTACAGTCTCTAAGACAGCAGGAAACGTGAGTGTGCTGAGAACAAAGAACGGTGTTTCCTACACTTACAGACCATATCTAGTCCAACTCTGCTTCTGAAAGTGATACAAAGCACTGGTCCTCTAACATCCAATGCTTGTCAGTTAAGATGAGAAACGTGTGAGCTTAGTGAATGATGTAATTCCTTTGAACTGAAAAGTGACTGCCCTTACCTGATACGAAGTCTTGCTTGTAGTAAGACACAGAGCCTGGGATTTAAGTCCATTTCTGAAGGGAAACACACAGCATAGTTCTCATCCATGGATCACACTCTGCTTTAGAGCGAGAAGCACACTCTTGCTTTCTAGAGTCTCTAATACAGCAGGAAATCTGAGTGTGCCCAGAACAAAAGAAGGGTGTTTCCTACACAAATGGACCATATGTAGTCCAAATCTGCTTCTGAAACTGATACAAAGCACTGGCCATCTTACATCCAATGCTTCTCAGTTAAGATGAGAAACGTGTGAGCTTCGTGAAATATGTAGTTCGTTTGAGCAGAAAAGTGACTGCCCTCACGTGAATTGAATTCTTGCTTGTAGGAAGACTCAGAGCCTGGGATTTAACTCCATTTCTGAAGTAAAACACACAGCAGTGTAATCATCCATTGATCACACTCTGCTTTAGAACAAGAAGCACGCTCTTGCTTTCTAGATTCTCTAAGACAGCAGGAAACGTGAGTGTGCTGAGAACAAAAGAACGGTGTTTCCTACACTTACAGACATTATATAGTCCAATTCTTCATCTGAAACTGATACAAAGCATTGGTCCTCTAAAATCCAATGCTTGTCTGTTAAGATGAGAAACGTGTGAGCTTCGTGAACGATGTAGTTCGTTTGAGCTGAAAAGTGACTGCCCTTACCTGAAACGAAGTCTTGCCTGTAGGAAGACACAGAGTCTGGGATTTAAGTCCATTTCTGAAGGGAAACACACAGCATAGTTCTCATCCATGGATCACACTCTGCTTTAGAGCAAGAAGCACGCTCTTGCATTCTAAAGTCTCTAAGACAGCAGGAAACGTGAGTGTGCTGAGGACAAAAGAACGGTGTTTCCTACACATACGGACGATATCTAGTCCAACTCTTCTTCTGAAACTGATACTATGCACTGGTCCTCTAACATCCAATGGTTGTCAGTTAAGAAGAGAAACGTGTGAGCTTCGTGAACGATCTAGTTCCTTTGAGCAGAAAAGTGACTGCCCTTACCTGAAACGAAGTCTTGCTTGTAGGAAGACTCAGAGCCTGGGATTTAACTCCTTTTCTGAAGGGAAACACACAGCATAGTTCTCATCCATGGATCACACTCTGCTTTAGAGCGAGAAGCACGCTCTTGCTTTCTACAGTCTCTAAGACAGCAGGAAACGTGAGTGTGCTGAGAACAAAAGAACGGTGTTTCCTACACATATGGACCATATCTAGTCCACCTCTCCTTCTGAAAGTGATACAAAGCACTGGTCCTCTAACATCCAATGCTTGTCAGTTAAGAGGAGAAACGTGTGAGGTTAGTGAATGATGTAGTTCCTTTGAACTGAATAGTGACTGCCCTTGCCTGAAATGAAGTCTTGCTTGTAGTAAGACACAGAGCCTGGGATTTAAGTCCATTTCTGAAGGCAAACACACAGCATAGTTCTCATCCATGGATCACACTCTGCTTTAGAGCGAGAAGCACACTCTTGCTTTCTAGAGTCTCTAATACAGCAGGATCTGATTGTGCCCAGAACAAAAGAAGGGTGTTTTTACACAAATGGACCATATGTAGTCCAAATCTGCTTCTGAAACTGATACAAAGCACTGACCATCTTACATCCAATGCTTGTCAGTTAAGATGAGAAACGTGTGAGCTTCGTGAAATATGTAGTTCGTTTGAGCAGAAAAGTGACTGCCCTCTCGTGAATTGAATTCTTGCTTGTAGGAAGACTCAGAGCCTGGGATTTAACTCCATTTCTGAAGTAAAACACACAGCAGTGTAATCATCCTTTGATCACACTCTGCTTTAGAACAAGAAGCACGCTCTTGCTTTCTAGATTCTCTAAGACAGCAGGAAACGTGAGTGTGCTGACACCAAAGAATGGTGTTTCCTACACTTATAGACATTATATAGTCCAACACTGCATCTGAAACTGATACAAAGCATTGGTCCTCTAAAATCCAATGCTTGTCTGTTAAGATGAGAAACGTGTGAGCTTCGTGAATGATGTAGTTCGTTTGAGCTGAAAAGTGACTGCCCTTACCTGAAACGAAGTCTTGCCTGTAGGAAGACACAGAGTCTGGGATTTAACTCCATTTCTGATGGGAAACATACAGCATAGTTCTCATCAATTGATCACACTCTGCTTTAGAGCAAGAAGCACGCTCTTGCTTTCTAGATTCTCTAATATAGCATGAAATCTGAGTGTGCCCAGAACAAAAGAACGGTGTTTCCTACACATACAGATCATATGTAGTCCAAATCTGCTTCTAAAACTGATACAAAGCACTGACCCTCTAACATCCAATGCTTGTCAGTTAAGATGAGAAACGTGTGAGCTTTGTGAAGGATGTAGTTCGTTTGAGCAGAAAACTGATTGCCCTTACCTGAAATGAAGTCTTGCTTGTAGGAAGACACAGAGCCTGGGATTTAACTCCTTTTCTGAAGGGAAACACACAGCTTAGTTCTCTTCCATGGATCACACTCTGCTTTAGAGCGAGTAGCACGCTCTTGCTTTCTACAGTCTCTAAGACAGCAGGAAACGTGAGTGTGCTGAGAACAAAAGAACGGTGTTTCCTACACTTACAGACCATATCTAGTCCAACTCTGCTTCTGAAAGTGATACAAAGCACTGGTCCTCTAACATCCAATGCTTGTCAGTTAAGATGAGAAACGTGTGAGCTTAGTGAATGATGTAATTCCTTTGAACTGAAAAGTGACTGCCCTTACCTGATACGAAGTCTTGCTTGTAGTAAGACACAGAGCCTGGGATTTAAGTCCATTTCTGAAGGGAAACACACAGCATAGTTCTCATCCATGGATCACACTCTGCTTTAGAGCGAGAAGCACACTCTTGCTTTCTAGAGTCTCTAATACAGCAGGAAATCTGAGTGTACCCAGAACAAAAGATCGGTGTTTCCTACACAAATGGACCATATGTAGTCCAAATCTGCTTCTGAAACTGATACAAAGCACTGGCCATCTTACATCCAATGCTTCTCAGTTAAGATGAGAAACGTGTGAGCTTCGTGAAATATGTAGTTCGTTTGAGCAGAAAAGTGACTGCCCTCACGTGAATTGAATTCTTGCTTGTAGGAAGACTCAGAGCCTGGGATTTAACTCCATTTCTGAAGTAAAACACACAGCAGTGTAATCATCCATTGATCACACTCTGCTTTAGAACAAGAAGCACGCTCTTGCTTTCTAGATTCTCTAAGACAGCAGGAAACGTGAGTGTGCTGAGAACAAAAGAACGGTGTTTCCTACACTTACAGACATTATATAGTCCAATTCTTCATCTGAAACTGATACAAAGCATTGGTCCTCTAAAATCCAATGCTTGTCTGTTAAGATGAGAAACGTGTGAGCTTCGTGAATGATGTAGTTCGTTTGAGCTGAAAAGTGACTGCCCTTACCTGAAACGAAGTCTTGCCTGTAGGAAGACACAGAGTCTGGGATTTAAGTCCATTTCTGAAGGGAAATACACAGCATAGTTCTCATCCATGGATCACACTCTGCTTTAGAGCAAGAAACACGCTCTTGCATTCTAAAGTCTCTAAGACAGCAGGAAACGTGAGTGTGCTGAGGACAAAAGAACGGTGTTTCCTACACATACGGACGATATCTAGTCCAACTCTTCTTCTGAAACTGATACAAAGCACTGGTCCTCTAACATCCAATGCTTGTCATTTAAGATGAGAAACGTTTGAGCTTCATGAACGATGTAGTTCGTTTGAGCAGAAAAGTGACTGCCCTTACCTGAAACGAAGTCTTGCCTATAGGAAGACACAGAGCCTGGGATTTATGTCCATTTCTGAAGGGAAACACACAGCATAGTTCTCATCCATGGATCACACTCTGCTTTAGAGCAAGAAGCACGCTCTTGCATTCTAAAGTCTCTAAGACAGCAGGAAACGTGAGTGTGCTGAGGACAAAAGAACGGTGTTTCCTACACATACAGACGATATCTAGTCCAACTCTTCTTCTGAAACTGATACAATGCACTGGTCCTCTAACATCCAATGGTTGTCAGTTAAGAAGAGAAACGTGTGAGCTTCGTGAACGATCTAGTTCCTTTGAGCAGAAAAGTGACTGCCCTTACCTGAAACGAAGTCTTGCTTGTGGGGAGACTCAGAGCCTGGGATTTACCTCCATTTCTGAAGTAAAACACACAGCAGTGTAATCATCCATTGATCACACTCTGCTTTAGAACAAGAAGCACGCTCTTGCTTTCTAGATTCTCTAAGACAGCAGGAAACATGAGTGTGCTGAGAACAAAAGAACGGTGTTTCCTACACTTACAGACATTATATAGTCCAACACTGCATCTGAAACTGATACAAAGCATTGGTCCTCTAAAATCCAATGCTTGTCTGTTAAGATTAGAAACGTGTGAGCTTCGTGAATGATGTAGTTCGTTTGAGCTGAAAAGTGACTGACCTTACCTGAAACGAAGTCTTGCCTGTAGGAAGACACAGAGTCTTGGATTTAACTCCATTTCTGAAGGGAAACATACAGCATACTTCTCATCCATGGATCACACTCTGCTTTAGAGCAAGAAGCACGCTCTTGCTTTCTAGATTCTCTAATATAGCAGGAAATCTGAGTGTGCCCAGAACAAAAGAACGGTGTTTCCTACACATACGGACCATATGTAGTCCAAATCTGCTTCTGAAACTGATACAAAGCACTGACCCTCTAACATCCAATGCTTGTCAGTTAAGATGAGAAACGTGTGAGCTTTGTGAACGATGTAGTTCGTTTGAGCAGAAAACTGACTGCCCTTACCTGAAATGAAGTATTGCTTGTAGGAAGACACAGAGCCTGGGATTTAACTCCTTTTCTGAAGGGAAACACACAGCTTAGTTCTCATCCATGGATCACACTCTGCTTTAGAGCTAGAAGCACGCTCTTGCTTTCTACAGTCTCTAAGACAGCAGGAAACGTGAGTTTGCTGAGAACAAAAGAACGGTGTTTCCTACACATACGGACCATATCTAGTCCAACACTGCTTCTGTAAGTGATACAAAGCACTGGTCCTCTAACATCCAATGCTTGTCAGTTAAGAGGAGAAACGTGTGAGCTTAGTGAATGATGTATTTCCTTTGAACTGAAAAGTGACTGCCCTTACCTGAAACGAAGTCTTGCTTGTAGTAAGACACAGAGCCTGGGATTTAAGCCATTTCTGAAGGGAAACACACAGCATAGTTCTCATCCATGGATCACACTCTGCTTTAGAGCAAGAAGCACGCTCTTGCATTCTAAAGTCTCTAAGACAGCAGGAAACGTGAGTGTGCTGAGGACAAAAGAACGGTGTTTCCTACACATACGGACTATATGTATTCCAAATCTTCTTCTTAAACTGATACAATGCACTGGTCCTCTAACATCCAATGGTTGTCAGTTAAGATGAGAAACGTGTGAGCTTCGTGAACGATCTAGTTCCTTTGAGCAGAAAAGTGACTGCCCTTACCTGAAACGAAGTCTTGCTTGTAGGGAGACTCAGAGCATGGGATTTAACTCCTTTTCTGAAGGGAAACACAAAGCTTAGTTCTCATCCATGGATCACACTCCTCTTTAGAGCGAGTAGCATGCTCTTGCTTTCTACAGTCTCTAAGACAGCAGGAAACGTGAGTGTGCTGAGAACAAAAGAACGGTGTTTCCTACACATACAGACCATATCTAGTCCAACTCTGCTTCTGAAAGTGATACAAAGCACTGGTCCTCTAACATCCAATGCTTGTCAGTTAAGATGAGAAACGTGTGAGCTTAGTGAATGATGTAATTCCTTTGAACTGAAAAGTGACTGCCCTTACCTGAAACGCAGTCTTGCTTGTAGTAAGACACAGAGCCTGGGATTTAAGTCCATTTCTGAAGGGAAACACAAAGCATAGTTCTCATCCATGGATCACACTCTGCTTTAGAGCGAGAAGCACACTCTTGCTTTCTAGAGTCTCTAATAGAGCAGGAAATCTGATTGTGCCCAGAACAAAAGAAGGGTGTTTCCTACACAAATGGACCATATGTAGTCCAAATCTGCTTCTGAAACTGATACAAAGCACTGACCATCTTACATCCAATGCTTGTCAGTTAAGATGAGAAACGTGTGAGCTTCGTGAAATATGTAGTTCGTTTGAGCAGAAAAGTGACTGCCCTCTCGTGAATTGAATTCTTGCTTGTAGGAAGACTCAGAGCCTGGGATTTAACTCCATTTCTGAAGTAAAACACACAGCAGTGTAATCATCCTTTGATCACACTCTGCTTTAGAACAAGAAGCACGCTCTTGCTTTCTAGATTCTCTAAGACAGCAGGAAACGTGAGTGTGCTGAGAACAAAACAATGGTGTTTCCTACACTTATAGACATTATATAGTCCAACACTGCATCTGAAACTGATACAAAGCATTGGTCCTCTAAAATCCAATGCTTGTCTGTTAAGATGAGAAACGCGTGATCTTCGTGAATGATGTAGTTCGTTTGAGCTGAAAAGTGACTGCCCTTACCTGAAACGAAGTCTTGCCTGTAGGAAGACACAGAGTCTGGGATTTAACTCCATTTCTGATGGGAAACATACAGCATAGTTCTCATCAATTGATCACACTCTGCTTTAGAGCAAGAAGCACGCTCTTGCTTTCTACAGTCTCTAAGACAGCAGGAAACGTGAGTGTGCTGAGAACAAAAGAACGGTGTTTCTTACACTTACAGACATTATATAGTCCAACTCTGCATCTGAAACTGATACAAAGCACTGGTCCTCTAAAATCCAATGCTTGTCTGTTAAGATGAGAAACGTGTGAGCTTCGTGAATGATGTAGTTCGTTTGAGCTGAAAAGTGACTGCCCTTACCTGAAACGAAATCTTGCTTGTAGGAAGACACAGAGCCTGGGATTTAACTCCTTTTCTGAAGGGAAACACACAGCTTAGTTCTCTTCCATGGATCACACTCTGCTTTAGAGCGAGTAGCACGCTCTTGCTTTCTACAGTCTCTAAGACAGCAGGAAACGTGAGTGTGCTGAGAACAAAAGAACGGTGTTTCCTACACTTACAGACCATATCTAGTCCAACTCTGCTTCTGAAAGTGATACAAAGCACTGGTCCTCTAACATCCAATGCTTGTCAGTTAAGATGAGAAACGTGTGAGCTTAGTGAATGATGTAATTCCTTTGAACTGAAAAGTGACTGCCCTTACCTGATACGAAGTCTTGCTTGTAGTAAGACACAGAGCCTGGGATTTAAGCCATATCTGAAGGGAAACACACAGCATAGTTCTCATCCATGGATCACACTCTGCTTTAGAGCGAGAAGCACACTCTTGCTTTCTAGAGTCTCTAATAGAGCAGGAAATCTGAGTGTGCCCAGAACAAAAGAAGGGGGTTTCCTACACAAATGGACCATATGTAGTCCAAATCTGCTTCTGAAACTGATACAAAGCACTGACCATCTTACATCCAATGCTTGTCACTTAAGATGAGAAATGTGTGAGCTTCGTGAAATATGTAGTTCGTTTGAGCAGAAAAGTGACTGCCCTTACGTGAATTGAAGTCTTCCTTGTAGGAAGACTCAGAGCCTGGGATTTAACTCCATTTCTGAAGTAAAACACACAGCAGTGTAATCATCCATTGATCACACTCTGCTTTAGAACAAGAAGCACGCTCTTGCTTTCTAGATTCTCTAAGACAGCAGGAAACGTGAGTGTGCTGAGAACAAAAGAACGGTGTTTCTTACACTTACAGACATTATATAGTCCAACTCTGCATCTGAAACTGATACAAAGCACTGGTCCTCTAAAATCCAATGCTTGTCTGTTAAGATGAGAAACGTGTGAGCTTCGTGAATGATGTAGTTCGTTTGAGCTGAAAAGTGACTGCCCTTACCTGAAACGAAATCTTGCTTGTAGGAAGACACAGAGCCTGGGATTTAACTCCTTTTCTGAAGGGAAACACACAGCTTAGTTCTCTTCCATGGATCACACTCTGCTTTAGAGCGAGTAGCACGCTCTTGCTTTCTACAGTCTCTAAGACAGCAGGAAACGTGAGTGTGCTGAGAACAAAAGAACGGTGTTTCCTACACTTACAGACCATATCTAGTCCAACTCTGCTTCTGAAAGTGATACAAAGCACTGGTCCTCTAACATCCAATGCTTGTCAGTTAAGATGAGAAACGTGTGAGCTTAGTGAATGATGTAATTCCTTTGAACTGAAAAGTGACTGCCCTTACCTGATACGAAGTCTTGCTTGTAGTAAGACACAGAGCCTGGGATTTACGTCCATTTCTGAAGGGAAACACACAGCATAGTTCTCATCCATGGATCACACTCTGCTTTAGAGCGAGAAGCACACTCTTGCTTTCTAGAGTCTCTAATACAGCAGGAAATCTGAGTGTGCCCAGAACAAAAGAAGGGTGTTTCCTACACAAATGGACCATATGTAATCCAAATCTGCTTCTGAAACTGATACAAAGCACTGGCATTCTTACATCCAATGCTTCTCAGTTAAGATGAGAATCGTGTGAGCTTCGTGAAATATGTAGTTCCTTTGAGCAGAAAAGTGACTGCCCTTACCTGAAACGAAGTCTTGCTTGTAGGGAGACTCAGAGCATGGGATTTAACTCCATTTCTGAAGTGAAACACACAGCATTGTCTCATTCATTGATCACACTCTGCTTTAGAACAAGAAGCACGCTCTTGCTTTCTAGAGTCTCTAAGACAGCAGGAAACGTGAGTGTGCTGAGAACAAAAGAACGGTGTTTCCTACACATACGGACCATATCTATTCCAACTCTACTTCTGAAACTGATAGAAAGGACTGGTCCTCTAACATCCAATGCTTGTCTGTTAAGATGAGAAACGTGAGAACTCAGTGAACGACGTAGTTCGTTTGAGCTGAAAAGTGACTGCCCTTACCAGAAACGAAATCTTGCCTGTAGGAAGACACAGAGTCTGGGATTTAACTCCATTTCTGAAGGGAAACATACAGCATAGTTCTCATCAATCGATCACACTCTGCCTTAGAGCAAGAAGCACGCTCTTGCTTTCTAAAGTCTCTAAGACAGCAGGAAACGTGAGTGTGCCCAGAACAAAAGATCGGTGTTTCCTACACATATCGACCATATGTATTCCAAATCTGCTTCTGAAACTGATACAAAGCACTGACCATCTTACATCCAATGCTTGTCAGTTAAGATGAGAAACGTGTGAGCTTCGTGAAATATGTAGTTCGTTTGAGCAGAAAAGTGACTGCCCTCTCGTGAATTGAATTCTTGCTTGTAGGAAGACTCAGAGCCTGGGATTTAACTCCATTTCTGAAGTAAAACACACAGCAGTGTAATCATCCTTTGATCACACTCTGCTTTAGAACAAGAAGCACGCTCTTGCTTTCTAGATTCTCTAAGACAGCAGGAAACGTGAGTGTGCTGAGAACAAAACAATGGTGTTTCCTACACTTATAGACATTATATAGTCCAACACTGCATCTGAAACTGATACAAAGCATTGGTCCTCTAAAATCCAATGCTTGTCTGTTAAGATGAGAAACGCGTGATCTTCGTGAATGATGTAGTTCGTTTGAGCTGAAAAGAGACTGCCCTTACCTGAAACGAAGTCTTGCCTGTAGGAAGACACAGAGTCTGGGATTTAACTCCATTTCTGATGGGAAACATACAGCATAGTTCTCATCAATTGATCACACTCTGCTTTAGAGCAAGAAGCACGCTCTTGCTTTCTACAGTCTCTAAGACAGCAGGAAACGTGAGTGTGCTGAGAACAAAAGAACGGTGTTTCTTACACTTACAGACATTATATAGTCCAACTCTGCATCTGAAACTGATACAAAGCACTGGTCCTCTAAAATCCAATGCTTGTCTGTTAAGATGAGAAACGTGTGAGCTTCGTGAATGATGTAGTTCGTTTGAGCTGAAAAGTGACTGCCCTTACCTGAAACGAAATCTTGCTTGTAGGAAGACACAGAGCCTGGGATTTAACTCCTTTTCTGAAGGGAAACACACAGCTTAGTTCTCTTCCATGGATCACACTCTGCTTTAGAGCGAGTAGCACGCTCTTGCTTTCTACAGTCTCTAAGACAGCAGGAAACGTGAGTGTGCTGAGAACAAAAGAACGGTGTTTCCTACACTTACAGACCATATCTAGTCCAACTCTGCTTCTGAAAGTGATACAAAGCACTGGTCCTCTAACATCCAATGCTTGTCAGTTAAGATGAGAAACGTGTGAGCTTAGTGAATGATGTAATTCCTTTGAACTGAAAAGTGACTGCCCTTACCTGATACGAAGTCTTGCTTGTAGTAAGACACAGAGCCTGGGATTTAAGCCATATCTGAAGGGAAACACACAGCATAGTTCTCATCCATGGATCACACTCTGCTTTAGAGCGAGAAGCACACTCTTGCTTTCTAGAGTCTCTAATAGAGCAGGAAATCTGAGTGTGCCCAGAACAAAAGAAGGGGGTTTCCTACACAAATGGACCATATGTAGTCCAAATCTGCTTCTGAAACTGATACAAAGCACTGACCATCTTACATCCAATGCTTGTCACTTAAGATGAGAAATGTGTGAGCTTCGTGAAATATGTAGTTCGTTTGAGCAGAAAAGTGACTGCCCTTACGTGAATTGAAGTCTTCCTTGTAGGAAGACTCAGAGCCTGGGATTTAACTCCATTTCTGAAGTAAAACACACAGCAGTGTAATCATCCATTGATCACACTCTGCTTTAGAACAAGAAGCACGCTCTTGCTTTCTAGATTCTCTAAGACAGCAGGAAACGTGAGTGTGCTGAGAACAAATGAACGGTGTTTCTTACACTTACAGACATTATATAGTCCAACTCTGCATCTGAAACTGATACAAAGCACTGGTCCTCTAAAATCCAATGCTTGTCTGTTAAGATGAGAAACGTGTGAGCTTCGTGAATGATGTAGTTCGTTTGAGCTGAAAAGTGACTGCCCTTACCTGAAACGAAATCTTGCTTGTAGGAAGACACAGAGCCTGGGATTTAACTCCTTTTCTGAAGGGAAACACACAGCTTAGTTCTCTTCCATGGATCACACTCTGCTTTAGAGCGAGTAGCACGCTCTTGCTTTCTACAGTCTCTAAGACAGCAGGAAACGTGAGTGTGCTGAGAACAAAAGAACGGTGTTTCCTACACTTACAGACCATATCTAGTCCAACTCTGCTTCTGAAAGTGATACAAAGCACTGGTCCTCTAACATCCAATGCTTGTCAGTTAAGATGAGAAACGTGTGAGCTTAGTGAATGATGTAATTCCTTTGAACTGAAAAGTGACTGCCCTTACCTGATACGAAGTCTTGCTTGTAGTAAGACACAGAGCCTGGGATTTACGTCCATTTCTGAAGGGAAACACACAGCATAGTTCTCATCCATGGATCACACTCTGCTTTAGAGCGAGAAGCACACTCTTGCTTTCTAGAGTCTCTAATACAGCAGGAAATCTGAGTGTGCCCAGAACAAAAGAAGGGTGTTTCCTACACAAATGGACCATATGTAATCCAAATCTGCTTCTGAAACTGATACAAAGCACTGGCCATCTTACATCCAATGCTTCTCAGTTAAGATGAGAATCGTGTGAGCTTCGTGAAATATGTAGTTCCTTTGAGCAGAAAAGTGACTGCCCTTACCTGAAACGAAGTCTTGCTTGTAGGGAGACTCAGAGCATGGGATTTAACTCCATTTCTGAAGTGAAACACACAGCATTGTCTCATTCATTGATCACACTCTGCTTTAGAACAAGAAGCACGCTCTTGCTTTCTAGAGTCTCTAAGACAGCAGGAAACGTGAGTGTGCTGAGAACAAAAGAACGGTGTTTCCTACACATACGGACCATATCTATTCCAACTCTACTTCTGAAACTGATAGAAAGGACTGGTCCTCTAACATCCAATGCTTGTCTGTTAAGATGAGAAACGTGAGAACTCAGTGAACGACGTAGTTCGTTTGAGCTGAAAAGTGACTGCCCTTACCAGAAACGAAATCTTGCCTGTAGGAAGACACAGAGTCTGGGATTTAACTCCATTTCTGAAGGGAAACATACAGCATAGTTCTCATCAATCGATCACACTCTGCCTTAGAGCAAGAAGCACGCTCTTGCTTTCTAAAGTCTCTAAGACAGCAGGAAACGTGAGTGTGCCCAGAACAAAAGATCGGTGTTTCCTACACATATCGACCATATGTAGTCCAAATCTGCTTCTGAAACTGATACAAAGCACTGACCCTCTAACATCCAATGCTTGTCAGTTAAGATGAGAAACGTGTGAGCTTCGTGAGCGATGTAGTTCGTTTCAGCAGAAAACTGACTGCCCTTACCTGAAACGAAGTCTTGCTTGTAGGAAGACACAGAGCCTAGGATTTAACTCCTTTTCTGAAGGGAAACACAAAGCTTAGTTCTCATCCATGGATCACACTCCTCTTTAGAGCGAGTAGCACGCTCTTGCTTTCTACAGTCTCTAAGACAGCAGGAAACGTGAGTGTGCTGAGAACAAAAGAACGGTGTTTCCTACACATACAGACCATATCTAGTCCAACTCTGCTTCTGAAAGTGATACAAAGCACTGGTCCTCTAACATCCAATGCTTGTCAGTTAAGATGAGAAACGTGTGAGCTTAGTGAATGATGTAATTCCTTTGAACTGAAAAGTGACTGCCCTTACCTGAAACGCAGTCTTGCTTGTAGTAAGACACAGAGCCTGGGATTTAAGTCCATTTCTGAAGGGAAACACACAGCATAGTTCTCATCCATGGATCACTCTCTGCTTTAGAGCGAGAAGCACACTCTTGCTTTCTAGAGTCTCTAATACAGCAGGAAATCTGAGTGTGCCCAGAACAAAAGAAGGGTGTCTCCTACAATTACGGACATTATATAGTCCAACTCTGCATCTGAAACTGATACAAAGCACTGGTCCTCTAAAATCCAATGCTTGTCTGTTAAGATGAGAAACGTGTGAGCTTCGTGAACGATGTAGTTCGTTTGAGCTGAAAAGTGACTGCCCTTACCTGAAACGAAGTCTTGACTGTAGGAAGACACAGAGGCTGGGATTTAACTCCATTTCTGAAGTGAAACATACAGCATAGTTCTCATCAATGGATCACACTTTGCTTTAGAGCAAGAAGCACGCTCTTGCTTTCTAGAGTCCCTAAGACAGCAGGAAATCTGAGTGTGCCCAGAACAAAAGAACGGTGTTTCCTACACATACTGACTATATGTAGTCCAAATCTTCTTCTGAAACTGTTACAGTGCACTGGTCCTCTAACATCCAATGCTTGTCTGTTAAGATGAGAAACGTGTGAGCTCAGTGAAGGATGTAGTTCGTTTGAGCTGAAAAGTGACTGCCATTACCTGAAACGAAGTCTTGCTTGTGGGAAGACACAGAGCCTGGGATTTAACTCCATTTCTGAAGGGAAACACACAGCATAGTTCTCATCCATGGATCACACTCTGCTTTAGAGCAAGAAGCACGCTCTTGCAATCTAAAGTCTCTAAGACAGCAGGAAACGTGAGTGTGCTGAGGACAAAAGAACGGTGTTTCCTACACATATGGACGATATCTAGTTCAACTCTTCTTCTGAAACTGATACAAAGCACTGGTCCTCTAACATCCAATGCTTGTCATTTAAGATGAGAAACGTTTGAGCTTCATGAACGATGTAGTTCGTTTGAGCAGAAAAGTGACTGCCCTTACCTGAAACGAAGTCTTGCCTGTAGGAAGACACAGAGCCTGGGATTTAAGTCCATTTCTGAAAGGAAACACATAGCATAGTTCTCATCCGTGGATCAGACTCTGCTTTAGAGCAAGACTCACGCTCTTGCTTTCTAGATTCTCTAATATAGCAGGAAACCTGAGTGTGCTGAGAAGAAAAGAACGGTGTTTCCTACAAATACGGACCATATTTAGTCCAACTCTGCTTCTGAAACTGATAGAAAGGACTGGTCTTCTAACATCCAATGCTTGTCTGTTAAGATGAGAAACGTGTGAGCTCAGTGAACGATGTAGTTCCTTTGAGCTGAAAAGTGACTGCCCTTACCTGAAACGAAGTCTTGCTTGTAGGGAGACTCAGAGCCTGAGATTTAACTCCATTTCTGAATTGAAACACACAGCTCAGTTCTCATCCATGGATCACACTCTGCTTTAGAGCGAGAAGCACGCTCTTGCTTTCTACAGTCTCTAAGACAGCAGGAAACGTGAGTGTGCCCAGAACAAAAGAACGGTGTTTCCTACACATAAGGACAATATGTAATCCAAATCTTCTTCTGAAACTGATAGAATGCACTGGTCCTCTAACATCCAATGCTTGTCTGTTAAGATGAGAAACGTGTGAGCTTCGTGAAAGATGTAGTTCGTTTGAGCAGAAAAGTGACTGCCCTTACCTGAAAAGAAGTCTTGCTTGTAGGAAGACTCAGAGCATGGGATTTAACTCCATTTCTGAAGTGAAACACACAGCAGTGTTCGCATCCATTGATCACACTCTGCTTTAGAACAAGAAGCACGCTCTTGCTTTCTAGATTCTCTAATAGAGCAGGAAATCTGAGTGTGCCCAGAACAAAAGAAGGGTGTTTCCTACACAAATGGACCATATGTAGTCCAAATCTGCTTCTGAAACTGATACAAAGCACTGACCATCTTACATCCAATGCTTGTCAGTTAAGATGAGAAACGTGTGAGCTTCGTGAAATATGTAGTTCGTTTAAGCAGAAAAGTGACTGCCCTCACGTGAATTGAAGTCTTGCTTGTAGGAAGACTCAGAGCCTGGGATTTAACTCCATTTCTGAAGTAAAACACACAGCAGTGTAATCATCCATTGATCACACTCTGCTTTAGAACAAGAAGCACGCTCTTGCTTTCTAGATTCTCTAAGACAGCAGGAAACGTGAGTGTGCTGAGAACAAAAGAACGGTGTTTCCTACACTTACAGACATTATATAGTCCAACTCTGCATCTGAAACTGATACAAAGCATTGGTCCTCTAAAATCCAATGCTTGTCTGTTAAAATGAGAAACGTGTGAGCTTCGTGAATGATGTAGTTCGTTTGAGCTGAAAAGTGACTGCCCTTACCTGAAACAAAGTCTTGCCTGTAGGAAGACACAGAGTCTGGAATTTAACTCCATTTCTGAAGGAAAACATACAGCATAGTTCTCATCCAAGGATCACACTCTGCTTTAGAGCAAGAAGCACGCTCTTGCTTTCTAGATTCTCTAATATAGCAGGAAATCTGAGTGTGCCCAGAACAAAAGAACGGTGTTTCCTACACATACGAACCATATGTAGTCCAAATCTGCTTCTGAAACTGATACAAAGCACTGACCCTCTAACATCCAATGCTTGTCAGTTAAGATGAGAAACGTGTTAGCTTTGTGAACCATGTAGTTCGTTTGAGCAGAAAACTGACTGCCCTTACATGAAATGAAGTCTTGCTTGTAGGAAGACACAGAGCCTGGGATTTAACTCCTTTTCTGAAGGGAAACACACAGCTTAGTTCTCATCCATGGATCACACTCTGCTTTAGAGCTAGAAGCACGCTCTTGCTTTCTACAGTCTCTAAGACAGCAGGAAACGTGAGTGTTCTGAGAACAAAAGAAGGGTGTTTCCTACATATATGGACCATATGTAGTCCAAATCTGCTTCTGAAACTGATAGAATGCACTGGTCCTCTAACATGCAATGCTTGTCTGTTAAGATGAGAAACGTGTGAGCTCAGTGAACGATGTAGTTCCTTTGAGCTGAAAAGTGACTGCCCTTACCTGAAACGAAGTCTTGCTTGTAGGGAGACTCAGAGCCTGAGATTTAACTCCATTTCTGAATTGAAACACACAGCTCAGTTCTCATCCATGGATCACACTCTGCTTTAGAGCGAGAAGCACGCTCTTGCTTTCTACAGTCTCTAAGACAGCAGGAAACGTGAGTGTGCCCAGAACAAAAGAACGGTGTTTCCTACACATAAGGACAATATGTAATCCAAATCTTCTTCTGAAACTGATAGAATGCACTGGTCCTCTAACATCCAATGCTTGTCTGTTAAGATGAGAAACGTGTGAGCTTCGTGAAAGATGTAGTTCGTTTGAGCAGAAAAGTGACTGCCCTTACCTGAAAAGAAGTCTTGCTTGTAGGAAGACTCAGAGCATGGGATTTAAGTCCATTTCTGAAGGCAAACACACAGCATAGTTCTCATCCATGGATCACACTCTGCTTTAGAGCGAGAAGCACACTCTTGCTTTCTAGAGTCTCTAATACAGCAGGAAATCTGATTGTGCCCAGAACAAAAGAAGGGTGTTTCCTACACAAATGGACCATATGTAGTCCAAATCTGCTTCTGAAACTGATACAAAGCACTGACCATCTTACATCCAATGCTTGTCAGTTAAGATGAGAAACGTGTGAGCTTCGTGAAATATGTAGTTCGTTTGAGCAGAAAAGTGACTGCCCTCTCGTGAATTGAATTCTTGCTTGTAGGAAGACTCAGAGCCTGGGATTTAACTCCATTTCTGAAGTAAAACACACAGCAGTGTAATCATCCTTTGATCACACTCTGCTTTAGAACAAGAAGCACGCTCTTGCTTTCTAGATTCTCTAAGACAGCAGGAAACGTGAGTGTGCTGAGAACAAAAGAATGGTGTTTCCTACACTTATAGACATTATATAGTCCAACACTGCATCTGAAACTGATACAAAGCATTGGTCCTCTAAAATCCAATGCTTGTCTGTTAAGATGAGAAACGTGTGAGCTTCGTGAATGATGTAGTTCGTTTGAGCTGAAAAGTGACTGCCCTTACCTGAAACGAAGTCTTAACTGTAGGAAGACACAGAGTCTGGGATTTAACTCCATTTCTGATGGGAAACATACAGCATAGTTCTCATCAATTGATCACACTCTGCTTTAGAGCAAGAAGCACGCTCTTGCTTTCTAGATTCTCTAATATAGCATGAAATCTGAGTGTGCCCAGAACAAAAGAACGGTGTTTCCTACACATACAGATCATATGTAGTCCAAATCTGCTTCTAAAACTGATACAAAGCACTGACCCTCTAACATCCAATGCTTGTCAGTTAAGATGAGAAACGTGTGAGCTTTGTGAAGGATGTAGTTCGTTTGAGCAGAAAACTGATTGCCCTTACCTGAAATGAAGTCTTGCTTGTAGGAAGACACAGAGCCTGGGATTTAACTCCTTTTCTGAAGGGAAACACACAGCTTAGTTCTCTTCCATGGATCACACTCTGCTTTAGAGCGAGTAGCACGCTCTTGCTTTCTACAGTCTCTAAGACAGCAGGAAACGTGAGTGTGCTGAGAACAAAAGAACGGTGTTTCCTACACTTACAGACCATATCTAGTCCAACTCTGCTTCTGAAAGTGATACAAAGCACTGGTCCTCTAACATCCAATGCTTGTCAGTTAAGATGAGAAACGTGTGAGCTTAGTGAATGATGTAATTCCTTTGAACTGAAAAGTGACTGCCCTTACCTGATACGAAGTCTTGCTTGTAGTAAGACACAGAGCCTGGGATTTAAGCCATATCTGAAGGGAAACACACAGCATAGTTCTCATCCATGGATCACACTCTGCTTTAGAGCGAGAAGCACACTCTTGCTTTCTAGAGTCTCTAATAGAGCAGGAAATCTGAGTGTGCCCAGAACAAAAGAAGGGGGTTTCCTACACAAATGGACCATATGTAGTCCAAATCTGCTTCTGAAACTGATACAAAGCACTGACCATCTTACATCCAATGCTTGTCACTTAAGATGAGAAATGTGTGAGCTTCGTGAAATATGTAGTTCGTTTGAGCAGAAAAGTGACTGCCCTTACGTGAATTGAAGTCTTCCTTGTAGGAAGACTCAGAGCCTGGGATTTAACTCCATTTCTGAAGTAAAACACACAGCAGTGTAATCATCCATTGATCACACTCTGCTTTAGAACAAGAAGCACGCTCTTGCTTTCTAGATTCTCTAAGACAGCAGGAAACGTGAGTGTGCTGAGAACAAAAGAACGGTGTTTCTTACACTTACAGACATTATATAGTCCAACTCTGCATCTGAAACTGATACAAAGCACTGGTCCTCTAAAATACAATGCTTGTCTGTTAAGATGAGAAACGTGTGAGCTTCGTGAATGATGTAGTTCGTTTGAGCTGAAAAGTGACTGCCCTTACCTGAAACGAAATCTTGCTTGTAGGAAGACACAGAGCCTGGGATTTAACTCCTTTTCTGAAGGGAAACACACAGCTTAGTTCTCTTCCATGGATCACACTCTGCTTTAGAGCGAGTAGCACGCTCTTGCTTTCTACAGTCTCTAAGACAGCAGGAAACGTGAGTGTGCTGAGAACAAAAGAACGGTGTTTCCTACACTTACAGACCATATCTAGTCCAACTCTGCTTCTGAAAGTGATACAAAGCACTGGTCCTCTAACATCCAATGCTTGTCAGTTAAGATGAGAAACGTGTGAGCTTAGTGAATGATGTAATTCCTTTGAACTGAAAAGTGACTGCCCTTA
This sequence comes from Onychomys leucogaster, assembly GCA_949786385.1. NCBI lineage: Eukaryota > Metazoa > Chordata > Mammalia > Rodentia > Cricetidae > Onychomys > Onychomys leucogaster. Next base: position 1,013,706 of record CATKUP010000172.1, read on the forward strand.
CCTGATACGAAGTCTTGCTTGTAGTAAGACACAGAGCCTGGGATTTACGTCCATTTCTGAAGGGAAACACACAGCATAGTTCTCATCCATGGATCACACTCTGCTTTAGAGCGAGAAGCACACTCTTGCTTTCTAGAGTCTCTAATACAGCAGGAAATCTGAGTGTGCCCAGAACAAAAGAAGGGTGTTTCCTACACAAATGGACCATATGTAATCCAAATCTGCTTCTGAAACTGATACAAAGCACTGGCCATCTTACATCCAATGCTTCTCAGTTAAGATGAGAATCGTGTGAGCTTCGTGAAATATGTAGTTCCTTTGAGCAGAAAAGTGACTGCCCTTACCTGAAACGAAGTCTTGCTTGTAGGGAGACTCAGAGCATGGGATTTAACTCCATTTCTGAAGTGAAACACACAGCATTGTCTCATTCATTGATCACACTCTGCTTTAGAACAAGAAGCACGCTCTTGCTTTCTAGAGTCTCTAAGACAGCAGGAAACGTGAGTGTGCTGAGAACAAAAGAACGGTGTTTCCTACACATACGGACCATATCTATTCCAACTCTACTTCTGAAACTGATAGAAAGGACTGGTCCTCTAACATCCAATGCTTGTCTGTTAAGATGAGAAACGTGAGAACTCAGTGAACGACGTAGTTCGTTTGAGCTGAAAAGTGACTGCCCTTACCAGAAACGAAATCTTGCCTGTAGGAAGACACAGAGTCTGGGATTTAACTCCATTTCTGAAGGGAAACATACAGCATAGTTCTCATCAATCGATCACACTCTGCCTTAGAGCAAGAAGCACGCTCTTGCTTTCTAAAGTCTCTAAGACAGCAGGAAACGTGAGTGTGCCCAGAACAAAAGATCGGTGTTTCCTACACATATCGACCATATGTAGTCCAAATCTGCTTCTGAAACTGATACAAAGCACTGACCCTCTAACATCCAATGCTTGTCAGTTAAGATGAGAAACGTGTGAGCTTCGTGAGCGATGTAGTTCGTTTCAGCAGAAAACTGACTGCCCTTACCTGAAACGAAGTCTTGCTTGTAGGAAGACACAGAGCCTAGGATTTAACTCCTTTTCTGAAGGGAAACACAAAGCTTAGTTCTCATCCATGGATCACACTCCTCTTTAGAGCGAGTAGCACGCTCTTGCTTTCTACAGTCTCTAAGACAGCAGGAAACGTGAGTGTGCTGAGAACAAAAGAACGGTGTTTCCTACACATACAGACCATATCTAGTCCAACTCTGCTTCTGAAAGTGATACAAAGCACTGGTCCTCTAACATCCAATGCTTGTCAGTTAAGATGAGAAACGTGTGAGCTTAGTGAATGATGTAATTCCTTTGAACTGAAAAGTGACTGCCCTTACCTGAAACGCAGTCTTGCTTGTAGTAAGACACAGAGCCTGGGATTTAAGTCCATTTCTGAAGGGAAACACACAGCATAGTTCTCATCCATGGATCACTCTCTGCTTTAGAGCGAGAAGCACACTCTTGCTTTCTAGAGTCTCTAATACAGCAGGAAATCTGAGTGTGCCCAGAACAAAAGAAGGGTGTCTCCTACAATTACGGACATTATATAGTCCAACTCTGCATCTGAAACTGATACAAAGCACTGGTCCTCTAAAATCCAATGCTTGTCTGTTAAGATGAGAAACGTGTGAGCTTCGTGAACGATGTAGTTCGTTTGAGCTGAAAAGTGACTGCCCTTACCTGAAACGAAGTCTTGACTGTAGGAAGACACAGAGGCTGGGATTTAACTCCATTTCTGAAGTGAAACATACAGCATAGTTCTCATCAATGGATCACACTTTGCTTTAGAGCAAGAAGCACGCTCTTGCTTTCTAGAGTCCCTAAGACAGCAGGAAATCTGAGTGTGCCCAGAACAAAAGAACGGTGTTTCCTACACATACTGACTATATGTAGTCCAAATCTTCTTCTGAAACTGTTACAGTGCACTGGTCCTCTAACATCCAATGCTTGTCTGTTAAGATGAGAAACGTGTGAGCTCAGTGAAGGATGTAGTTCGTTTGAGCTGAAAAGTGACTGCCATTACCTGAAACGAAGTCTTGCTTGTGGGAAGACACAGAGCCTGGGATTTAACTCCATTTCTGAAGGGAAACACACAGCATAGTTCTCATCCATGGATCACACTCTGCTTTAGAGCAAGAAGCACGCTCTTGCAATCTAAAGTCTCTAAGACAGCAGGAAACGTGAGTGTGCTGAGGACAAAAGAACGGTGTTTCCTACACATATGGACGATATCTAGTTCAACTCTTCTTCTGAAACTGATACAAAGCACTGGTCCTCTAACATCCAATGCTTGTCATTTAAGATGAGAAACGTTTGAGCTTCATGAACGATGTAGTTCGTTTGAGCAGAAAAGTGACTGCCCTTACCTGAAACGAAGTCTTGCCTGTAGGAAGACACAGAGCCTGGGATTTAAGTCCATTTCTGAAAGGAAACACATAGCATAGTTCTCATCCGTGGATCAGACTCTGCTTTAGAGCAAGACTCACGCTCTTGCTTTCTAGATTCTCTAATATAGCAGGAAACCTGAGTGTGCTGAGAAGAAAAGAACGGTGTTTCCTACAAATACGGACCATATTTAGTCCAACTCTGCTTCTGAAACTGATAGAAAGGACTGGTCTTCTAACATCCAATGCTTGTCTGTTAAGATGAGAAACGTGTGAGCTCAGTGAACGATGTAGTTCCTTTGAGCTGAAAAGTGACTGCCCTTACCTGAAACGAAGTCTTGCTTGTAGGGAGACTCAGAGCCTGAGATTTAACTCCATTTCTGAATTGAAACACACAGCTCAGTTCTCATCCATGGATCACACTCTGCTTTAGAGCGAGAAGCACGCTCTTGCTTTCTACAGTCTCTAAGACAGCAGGAAACGTGAGTGTGCCCAGAACAAAAGAACGGTGTTTCCTACACATAAGGACAATATGTAATCCAAATCTTCTTCTGAAACTGATAGAATGCACTGGTCCTCTAACATCCAATGCTTGTCTGTTAAGATGAGAAACGTGTGAGCTTCGTGAAAGATGTAGTTCGTTTGAGCAGAAAAGTGACTGCCCTTACCTGAAAAGAAGTCTTGCTTGTAGGAAGACTCAGAGCATGGGATTTAACTCCATTTCTGAAGTGAAACACACAGCAGTGTTCGCATCCATTGATCACACTCTGCTTTAGAACAAGAAGCACGCTCTTGCTTTCTAGATTCTCTAATAGAGCAGGAAATCTGAGTGTGCCCAGAACAAAAGAAGGGTGTTTCCTACACAAATGGACCATATGTAGTCCAAATCTGCTTCTGAAACTGATACAAAGCACTGACCATCTTACATCCAATGCTTGTCAGTTAAGATGAGAAACGTGTGAGCTTCGTGAAATATGTAGTTCGTTTAAGCAGAAAAGTGACTGCCCTCACGTGAATTGAAGTCTTGCTTGTAGGAAGACTCAGAGCCTGGGATTTAACTCCATTTCTGAAGTAAAACACACAGCAGTGTAATCATCCATTGATCACACTCTGCTTTAGAACAAGAAGCACGCTCTTGCTTTCTAGATTCTCTAAGACAGCAGGAAACGTGAGTGTGCTGAGAACAAAAGAACGGTGTTTCCTACACTTACAGACATTATATAGTCCAACTCTGCATCTGAAACTGATACAAAGCATTGGTCCTCTAAAATCCAATGCTTGTCTGTTAAAATGAGAAACGTGTGAGCTTCGTGAATGATGTAGTTCGTTTGAGCTGAAAAGTGACTGCCCTTACCTGAAACAAAGTCTTGCCTGTAGGAAGACACAGAGTCTGGAATTTAACTCCATTTCTGAAGGAAAACATACAGCATAGTTCTCATCCAAGGATCACACTCTGCTTTAGAGCAAGAAGCACGCTCTTGCTTTCTAGATTCTCTAATATAGCAGGAAATCTGAGTGTGCCCAGAACAAAAGAACGGTGTTTCCTACACATACGAACCATATGTAGTCCAAATCTGCTTCTGAAACTGATACAAAGCACTGACCCTCTAACATCCAATGCTTGTCAGTTAAGATGAGAAACGTGTTAGCTTTGTGAACCATGTAGTTCGTTTGAGCAGAAAACTGACTGCCCTTACATGAAATGAAGTCTTGCTTGTAGGAAGACACAGAGCCTGGGATTTAACTCCTTTTCTGAAGGGAAACACACAGCTTAGTTCTCATCCATGGATCACACTCTGCTTTAGAGCTAGAAGCACGCTCTTGCTTTCTACAGTCTCTAAGACAGCAGGAAACGTGAGTGTTCTGAGAACAAAAGAAGGGTGTTTCCTACATATATGGACCATATGTAGTCCAAATCTGCTTCTGAAACTGATAGAATGCACTGGTCCTCTAACATGCAATGCTTGTCTGTTAAGATGAGAAACGTGTGAGCTCAGTGAACGATGTAGTTCCTTTGAGCTGAAAAGTGACTGCCCTTACCTGAAACGAAGTCTTGCTTGTAGGGAGACTCAGAGCCTGAGATTTAACTCCATTTCTGAATTGAAACACACAGCTCAGTTCTCATCCATGGATCACACTCTGCTTTAGAGCGAGAAGCACGCTCTTGCTTTCTACAGTCTCTAAGACAGCAGGAAACGTGAGTGTGCCCAGAACAAAAGAACGGTGTTTCCTACACATAAGGACAATATGTAATCCAAATCTTCTTCTGAAACTGATAGAATGCACTGGTCCTCTAACATCCAATGCTTGTCTGTTAAGATGAGAAACGTGTGAGCTTCGTGAAAGATGTAGTTCGTTTGAGCAGAAAAGTGACTGCCCTTACCTGAAAAGAAGTCTTGCTTGTAGGAAGACTCAGAGCATGGGATTTAAGTCCATTTCTGAAGGCAAACACACAGCATAGTTCTCATCCATGGATCACACTCTGCTTTAGAGCGAGAAGCACACTCTTGCTTTCTAGAGTCTCTAATACAGCAGGAAATCTGATTGTGCCCAGAACAAAAGAAGGGTGTTTCCTACACAAATGGACCATATGTAGTCCAAATCTGCTTCTGAAACTGATACAAAGCACTGACCATCTTACATCCAATGCTTGTCAGTTAAGATGAGAAACGTGTGAGCTTCGTGAAATATGTAGTTCGTTTGAGCAGAAAAGTGACTGCCCTCTCGTGAATTGAATTCTTGCTTGTAGGAAGACTCAGAGCCTGGGATTTAACTCCATTTCTGAAGTAAAACACACAGCAGTGTAATCATCCTTTGATCACACTCTGCTTTAGAACAAGAAGCACGCTCTTGCTTTCTAGATTCTCTAAGACAGCAGGAAACGTGAGTGTGCTGAGAACAAAAGAATGGTGTTTCCTACACTTATAGACATTATATAGTCCAACACTGCATCTGAAACTGATACAAAGCATTGGTCCTCTAAAATCCAATGCTTGTCTGTTAAGATGAGAAACGTGTGAGCTTCGTGAATGATGTAGTTCGTTTGAGCTGAAAAGTGACTGCCCTTACCTGAAACGAAGTCTTAACTGTAGGAAGACACAGAGTCTGGGATTTAACTCCATTTCTGATGGGAAACATACAGCATAGTTCTCATCAATTGATCACACTCTGCTTTAGAGCAAGAAGCACGCTCTTGCTTTCTAGATTCTCTAATATAGCATGAAATCTGAGTGTGCCCAGAACAAAAGAACGGTGTTTCCTACACATACAGATCATATGTAGTCCAAATCTGCTTCTAAAACTGATACAAAGCACTGACCCTCTAACATCCAATGCTTGTCAGTTAAGATGAGAAACGTGTGAGCTTTGTGAAGGATGTAGTTCGTTTGAGCAGAAAACTGATTGCCCTTACCTGAAATGAAGTCTTGCTTGTAGGAAGACACAGAGCCTGGGATTTAACTCCTTTTCTGAAGGGAAACACACAGCTTAGTTCTCTTCCATGGATCACACTCTGCTTTAGAGCGAGTAGCACGCTCTTGCTTTCTACAGTCTCTAAGACAGCAGGAAACGTGAGTGTGCTGAGAACAAAAGAACGGTGTTTCCTACACTTACAGACCATATCTAGTCCAACTCTGCTTCTGAAAGTGATACAAAGCACTGGTCCTCTAACATCCAATGCTTGTCAGTTAAGATTAGAAACGTGTGAGCTTAGTGAATGATGTAATTCCTTTGAACTGAAAAGTGACTGCCCTTACCTGATACGAAGTCTTGCTTGTAGTAAGACACAGAGCCTGGGATTTAAGTCCATTTCTGAAGGGAAACACACAGCATAGTTCTCATCCATGGATCACACTCTGCTTTAGAGCGAGAAGCACACTCTTGCTTTCTAGAGTCTCTAATACAGCAGGAAATCTGAGTGTACCCAGAACAAAAGATCGGTGTTTCCTACACAAATGGACCATATGTAGTCCAAATCTGCTTCTGAAACTGATACAAAGCACTGGCCATCTTACATCCAATGCTTCTCAGTTAAGATGAGAAACGTGTGAGCTTCGTGAAATATGTAGTTCGTTTGAGCAGAAAAGTGACTGCCCTCACGTGAATTGAATTCTTGCTTGTAGGAAGACTCAGAGCCTGGGATTTAACTCCATTTCTGAAGTAAAACACACAGCAGTGTAATCATCCATTGATCACACTCTGCTTTAGAACAAGAAGCACGCTCTTGCTTTCTAGATTCTCTAAGACAGCAGGAAACGTGAGTGTGCTGAGAACAAAAGAACGGTGTTTCCTACACTTACAGACATTATATAGTCCAATTCTTCATCTGAAACTGATACAAAGCATTGGTCCTCTAAAATCCAATGCTTGTCTGTTAAGATGAGAAACGTGTGAGCTTCGTGAATGATGTAGTTCGTTTGAGCTGAAAAGTGACTGCCCTTACCTGAAACGAAGTCTTGCCTGTAGGAAGACACAGAGTCTGGGATTTAAGTCCATTTCTGAAGGGAAATACACAGCATAGTTCTCATCCATGGATCACACTCTGCTTTAGAGCAAGAAACACGCTCTTGCATTCTAAAGTCTCTAAGACAGCAGGAAACGTGAGTGTGCTGAGGACAAAAGAACGGTGTTTCCTACACATACGGACGATATCTAGTCCAACTCTTCTTCTGAAACTGATACAAAGCACTGACACTCTAACATCCAATGCTTGTCATTTAAGATGAGAAACGTTTGAGCTTCATGAATGATGTAGTTCGTTTGAGCAGAAAAGTGACTGCCCTTACCTGAAACGAAGTCTTGCCTATAGGAAGACACAGAGCCTGGGATTTAAGTCCATTTCTGAAGGGAAACACACAGCATAGTTCTCATCCATGGATCACACTCTGCTTTAGAGCGAGAAGCACGCTCTTGCTTTCTACAGTCTCTAAGACAGCAGGAAACGTGAGTTTGCTGAGAACAAAAGAACGGTGTTTCCTACACATACGGACCATATCTAGTCCAACACTGCTTCTGTAAGTGATACAAAGCACTGGTCCTCTAACATCCAATGCTTGTCAGTTAAGAGGAGAAACGTGTGAGCTTAGTGAATGATGTATTTCCTTTGAGCAGAAAAGTGACTGCCCTTACCTGAAACGAAGTCTTGCTTGTGGGGAGACTCAGAGCCTGGGATTTACCTCCATTTCTGAAGTAAAACACACAGCAGTGTAATCATCCATTGATCACACTCTGCTTTAGAACAAGAAGCACGCTCTTGCTTTCTAGATTCTCTAAGACAGCAGGAAACGTGAGTGTGCTGAGAACAAAAGAACGGTGTTTCCTACACTTACAGACATTATATAGTCCAACACTGCATCTGAAACTGATACAAAGCATTGGTCCTCTAAAATCCAATGCTTGTCTGTTAAGATGAGAAACGTGTGAGCTTCGTGAATGATGTAGTTCGTTTGAGCTGAAAAGTGACTGACCTTACCTGAAACGAAGTCTTGCCTGTAGGAAGACACAGAGTCTGGGATTTAACTCCATTTCTGAAGGGAAACATACAGCATACTTCTCATCCATGGATCACACTCTGCTTTAGAGCAAGAAGCACGCTCTTGCTTTCTAGATTCTCTAATATAGCAGGAAATCTGAGTGTGCCCAGAACAAAAGAACAGTGTTTCCTACACATACGGACCATATGTAGTCCAAATCTGCTTCTGAAACTGATACAAAGCACTGACCCTCTAACATCCAATGCTTGTCAGTTAAGATGAGAAACGTGTGAGCTTTGTGAACGATGTAGTTCGTTTGAGCAGAAAACTGACTGCCCTTACCTGAAATGAAGTATTGCTTGTAGGAAGACACAGAGCCTGGGATTTAACTCCTTTTCTGAAAGGAAACACACAGCTTAGTTCTCATCCATGGATCACACTCTGCTTTAGAGCGAGAAGCACGCTCTTGCTTTCTACAGTCTCTAAGACAGCAGGAAACGTGAGTTTGCTGAGAACAAAAGAACGGTGTTTCCTACACATACGGACCATATCTAGTCCAACACTGCTTCTGTAAGTGATACAAAGCACTGGTCCTCTAACATCCAATGCTTGTCAGTTAAGAGGAGAAACGTGTGAGCTTAGTGAATGATGTATTTCCTTTGAACTGAAAAGTGACTGCCCTTACCTGAAACGAAGTCTTGCTTGTAGTAAGACACAGAGCCTGGGATTTACGTCCATTTCTGAAGGGAAACACACAGCATAGTTCTCATCCATGGATCACACTCTGCTTTAGAGCGAGAAGCACACTCTTGCTTTCTAGAGTCTCTAATACAGCAGGAAATCTGAGTGTGCCCAGAACAAAAGAAGGGTGTTTCCTACACAAATGGACCATATGTAATCCAAATCTGCTTCTGAAACTGATACAAAGCACTGGCCATCTTACATCCAATGCTTCTCAGTTAAGATGAGAAACGTGTGAGCTTCGTGAAATATGTAGTTCCTTTGAGCAGAAAAGTGACTGCCCTTACCTGAAACGAAGTCTTGCTTGTAGGGAGACTCAGAGCATGGGATTTAACTCCATTTCTGAAGTGAAACACACAGCATTGTCTCATTCATTGATCACACTCTGCTTTAGAACAAGAAGCACGCTCTTGCTTTCTAGAGTCTCTAAGACAGCAGGAAACGTGAGTGTGCTGAGAACAAAAGAACGGTGTTTCCTACACATACGGACCATATCTATTCCAACTCTACTTCTGAAACTGATAGAAAGGACTGGTCCTCTAACATCCAATGCTTGTCTGTTAAGATGAGAAACGTGAGAACTCAGTGAACGACGTAGTTCGTTTGAGCTGAAAAGTGACTGCCCTTACCTGAAACGAAATCTTGCCTGTAGGAAGACACAGAGTCTGGGATTTAACTCCATTTCTGAAGGGAAACATACAGCATAGTTCTCATCAATCGATCACACTCTGCCTTAGAGGAAGAAGCACGCTCTTGCTTTCTAAAGTCTCTAAGACAGCAGGAAACGTGAGTGTGCCCAGAACAAAAGATCGGTGTTTCCTACACATATCGACCATATGTAGTCCAAATCTGCTTCTGAAACTGATACAAAGCACTGACCCTCTAACATCCAATGCTTGTCAGTTAAGATGAGAAACGTGTGAGCTTCGTGAGCGATGTAGTTCGTTTCAGCAGAAAACTGACTGCCCTTACCTGAAACGAAGTCTTGCTTGTAGGAAGACACAGAGCCTGGGATTTAACTCCTTTTCTGAAGGGAAACACAAAGCTTAGTTCTCATCCATGGATCACACTCCTCTTTAGAGCGAGTAGCACGCTCTTGCTTTCTACAGTCTCTAAGACAGCAGGAAACGTGAGTGTGCTGAGAACAAAAGAACGGTGTTTCCTACACATACAGACCATATCTAGTCCAACTCTGCTTCTGAAAGTGATACAAAGCACTGGTCCTCTAACATCCAATGCTTGTCAGTTAAGATGAGAAACGTGTGAGCTTAGTGAATGATGTAATTCCTTTGAACTGAAAAGTGACTGCCCTTACCTGAAACGCAGTCTTGCTTGTAGTAAGACACAGAGCCTGGGATTTAAGTCCATTTCTGAAGGGAAACACACAGCATAGTTCTCATCCATGGATCACTCTCTGCTTTAGAGCGAGAAGCACACTCTTGCTTTCTAGAGTCTCTAATAGAGCAGGAAATCTGATTGTGCCCAGAACAAAAGAAGGGTGTTTCCTAAACAAATGGACCATATGTAGTCCAAATCTGCTTCTGAAACTGATACAAAGCACTGACCATCTTACATCCAATGCTTGTCAGTTAAGATGAGAAACGTGTGAGCTTCGTGAAATATGTAGTTCGTTTGAGCAGAAAAGTGACTGCCCTCACGTGAATTGAATTCTTGCTTGTAGGAAGACTCAGAGCCTGGGATTTAACTCCATTTCTGAAGTAAAACACACAGCAGTGTAATCATCCATTGATCACACTCTGCTTTAGAACAAGAAGCACGCTCTTGCTTTCTAGATTCTCTAAGACAGCAGGAAACGTGAGTGTGCTGAGAACAAAAGAACGGTGTTTCTTACACTTACAGACATTATATAGTCCAACTCTGCATCTGAAACTGATACAAAGCACTGACCCTCTAACATCCAATGCTTGTCAGTTAAGATGAGAAACGTGTGAGCTTCGTGAGCGATGTAGTTCGTTTCAGCAGAAAACTGACTGCCCTTACCTGAAACGAAGTCTTGCTTGTAGGAAGACACAGAGCCTGGGATTTAACTCCTTTTCTGAAGGGAAACACAAAGCTTAGTTCTCATCCATGGATCACACTCCTCTTTAGAGCGAGTAGCACGCTCTTGCTTTCTACAGTCTCTAAGACAGCAGGAAACGTGAGTGTGCTGACAACAAAAGAACGGTGTTTCCTACACATACAGACCATATCTAGTCCAACTCTGCTTCTGAAAGTGATACAAAGCACTGGTCCTCTAACATCCAATGCTTGTCAGTTAAGATGAGAAACGTGTGAGCTTAGTGAATGATGTAATTCCTTTGAACTGAAAAGTGACTGCCCTTACCTGAAACGAAGTCTTGCTTGTAGTAAGACACAGAGCCTGGGATTTAAGTCCATTTCTGAAGGGAAACACACAGCATAGTTCTCATCCATGGATCACTCTCTGCTTTAGAGCGAGAAGCACACTCTTGCTTTCTAGAGTCTCTAATACAGCAGGAAATCTGAGTGTGCCCAGAACAAAAGAAGGGTGTCTCCTACAATTACGGACATTATATAGTCCAACTCTGCATCTGAAACTGATACAAAGCACTGGTCCTCTAAAATCCAATGCTTGTCTGTTAAGATGAGAAACGTGTGAGCTTCGTGAACGATGTAGTTCGTTTGAGCTGAAAAGTGACTGCCCTTACCTGAAACGAAGTCTTGACTGTAGGAAGACACAGAGGCTGGGATTTAACTCCATTTCTGAAGTGAAACATACAGCATAGTTCTCATCAATGGATCACACTTTGCTTTAGAGCAAGAAGCACGCTCTTGCTTTCTAGAGTCCCTAAGACAGCAGGAAATCTGAGTGTGCCCAGAACAAAAGAACGGTGTTTCCTACACATACTGACTATATGTAGTCCAAATCTTCTTCTGAAACTGTTACAGTGCACTGGTCCTCTAACATCCAATGCTTGTCTGTTAAGATGAGAAACGTGTGAGCTCAGTGAAGGATGTAGTTCGTTTGAGCTGAAAAGTGACTGCCATTACCTGAAACGAAGTCTTGCTTGTGGGAAGACACAGAGCCTGGGATTTAACTCCATTTCTGAAGGGAAACACACAGCATAGTTCTCATCCATGGATCACACTCTGCTTTAGAGCAAGAAGCACGCTCTTGCAATCTAAAGTCTCTAAGACAGCAGGAAACGTGAGTGTGCTGAGGACAAAAGAACGGTGTTTCCTACACATATGGACGATATCTAGTTCAACTCTTCTTCTGAAACTGATACAAAGCACTGGTCCTCTAACATCCAATGCTTGTCATTTAAGATGAGAAACGTTTGAGCTTCATGAACGATGTAGTTCGTTTGAGCAGAAAAGTGACTGCCCTTACCTGAAACGAAGTCTTGCCTGTAGGAAGACACAGAGCCTGGGATTTAAGTCCATTTCTGAAGGGAAACACATAGCATAGTTCTCATCCGTGGATCAGACTCTGCTTTAGAGCAAGACTCACGCTCTTGCTTTCTAGATTCTCTAATATAGCAGGAAACGTGAGTGTGCTGAGAAGAAAAGAACGGTGTTTCCTACAAATACGGACCATATTTAGTCCAACTCTGCTTCTGAAACTGATAGAAAGGACTGGTCCTCTAACATCCAATGCTTGTCTGTTAAGATGAGAAACGTGTGAGCTCAGTGAACGATGTAGTTCCTTTGAGCTGAAAAGTGACTGCCCTTACCTGAAACGAAGTCTTGCTTGTAGGGAGACTCAGAGCCTGAGATTTAACTCCATTTCTGAATTGAAACACACAGCTCAGTTCTCATCCATGGATCACACTCTGCTTTAGAGCGAGAAGCACGCTCTTGCTTTCTACAGTCTCTAAGACAGCAGGAAACGTGAGTGTGCCCAGAACAAAAGAACGGTGTTTCCTACACATAAGGACAATATGTAATCCAAATCTTCTTCTGAAACTGATAGAATGCACTGGTCCTCTAACATCCAATGCTTGTCTGTTAAGATGAGAAACGTGTGAGCTTCGTGAAAGATGTAGTTCGTTTGAGCAGAAAAGTGACTGCCCTTACCTGAAAAGAAGTCTTGCTTGTAGGAAGACTCAGAGCATGGGATTTAACTCCATTTCTGAAGTGAAACACACAGCAGTGTTCGCATCCATTGATCACACTCTGCTTTAGAACAAGAAGCACGCTCTTGCTTTCTAGATTCTCTAATAGAGCAGGAAATCTGAGTGTGCCCAGAACAAAAGAAGGGTGTTTCCTACACAAATGGACCATATGTAGTCCAAATCTGCTTCTGAAACTGATACAAAGCACTGACCATCTTACATCCAATGCTTGTCAGTTAAGATGAGAAACGTGTGAGCTTCGTGAAATATGTAGTTCGTTTAAGCAGAAAAGTGACTGCCCTCACGTGAATTGAAGTCTTGCTTGTAGGAAGACTCAGAGCCTGGGATTTAACTCCATTTCTGAAGTAAAACACACAGCAGTGTAATCATCCATTGATCACACTCTGCTTTAGAACAAGAAGCACGCTCTTGCTTTCTAGATTCTCTAAGACAGCAGGAAACGTGAGTGTGCTGAGAACAAAAGAACGGTGTTTCCTACACTTACAGACATTATATAGTCCAACTCTGCATCTGAAACTGATACAAAGCATTGGTCCTCTAAAATCCAATGCTTGTCTGTTAAAATGAGAAACGTGTGAGCTTCGTGAATGATGTAGTTCGTTTGAGCTGAAAAGTGACTGCCCTTACCTGAAACGAAGTCTTGCCTGTAGGAAGACACAGAGTCTGGGATTTAACTCCATTTCTGAAGGAAAACATACAGCATAGTTCTCATCCATGGATCACACTCTGCTTTAGAGCAAGAAGCACGCTCTTGCTTTCTAGATTCTCTAATATAGCAGGAAATCTGAGTGTGCCCAGAACAAAAGAACGGTGTTTCCTACACATACAACCATATGTAGTCCAAATCTGCTTCTGAAACTGATACAAAGCACTGACCCTCTAACATCCAATGCTTGTCAGTTAAGATGAGAAACGTGTTAGCTTTGTGAACCATGTAGTTCGTTTGAGCAGAAAACTGACTGCCCTTACATGAAATGAAGTCTTGCTTGTAGGAAGACACAGAGCCTGGGATTTAACTCCTTTTCTGAAGGGAAACACACAGCTTAGTTCTCATCCATGGATCACACTCTGCTTTAGAGCTAGAAGCACGCTCTTGCTTTCTACAGTCTCTAAGACAGCAGGAAACGTGAGTGTTCTGAGAACAAAAGAAGGGTGTTTCCTACATATATGGACCATATGTAGTCCAAATCTGCTTCTGAAACTGATAGAATGCACTGGTCCTCTAACATGCAATGCTTGTCTGTTAAGATGAGAAACGTGTGAGCTTCGTTTACGATGTAGTTCGTTTGAGCAGAAAAGTGACTGCCCTTAAATGAATTGAAGTCTTGCTTTTAGGAAGACTCAGAGCCTGGGATTTAACTCCATTTCTGAAGTAAAACACACAGCAGTGTAATCATCCATTGATCACACTCTGCTTTAGAACAAGAAGCATGCTCTTGCTATCTACATTCTCTAAGACAGCAGGAAACGTGAGTGTTCTGAGAACAAAAGAACGGTGTTTCCTACACTTACGGACATTATATAGTCCAACTCTGCATCTGAAACTGATACAAAGCACTGGTCCTCTAAAATCCAATGCTTGTCAATTAAGATGAGAATAGTTTGAGCTTCGTGAACAATGTAGTTCGTTTGAGCAGAAAAGTGACTGCCCTTACCTGAAACGAAGTCTTGCTTGTAGGGAGACTCAGAGCATGGGATTTAACTCCATTTCTGAAGTGAAACACACAGCATTGTCTCATTCATTGATCACACTCTGCTTTAGAACAAGAAGCACACTCTTGCTTTCTAGAGTCTCTAAGACAGCAGGAAACGTGAGTGTGCTGAGAACAAAAGAACGGTGTTTCCTACAAATACAGACCATATCTAGTCCAACTCTGCTTCTGAAACTGATACAAAGGACTGGTCCTCTACTATCCAATGCTTGTCTGTTAAGATGAGAAACGTGTGACCTCAGTGAACGATGTAGTTCCTTTGAGCTGAAAAGTGACTGCCCTTACCTGAAATGAAGTCTTGCTTGTAGGAAGACTCAGAGCCTGAGATTTAACTCCATTTCTGAAGTGAAACACACAGCATAGTTCTCATCCATGGATCACACTCCGCTTTAGAGCGAGAAGCACACTCTTGCTTTATAAAGTCTCTAATACAGCAGGAAATCTGAGTGTGCACAGAACAAAAGAACGGTGTTTCCTACACATAAGGACAATAGGTAATCCAAATCTTCTTCTGAAACTGATAGAATGCACTGGTCCTCTAACATCCAATCCTTCTCTGTTAAGATGAGAAACGTGTGAGCTTCGTGAAAGATGTAGTTCTTTTGAGCAGAAAAGTGACTGCCCTTTCCTGAAATGAAGTCTTGCTTGTAGGAAGACTCAGAGCATGGGATTTAACTCCATTTCTGAAGTGAAACACACAGCAGTGTTCTCATCCATTGATCACACTCTGCTTTAGAACAAGAAGCACGATCGTGCTTTCTAGAGTCTCTAAGACAGCAGGAAACGTGAGTTTGCTGAGAACAAAAGAACAGTGTTTCCTACACATACGTACCATATCTAGTCCAACTCTGCTTCTGAAACTGATACAAAGCACTGGTCCGCTAACATCCAATGTTTGTCTGTTAAGATGAGAAACGTGTGAGCTCCGTGAACTATGTAGTTCGTTTGAGCTGAAAAGTGACTGCCCTTACCTGAAACGAAGTCTTTCTTGTAGGAAGACACAGAGCCTGGGATTCAACTCCTTTTCTGAAGGGAAACACACAGCATAGTTCTCATCCATGGACCACACTCTGCTTTAGAGCAACAAGCATGCTCTTGCTTTCTACATTCTCTAAGACAGCAGGAAACGTGAGTGTGCTGAGAACAAAAGAACGGTGTTTCCTACACATACATACCATATCTAGTCCAACTCTGCTTCTGAAAGTGATACAAAGCACTGGTCCTCTATCATCCAATGCTTGTCAGTTAAGAGGAGAAACGTGTGAGCTTAGTGAATGATGTAGTTCCTTTGAACTGAAAAGAGACTGCCCTTACCTGAAACGAAGTCTTGCTTGTAGTAAGACACAGAGCCTGGGATTTAAGTCCATTTCTGAAGTGGAACACACAGCATAGTTTTCATCCATGGATCACACTCTGCTTTAGAGCGAGAAGCACACTCTTGCTTTATAGAGTCTCTAATACAGCAGGAAATCTGAGTGTGCCCAGAACAAAAGAACGGTGTTTCCTACACATAAGGACTATATGTAATCCAAATCTTCTTCTGAAACTGATAGAATGCACTGGTCCTCTAACATCCAATGCTTGTCAGTTAAGATGAGAAACGTGTGAGCTCAGTGAATGATGTAGGACCTTTGAACTGAAAAGAGACTGCCCTTACCTGAAACGAAGACTTGCTTGTAGTAAGACACAGAGCCTGGGATTTAAGTCCATTTCTGAAGGGAAACACACAGCATAGTTCTCATCCATGATTCACACTCTGCTTTAGAGCAAGAAGCACGCTCTTGCTTTCTAGATTCTCTAATACTGCAGGAAATCTGAGTGTCCCCAGAACAAAAGAACGGTGTTTCCTACACATACGGACTATATGTAGTCCAAATCTTCTTCTGAAACTGATACAATGCAGTGGTCCTCTAACATCCAATGGTTGTCAGTTAAGATGAGAAACGTGTGAGCTTCCTGAAGGATGTAGTTCCTTTGAGCAGAAAAGTGACTGCCCTTACCTGAAATGAAGTCTTGCTTGTAGGGAGACTCAAGCATGGGATTTAACTCCATTTCTGAAGTTAAATACACAGCATTGTCTCATCCTTTGATCACACTCTGCTTTAGAAAAAGAAGCACGCTCTTGCTTTCTAGAGTCTCTAAGACAGCAGGAAACGTGAGTGTGCTGAGAAGAAAACAACAGTGTTTCCTACACATACGGACCATATCTAGTCCAACTCTGCTTCTGAAACTGATACAAAGCACTGGTCCTCTAACATCCAATGCTTGTCAGTTAAGAGGAGAAACGTGTGAGCTTAGTGAATGATGTAGTTCCTTTGAACTGAAAAGTGACTGCCCTTACCTGAAACGAAGTCTTGCTTGTAGGAAGACTCAGAGCCTGAGATTTAACTTCATTTCTGAAGTGGAACACACAGCATAGTTCTCAACCATTGATCACACTCTGCTTTAGAGCAAGAAGCACATTCGTGCTTTATAGAGTCTCTAATACAGCAGGAAATCTGAGTGTGCCCAGAACAAAAGAACGGTGTTTCCTACACATAAGGACAATATGTAATCCAAATCTTCTTCTGAAACTGATAGAATGCACTGGTCCTCTAACATCCAATGCTTGTCAGTTAAGATGGGAAACGTGTGAGCTCAGTGAATGATGTAGTTCCTTTGAACTGAAAAGAGACTGCCCTTACCTGAAACGAAGTCTTGCTTGTAGTAAGACACAGAGCCTGGGATTTAAGTCCATTTCTGAAGGGAAACACACAGCATAGTTCTCATCCATGGATCACACTCTGCTTTAGAGCAAGAAGCACGCTCTTGCAATCTAAACTCTCTAAGACAGCAGGAAACGTGAGTGTGCTGAGGACAAAAGAACGGTGTTTCCTACACATACGGACGATATCTAGTTCAACTCTTCTTCTGAAACTGATACAAAGCACTGGTCCTCTAACATCCAATGCTTGTCATTTAAGATGAGAAACGTTTGAGCTTCATGAACGATGTAGTTCGTTTGAGCAGAAAAGTGACTGCCCTTACCTGAAACGAAGTCTTGCCTGTAGGAAGACACAGAGCCTGGGATTTAAGTCCATTTCTGAAGGGAAACACACAGCATAGTTCTCATCCGTGGATCAGACTCTGCTTTAGAGCAAGACTCACGCTCTTGCTTTCTAGATTCTCTAATATAGCAGGAAACGTGAGTGTGCTGAGAAGAAAAGAACGGTGTTTCCTACAAATACGGACCATATCTAGTCCAACTCTGCTTCTGAAACTGATAGAAAGGACTGGTCCTCTAACATCCAATGCTTGTCTGTTAAGATGAGAAACGTGTGAGCTCAGTGAACGATGTAGTTCCTTTGAGCTGAAAAGTGACTGCCCTTACCTGAAACGAAGTCTTGCTTGTAGGAAGACTCAGAGCCTGAGATTTAACTCCATTTCTGAATTGAAACACACAGCTCAGTTCTCATCCATGGATCACACTCTGCTTTAGAGCGAGAAGCACACTCTTGCTTTATAGAGTCTCTAATACAGCAGGAAATCTGAGTGTGCCCAGAACAAAAGAACGGTGTTTCCTACACATAAGGACAATATGTAATCCAAATCTTCTTCTGAAACTGATAGAATGCACTGGTCCTCTAACATCCAATGCTTGTCTGTTAAGATGAGAAACGTGTGAGCTTCGTGAAAGATGTAGTTCGTTTGAGCAGAAAAGTGACTGCCCTTACCTGAAAAGAAGTCTTGCTTGTAGGAAGACTCAGAGCATGGGATTTAACTCCATTTCTGAAGTGAAACACACAGCAGTGTTCGCATCCATTGATCACACTCTGCTTTAGTACTAGAAGCACCATCATGCTTTCTAGAGTCTCTAAGACAGCAGGAAACGTGAGTTTGCTGAGAACAAAAGAACGGTGTTTCCTACACATACGGACCATATCTAGTCCAACTCTGCTTCTGAAACTGATACAAAGCACTGGTCCGCTAACATCCAATGCTTGTCTGTTAAGATGAGAAACGTGTGAGCTCCGTGAACTATGTAGTTCGTTTGAGCTGAAAAGTGACTGCCCTTACCTGAAACGAAGTCTTGCTTGTAGGAAGACACAGACCCTGGGATTTAACTCCTTTTCTGAAGGGAAACACACAGCATAGTTCTCATCCATGGATCACACTCTGCTTTAGAGCGAGAAGCACACTCTTGCTTTCTAGATTCTCTAATAGAGCAGGAAATCTGAGTGTGCCCAGAACAAAAGAAGGGTGTTTCCTACACAAATGGACCATATGTAGTCCAAATCTGCTTCTGAAACTGATACAAAGCACTGACCATCTTACATCCAATGCTTGTCAGTTAAGATGAGAAACGTGTGAGCTTCGTGAAATATGTAGTTCGTTTAAGCAGAAAAGTGACTGCCCTCACGTGAATTGAAGTCTTGCTTGTAGGAAGACTCAGAGCCTGGGATTTAACTCCATTTCTGAAGTAAAACACACAGCAGTGTAATCATCCATTGATCACACTCTGCTTTAGAACAAGAAGCACGCTCTTGCTTTCTAGATTCTCTAAGACAGCAGGAAACGTGAGTGTGCTGAGAACAAAAGAACGGTGTTTCCTACACTTACAGACATTATATAGTCCAACTCTGCATCTGAAACTGATACAAAGCATTGGTCCTCTAAAATCCAATGCTTGTCTGTTAAAATGAGAAACGTGTGAGCTTCGTGAATGATGTAGTTCGTTTGAGCTGAAAAGTGACTGCCCTTACCTGAAACAAAGTCTTGCCTGTAGGAAGACACAGAGTCTGGAATTTAACTCCATTTCTGAAGGAAAACATACAGCATAGTTCTCATCCAAGGATCACACTCTGCTTTAGAGCAAGAAGCACGCTCTTGCTTTCTAGATTCTCTAATATAGCAGGAAATCTGAGTGTGCCCAGAACAAAAGAACGGTGTTTCCTACACATACGAACCATATGTAGTCCAAATCTGCTTCTGAAACTGATACAAAGCACTGACCCTCTAACATCCAATGCTTGTCAGTTAAGATGAGAAACGTGTTAGCTTTGTGAACCATGTAGTTCGTTTGAGCAGAAAACTGACTGCCCTTACATGAAATGAAGTCTTGCTTGTAGGAAGACACAGAGCCTGGGATTTAACTCCTTTTCTGAAGGGAAACACACAGCTTAGTTCTCATCCATGGATCACACTCTGCTTTAGAGCTAGAAGCACGCTCTTGCTTTCTACAGTCTCTAAGACAGCAGGAAACGTGAGTGTTCTGAGAACAAAAGAAGGGTGTTTCCTACATATATGGACCATATGTAGTCCAAATCTGCTTCTGAAACTGATAGAATGCACTGGTCCTCTAACATGCAATGCTTGTCTGTTAAGATGAGAAACGTGTGAGCTCAGTGAACGATGTAGTTCCTTTGAGCTGAAAAGTGACTGCCCTTACCTGAAACGAAGTCTTGCTTGTAGGGAGACTCAGAGCCTGAGATTTAACTCCATTTCTGAATTGAAACACACAGCTCAGTTCTCATCCATGGATCACACTCTGCTTTAGAGCGAGAAGCACGCTCTTGCTTTCTACAGTCTCTAAGACAGCAGGAAACGTGAGTGTGCCCAGAACAAAAGAACGGTGTTTCCTACACATAAGGACAATATGTAATCCAAATCTTCTTCTGAAACTGATAGAATGCACTGGTCCTCTAACATCCAATGCTTGTCTGTTAAGATGAGAAACGTGTGAGCTTCGTGAAAGATGTAGTTCGTTTGAGCAGAAAAGTGACTGCCCTTACCTGAAAAGAAGTCTTGCTTGTAGGAAGACTCAGAGCATGGGATTTAAGTCCATTTCTGAAGGCAAACACACAGCATAGTTCTCATCCATGGATCACACTCTGCTTTAGAGCGAGAAGCACAGTCTTGCTTTCTAGAGTCTCTAATACAGCAGGAAATCTGATTGTGCCCAGAACAAAAGAAGGGTGTTTCCTACACAAATGGACCATATGTAGTCCAAATCTGCTTCTGAAACTGATACAAAGCACTGACCATCTTACATCCAATGCTTGTCAGTTAAGATGCGAAACGTGTGAGCTTCGTGAAATATGTAGTTCGTTTGAGCAGAAAAGTGACTGCCCTCTCGTGAATTGAATTCTTGCTTGTAGGAAGACTCAGAGCCTGGGATTTAACTCCATTTCTGAAGTAAAACACACAGCAGTGTAATCATCCTTTGATCACACTCTGCTTTAGAACAAGAAGCACGCTCTTGCTTTCTAGATTCTCTAAGACAGCAGGAAACGTGAGTGTGCTGAGAAAAAAAGAATGGTGTTTCCTACACTTATAGACATTATATAGTCCAACACTGCATCTGAAACTGATACAAAGCATTGGTCCTCTAAAATCCAATGCTTGTCTGTTAAGATGAGAAACGTGTGAGCTTCGTGAATGATGTAGTTCGTTTGAGCTGAAAAGTGACTGCCCTTACCTGAAACGAAGTCTTAACTGTAGGAAGACACAGAGTCTGGGATTTAACTCCATTTCTGATGGGAAACATACAGCATAGTTCTCATCAATTGATCACACTCTGCTTTAGAGCAAGAAGCACGCTCTTGCTTTCTAGATTCTCTAATATAGCATGAAATCTGAGTGTGCCCAGAACAAAAGAACGGTGTTTCCTACACATACAGATCATATGTAGTCCAAATCTGCTTCTAAAACTGATACAAAGCACTGACCCTCTAACATCCAATGCTTGTCAGTTAAGATGAGAAACGTGTGAGCTTTGTGAAGGATGTAGTTCGTTTGAGCAGAAAACTGATTGCCCTTACCTGAAATGAAGTCTTGCTTGTAGGAAGACACAGAGCCTGGGATTTAACTCCTTTTCTGAAGGGAAACACACAGCTTAGTTCTCTTCCATGGATCACACTCTGCTTTAGAGCGAGTAGCACGCTCTTGCTTTCTACAGTCTCTAAGACAGCAGGAAACGTGAGTGTGCTGAGAACAAAAGAACGGTGTTTCCTACACTTACAGACCATATCTAGTCCAACTCTGCTTCTGAAAGTGATACAAAGCACTGGTCCTCTAACATCCAATGCTTGTCAGTTAAGATTAGAAACGTGTGAGCTTAGTGAATGATGTAATTCCTTTGAACTGAAAAGTGACTGCCCTTACCTGATACGAAGTCTTGCTTGTAGTAAGACACAGAGCCTGGGATTTAAGTCCATTTCTGAAGGGAAACACACAGCATAGTTCTCATCCATGGATCACACTCTGCTTTAGAGCGAGAAGCACACTCTTGCTTTCTAGAGTCTCTAATACAGCAGGAAATCTGAGTGTACCCAGAACAAAAGATCGGTGTTTCCTACACAAATGGACCATATGTAGTCCAAATCTGCTTCTGAAACTGATACAAAGCACTGGCCATCTTACATCCAATGCTTCTCAGTTAAGATGAGAAACGTGTGAGCTTCGTGAAATATGTAGTTCGTTTGAGCAGAAAAGTGACTGCCCTCACGTGAATTGAATTCTTGCTTGTAGGAAGACTCAGAGCCTGGGATTTAACTCCATTTCTGAAGTAAAACACACAGCAGTGTAATCATCCATTGATCACACTCTGCTTTAGAACAAGAAGCACGCTCTTGCTTTCTAGATTCTCTAAGACAGCAGGAAACTTGAGTGTGCTGAGGACAAAAGAACGGTGTTTCCTACACTTACAGACATTATATAGTCCAATTCTTCATCTGAAACTGATACAAAGCATTGGTCCTCTAAAATCCAATGCTTGTCTGTTAAGATGAGAAACGTGTGAGCTTCGTGAATGATGTAGTTCGTTTGAGCTGAAAAGTGACTGCCCTTACCTGAAACGAAGTCTTGCCTGTAGGAAGACACAGAGTCTGGGATTTAAGTCCATTTCTGAAGGGAAATACACAGCATAGTTCTCATCCATGGATCACACTCTGCTTTAGAGCAAGAAACACGCTCTTGCATTCTAAAGTCTCTAAGACAGCAGGAAACGTGAGTGTGCTGAGGACAAAAGAACGGTGTTTCCTACACATACGGACGATATCTAGTCCAACTCTTCTTCTGAAACTGATACAAAGCACTGACACTCTAACATCCAATGCTTGTCATTTAAGATGAGAAACGTTTGAGCTTCATGAACGATGTAGTTCGTTTGAGCAGAAAAGTGACTGCCCTTACCTGAAACGAAGTCTTGCCTGTAGGAAGACACAGAGCCTGGGATTTAAGTCCATTTCTGAAGGGAAACACACAGCATAGTTCTCATCCGTGGATCAGACTCTGCTTTAGAGCAAGACTCACGCTCTTGCTTTCTAGATTCTCTAATATAGCAGGAAACGTGAGTGTGCTGAGAAGAAAAGAACGGTGTTTCCTACAAATACGGACCATATCTAGTCCAACTCTGCTTCTGAAACTGATAGAAAGGACTGGTCCTCTAACATCCAATGCTTGTCTGTTAAGATGAGAAACGTGTGAGCTCAGTGAACGATGTAGTTCCTTTGAGCTGAAAAGTGACTGCCCTTACCTGAAACGAAGTCTTGCTTGTAGGAAGACTCAGAGCCTGAGATTTAACTCCATTTCTGAATTGAAACACACAGCTCAGTTCTCATCCATGGATCACACTCTGCTTTAGAGCGAGAAGCACACTCTTGCTTTATAGAGTCTCTAATACAGCAGGAAATCTGAGTGTGCCCAGAACAAAAGAACGGTGTTTCCTACACATAAGGACAATATGTAATCCAAATCTTCTTCTGAAACTGATAGAATGCACTGGTCCTCTAACATCCAATGCTTGTCTGTTAAGATGAGAAACGTGTGAGCTTCGTGAAAGATGTAGTTCGTTTGAGCAGAAAAGTGACTGCCCTTACCTGAAAAGAAGTCTTGCTTGTAGGAAGACTCAGAGCATGGGATTTAACTCCATTTCTGAAGTGAAACACACAGCAGTGTTCGCATCCATTGATCACACTCTGCTTTAGTACTAGAAGCACCATCATGCTTTCTAGAGTCTCTAAGACAGCAGGAAACGTGAGTTTGCTGAGAACAAAAGAACGGTGTTTCCTACACATACGGACCATATCTAGTCCAACTCTGCTTCTGAAACTGATACAAAGCACTGGTCCGCTAACATCCAATGCTTGTCTGTTAAGATGAGAAACGTGTGAGCTCCGTGAACTATGTAGTTCGTTTGAGCTGAAAAGTGACTGCCCTTACCTGAAACGAAGTCTTGCTTGTAGGAAGACACAGACCCTGGGATTTAACTCCTTTTCTGAAGGGAAACACACAGCATAGTTCTCATCCATGGATCACACTCTGCTTTAGAGCGAGAAGCACACTCTTGCTTTCTAGATTCTCTAATAGAGCAGGAAATCTGAGTGTGCCCAGAACAAAAGAAGGGTGTTTCCTACACAAATGGACCATATGTAGTCCAAATCTGCTTCTGAAACTGATACAAAGCACTGACCATCTTACATCCAATGCTTGTCAGTTAAGATGAGAAACGTGTGAGCTTCGTGAAATATGTAGTTCGTTTAAGCAGAAAAGTGACTGCCCTCACGTGAATTGAAGTCTTGCTTGTAGGAAGACTCAGAGCCTGGGATTTAACTCCATTTCTGAAGTAAAACACACAGCAGTGTAATCATCCATTGATCACACTCTGCTTTAGAACAAGAAGCACGCTCTTGCTTTCTAGATTCTCTAAGACAGCAGGAAACGTGAGTGTGCTGAGAACAAAAGAACGGTGTTTCCTACACTTACAGACATTATATAGTCCAACTCTGCATCTGAAACTGATACAAAGCATTGGTCCTCTAAAATCCAATGCTTGTCTGTTAAAATGAGAAACGTGTGAGCTTCGTGAATGATGTAGTTCGTTTGAGCTGAAAAGTGACTGCCCTTACCTGAAACAAAGTCTTGCCTGTAGGAAGACACAGAGTCTGGAATTTAACTCCATTTCTGAAGGAAAACATACAGCATAGTTCTCATCCAAGGATCACACTCTGCTTTAGAGCAAGAAGCACGCTCTTGCTTTCTAGATTCTCTAATATAGCAGGAAATCTGAGTGTGCCCAGAACAAAAGAACGGTGTTTCCTACACATACGAACCATATGTAGTCCAAATCTGCTTCTGAAACTGATACAAAGCACTGACCCTCTAACATCCAATGCTTGTCAGTTAAGATGAGAAACGTGTTAGCTTTGTGAACCATGTAGTTCGTTTGAGCAGAAAACTGACTGCCCTTACATGAAATGAAGTCTTGCTTGTAGGAAGACACAGAGCCTGGGATTTAACTCCTTTTCTGAAGGGAAACACACAGCTTAGTTCTCATCCATGGATCACACTCTGCTTTAGAGCTAGAAGCACGCTCTTGCTTTCTACAGTCTCTAAGACAGCAGGAAACGTGAGTGTTCTGAGAACAAAAGAAGGGTGTTTCCTACATATATGGACCATATGTAGTCCAAATCTGCTTCTGAAACTGATAGAATGCACTGGTCCTCTAACATGCAATGCTTGTCTGTTAAGATGAGAAACGTGTGAGCTCAGTGAACGATGTAGTTCCTTTGAGCTGAAAAGTGACTGCCCTTACCTGAAACGAAGTCTTGCTTGTAGGGAGACTCAGAGCCTGAGATTTAACTCCATTTCTGAATTGAAACACACAGCTCAGTTCTCATCCATGGATCACACTCTGCTTTAGAGCGAGAAGCACGCTCTTGCTTTCTACAGTCTCTAAGACAGCAGGAAACGTGAGTGTGCCCAGAACAAAAGAACGGTGTTTCCTACACATAAGGACAATATGTAATCCAAATCTTCTTCTGAAACTGATAGAATGCACTGGTCCTCTAACATCCAATGCTTGTCTGTTAAGATGAGAAACGTGTGAGCTTCGTGAAAGATGTAGTTCGTTTGAGCAGAAAAGTGACTGCCCTTACCTGAAAAGAAGTCTTGCTTGTAGGAAGACTCAGAGCATGGGATTTAAGTCCATTTCTGAAGGCAAACACACAGCATAGTTCTCATCCATGGATCACACTCTGCTTTAGAGCGAGAAGCACAGTCTTGCTTTCTAGAGTCTCTAATACAGCAGGAAATCTGATTGTGCCCAGAACAAAAGAAGGGTGTTTCCTACACAAATGGACCATATGTAGTCCAAATCTGCTTCTGAAACTGATACAAAGCACTGACCATCTTACATCCAATGCTTGTCAGTTAAGATGCGAAACGTGTGAGCTTCGTGAAATATGTAGTTCGTTTGAGCAGAAAAGTGACTGCCCTCTCGTGAATTGAATTCTTGCTTGTAGGAAGACTCAGAGCCTGGGATTTAACTCCATTTCTGAAGTAAAACACACAGCAGTGTAATCATCCTTTGATCACACTCTGCTTTAGAACAAGAAGCACGCTCTTGCTTTCTAGATTCTCTAAGACAGCAGGAAACGTGAGTGTGCTGAGAAAAAAAGAATGGTGTTTCCTACACTTATAGACATTATATAGTCCAACACTGCATCTGAAACTGATACAAAGCATTGGTCCTCTAAAATCCAATGCTTGTCTGTTAAGATGAGAAACGTGTGAGCTTCGTGAATGATGTAGTTCGTTTGAGCTGAAAAGTGACTGCCCTTACCTGAAACGAAGTCTTAACTGTAGGAAGACACAGAGTCTGGGATTTAACTCCATTTCTGATGGGAAACATACAGCATAGTTCTCAT
Organism: Onychomys leucogaster; assembly: GCA_949786385.1. Classification (NCBI taxonomy): domain Eukaryota; kingdom Metazoa; phylum Chordata; class Mammalia; order Rodentia; family Cricetidae; genus Onychomys; species Onychomys leucogaster. The sequence goes on from CATKUP010000172.1 coordinate 1,039,854, forward strand.
CAATTGATCACACTCTGCTTTAGAGCAAGAAGCACGCTCTTGCTTTCTAGATTCTCTAATATAGCATGAAATCTGAGTGTGCCCAGAACAAAAGAACGGTGTTTCCTACACATACAGATCATATGTAGTCCAAATCTGCTTCTAAAACTGATACAAAGCACTGACCCTCTAACATCCAATGCTTGTCAGTTAAGATGAGAAACGTGTGAGCTTTGTGAAGGATGTAGTTCGTTTGAGCAGAAAACTGATTGCCCTTACCTGAAATGAAGTCTTGCTTGTAGGAAGACACAGAGCCTGGGATTTAACTCCTTTTCTGAAGGGAAACACACAGCTTAGTTCTCTTCCATGGATCACACTCTGCTTTAGAGCGAGTAGCACGCTCTTGCTTTCTACAGTCTCTAAGACAGCAGGAAACGTGAGTGTGCTGAGAACAAAAGAACGGTGTTTCCTACACTTACAGACCATATCTAGTCCAACTCTGCTTCTGAAAGTGATACAAAGCACTGGTCCTCTAACATCCAATGCTTGTCAGTTAAGATTAGAAACGTGTGAGCTTAGTGAATGATGTAATTCCTTTGAACTGAAAAGTGACTGCCCTTACCTGATACGAAGTCTTGCTTGTAGTAAGACACAGAGCCTGGGATTTAAGTCCATTTCTGAAGGGAAACACACAGCATAGTTCTCATCCATGGATCACACTCTGCTTTAGAGCGAGAAGCACACTCTTGCTTTCTAGAGTCTCTAATACAGCAGGAAATCTGAGTGTACCCAGAACAAAAGATCGGTGTTTCCTACACAAATGGACCATATGTAGTCCAAATCTGCTTCTGAAACTGATACAAAGCACTGGCCATCTTACATCCAATGCTTCTCAGTTAAGATGAGAAACGTGTGAGCTTCGTGAAATATGTAGTTCGTTTGAGCAGAAAAGTGACTGCCCTCACGTGAATTGAATTCTTGCTTGTAGGAAGACTCAGAGCCTGGGATTTAACTCCATTTCTGAAGTAAAACACACAGCAGTGTAATCATCCATTGATCACACTCTGCTTTAGAACAAGAAGCACGCTCTTGCTTTCTAGATTCTCTAAGACAGCAGGAAACTTGAGTGTGCTGAGGACAAAAGAACGGTGTTTCCTACACTTACAGACATTATATAGTCCAATTCTTCATCTGAAACTGATACAAAGCATTGGTCCTCTAAAATCCAATGCTTGTCTGTTAAGATGAGAAACGTGTGAGCTTCGTGAATGATGTAGTTCGTTTGAGCTGAAAAGTGACTGCCCTTACCTGAAACGAAGTCTTGCCTGTAGGAAGACACAGAGTCTGGGATTTAAGTCCATTTCTGAAGGGAAATACACAGCATAGTTCTCATCCATGGATCACACTCTGCTTTAGAGCAAGAAACACGCTCTTGCATTCTAAAGTCTCTAAGACAGCAGGAAACGTGAGTGTGCTGAGGACAAAAGAACGGTGTTTCCTACACATACGGACGATATCTAGTCCAACTCTTCTTCTGAAACTGATACAAAGCACTGACACTCTAACATCCAATGCTTGTCATTTAAGATGAGAAACGTTTGAGCTTCATGAACGATGTAGTTCGTTTGAGCAGAAAAGTGACTGCCCTTACCTGAAACGAAGTCTTGCCTGTAGGAAGACACAGAGCCTGGGATTTAAGTCCATTTCTGAAGGGAAACACACAGCATAGTTCTCATCCGTGGATCAGACTCTGCTTTAGAGCAAGACTCACGCTCTTGCTTTCTAGATTCTCTAATATAGCAGGAAACGTGAGTGTGCTGAGAAGAAAAGAACGGTGTTTCCTACAAATACGGACCATATCTAGTCCAACTCTGCTTCTGAAACTGATAGAAAGGACTGGTCCTCTAACATCCAATGCTTGTCTGTTAAGATGAGAAACGTGTGAGCTCAGTGAACGATGTAGTTCCTTTGAGCTGAAAAGTGACTGCCCTTACCTGAAACGAAGTCTTGCTTGTAGGAAGACTCAGAGCCTGAGATTTAACTCCATTTCTGAATTGAAACACACAGCTCAGTTCTCATCCATGGATCACACTCTGCTTTAGAGCGAGAAGCACACTCTTGCTTTATAGAGTCTCTAATACAGCAGGAAATCTGAGTGTGCCCAGAACAAAAGAACGGTGTTTCCTACACATAAGGACAATATGTAATCCAAATCTTCTTCTGAAACTGATAGAATGCACTGGTCCTCTAACATCCAATGCTTGTCTGTTAAGATGAGAAACGTGTGAGCTTCGTGAAAGATGTAGTTCGTTTGAGCAGAAAAGTGACTGCCCTTACCTGAAAAGAAGTCTTGCTTGTAGGAAGACTCAGAGCATGGGATTTAACTCCATTTCTGAAGTGAAACACACAGCAGTGTTCGCATCCATTGATCACACTCTGCTTTAGTACTAGAAGCACCATCATGCTTTCTAGAGTCTCTAAGACAGCAGGAAACGTGAGTTTGCTGAGAACAAAAGAACGGTGTTTCCTACACATACGGACCATATCTAGTCCAACTCTGCTTCTGAAACTGATACAAAGCACTGGTCCGCTAACATCCAATGCTTGTCTGTTAAGATGAGAAACGTGTGAGCTCCGTGAACTATGTAGTTCGTTTGAGCTGAAAAGTGACTGCCCTTACCTGAAACGAAGTCTTGCTTGTAGGAAGACACAGACCCTGGGATTTAACTCCTTTTCTGAAGGGAAACACACAGCATAGTTCTCATCCATGGATCACACTCTGCTTTAGAGCGAGAAGCACACTCTTGCTTTCTAGATTCTCTAATAGAGCAGGAAATCTGAGTGTGCCCAGAACAAAAGAAGGGTGTTTCCTACACAAATGGACCATATGTAGTCCAAATCTGCTTCTGAAACTGATACAAAGCACTGACCATCTTACATCCAATGCTTGTCAGTTAAGATGAGAAACGTGTGAGCTTCGTGAAATATGTAGTTCGTTTAAGCAGAAAAGTGACTGCCCTCACGTGAATTGAAGTCTTGCTTGTAGGAAGACTCAGAGCCTGGGATTTAACTCCATTTCTGAAGTAAAACACACAGCAGTGTAATCATCCATTGATCACACTCTGCTTTAGAACAAGAAGCATGCTCTTGCTTTCTAGATTCTCTAAGACAGCAGGAAACGTGAGTGTGCTGAGAACAAAAGAACGGTGTTTCCTACACTTACAGACATTATATAGTCCAACTCTGCATCTGAAACTGATACAAAGCATTGGTCCTCTAAAATCCAATGCTTGTCTGTTAAAATGAGAAACGTGTGAGCTTCGTGAATGATGTAGTTCGTTTGAGCTAAAAAGTGACTGCCCTTACCTGAAACGAAGTCTTGCCTGTAGGAAGACACAGAGTCTGGGATTTAACTCCATTTCTGAAGGAAAACATACAGCATAGTTCTCATCCATGGATCACACTCTGCTTTAGAGCAAGAAGCACGCTCTTGCTTTCTAGATTCTCTAATATAGCAGGAAATCTGAGTGTGCCCAGAACAAAAGAACGGTGTTTCCTACACATACGAACCATATGTAGTCCAAATCTGCTTCTGAAACTGATACAAAGCACTGACCCTCTAACATCCAATGCTTGTCAGTTAAGATGAGAAACGTGTTAGCTTTGTGAACCATGTAGTTCGTTTGAGCAGAAAACTGACTGCCCTTACATGAAATGAAGTCTTGCTTGTAGGAAGACACAGAGCCTGGGATTTAACTCCTTTTCTGAAGGGAAACACACAGCTTAGTTCTCATCCATGGATCACACTCTGCTTTAGAGCTAGAAGCACGCTCTTGCTTTCTACAGTCTCTAAGACAGCAGGAAACGTGAGTGTTCTGAGAACAAAAGAAGGGTGTTTCCTACATATATGGACCATATGTAGTCCAAATCTGCTTCTGAAACTGATAGAATGCACTGGTCCTCTAACATGCAATGCTTGTCTGTTAAGATGAGAAACGTGTGAGCTTCGTTTACGATGTAGTTCGTTTGAGCAGAAAAGTGACTGCCCTTAAATGAATTGAAGTCTTGCTTTTAGGAAGACTCAGAGCCTGGGATTTAACTCCATTTCTGAAGTAAAACACACAGCAGTGTAATCATCCATTGATCACACTCTGCTTTAGAACAAGAAGCATGCTCTTGCTATCTACATTCTCTAAGACAGCAGGAAACGTGAGTGTTCTGAGAACAAAAGAACGGTGTTTCCTACACTTACGGACATTATATAGTCCAACTCTGCATCTGAAACTGATACAAAGCACTGGTCCTCTAAAATCCAATTCTTGTCTGTTAAGATGAGAAACGTGTGAGCTCCGTGAATGATGTAGTTCGTTTGAGCTGAAAAGTGACTGCCCTTACCTGAAACGAAGTCTTGCCTGTAGGAAGACACAGAGTCTGGGATTTAACTCCATTTCTGAAGGGAAACATACAGCATAGTTCTCATCAATGGATCACACTCTGCCCTAGAGCAAGAAGCACGCTCTTGCTTTCTAAAATCTCTAAGACAGCATGAAACGTGAGTGTGCCCAGAACAAAAGATCGGTGTTTCCTACACATATGGACCATATGTAGTCCAAATCTGCTTCTGAAACTGATACAAAGCAATGGTCCTCTAACATCCAATGCTTGTCAATTAAGATGAGAAAAGTTTGAGCTTCGTGAACAATGTAGTTCGTTTGAGCAGAAAAGTGACTGCCCTTACCTGAAACGAAGTCTTGCTTGTAGGGAGACTCAGAGCATGGGATTTAACTCCATTTCTGAAGTGAAACACACAGCATTGTCTCATTCATTGATCACACTCTGCTTTAGAACAAGAAGCACGCTCTTGCTTTATAAAATCTCTAAGACAGCAGGAAACGTGAGTGTGCTGAGAACAAAAGAACGGTGTTTCCTACACTTACGGACATTATATAGTCCAACTCTGCATCTGAAACTGATACAAAGCACTGGTCCTCTAAAATCCAATGCTTGTCTGTTAAGATGAGAAACGTGTGAGCTTCGTGAATGATGTAGTTCGTTTGAGGTGAAAAGTGACTGCCCTTACCTGAAACGAAATCTTGCCTGTAGGAAGACACAGAGTCTGGGATTTAACTCCATTACTGAAGGGAAACATACAGCATAGTTCTCATCAATGGATCACACTCTGCTTTAGAGCAAGAAGCACGCTCTTGCTTTCTAAAGTCTCTAAGACAGCAGGAAACGTGAGTGTGCTGAGAACAAAAGAACGGTGTTTCCTACACATACGGACCATATCTAGTCCAACTCTTCTTCTGAAACTGATACAAAGCACTGGTCCTCTAACATCCAAAGCTTCTCAATTAAGATGAGAAACGTGTGAGCTTAGTGAATGATGTAGTTCGTTTGAGCAGAAAAGTGACTGCCCTTACCTGAAACGAAGTCTTGCTTGTAGGAAGACTCAGAGCCTGGGAATTAAATCCATTTCTTATGTGAAACACAGAGCAGTGTTCTCATCCAAGGCTCACACTCTGCTTTAGAGTGAGAAGCACGCTCTTGCTTTCTAAAGTCTCTAAGATAGCAGGAAACATGAGTGTGCTGAGAACAAAATAACGGTGTTTCCTACACATAGGGACCATATCTAATCCAACTCTGCTTCTGAAACAGATACAAAGCACTGGTCCTATAACATCCAATGTTTGTCAGTTAAGATGAGAAACGTGTGAGCTTCGTGAAGGATGTAGTTCCTTTGAGCAGAAAAGTGACTGCCCATACGGAAACGAAGTCTTACTTGTAGGGAGACACAGAGCATGGGATTTAACTCCATTTCTGAAGTGAAACACACAGCAGTGTTCTCATCCATTGAACACACTCTGCGTTTGAACAAGAAGCATGCTCTTCTTTCTAGAGTCTCTAAGACAGCAGGAAACGTGAGTTTGCTGAGAACAAAAGAACGGTGTTTCATACACATACAGACCATATCTACTCGAACTATGCTTCTGAAACTGATACAAAGAACTGGTCCTCTAACATCCAGTGCTTGTCTGTTAAGATGAGAAACGTGTGAGCTTCGTGAAAGATGTAGTTCGTTTGAGCAGAAAAGTGACTGACCTTACCTGAAACGAATTCTTGCTTGTAGGAAGACTCAGAGCCTGGGATTTAACTCCATTTCGGAAGTGAAACACACAGTAGTGTTCTCATCCATTGATCACACTCTGCTTTAGAACAAGAAGCACGATCTTGCTTTCTAGTGTCTCTAAGACAGCAGGAAACGTGAGTTTGCTGAGAACAAATGAACGGTGTTTCCTACACATACGGACCATATCTAGTCCAACTCTGCTTCTGAAACTGATACAAAGCACTGGTCCTCTAACATCCAATGCTTGTCTGTTAAGATGAGAAACGTGTGAGCTCCGTGAACGATGTAGTTCGTTTTAGCAGAAAAGTGACTGCCCTTACCTGAAACGAAGTCTTGCTTGTAGGAAGACTCAGAGCCTGGGATTTAACTCCATTTCTGAAGTAAAACACACAGCATAGTTCTCATCCATGGATCACACTCTGCTTTAGAAAGAAGCACGCTCTTGCTTTCTAGGTTCTCTAAGACAACAGGAAACGTGAGTGTGCTGAGAACAAAAGAACGGTGTTTCCTACACATATGGACCATATCTAGTCGAACTCTGCTTCTGAAACTGATACAAAGCACTGGTCCTCTAACATCCAATGCTTGTCTGGTAAGATGAGAAATGTGTGAGCTCCGTGAATGATGTAGTTTGTTTTAGCTGAAAAGTGACTGCCCTTACCTGAAACGAAGTCTTTCTTGTAGGAAGACACAGAGCCTGGGATTTAACTCCTTTTCTGAAGGGAAACACACAGCATAGTTCTCATTGATGGATCACACTCTGCTTTAGAGCGAGAAGCACACTCTTGCTTTCTAGAGTCTCTAATACAGCAGGAAATCTGAGTGTGCCCAGAACAAAAGAAGGGTGTTTCCTACACATATGGACCATATGTAGTCCAAATCTGCTTCTGAAACTGATACAAAACACTGACCATCTTACATCCAATGCTTGTCAGTTAAGATGAGAAACGTGTGAGCTTCGTGAACGATGTAGTTCGTTTGAGCAGAAAAGTGACTGCCCTTACCTGAATTGAAGTCTTGGTTGTAGGAAGACTCAGAGCCTGGGATTTACCTCCATTTCTGAAGTAAAACACACAGCAGTGTAATCATCCATTGATCACACTGTGCTTTAGAACAAGAAGAACGCTCTTGCTTTCTAGAGTCTCTAAGACAGCAGGAAACGTGAGTTTGCTGAGAATAAAAGAACGGTGTTTCCTACACATACGGACCATATCTAGTCCAACTCTGCTTCTGAAACAGATACAAAGCACTGGTCCTCTAACATCCAATGCTTGTCAGTTAAGATGAGAAACGTGTGAGCTTCGTGAAAGATGTAGTTCGTTTGAGCAGAAAAGTGACTGCCCTTAACTGAAACGAAGTCTTGATTGTAGGAAGACTCAGAGCCTGGGATTTAACTCCATTTCTGAAGTGAAACACACAGCATAGTCTCATCCATGGAGCACAATCTGTTTTAGAGCGAGAAGCACGTTCTTGCTTTCTAGAGTCTCTAAGACAGCAGGAAACGTGAGTGTGACCAGAACAAAAGATCGGTGTTTCCTACACATACGGACTATATGTAATCAAAATCTTCTTCTGAAACTGATAGAATGCACTGGTCCTCTAACATCCAAAGCTTGTCAGTTAAGATGAGAAACGTGTGAGCTTCGTGAAAGATGTAGTTCGTTTGAGCAGAAAAGTGACTGACCTTACCTGAAACGAATTCTTGCTTGTAGGAAGACTCAGAGCCTGGGATTTAACTCCATTTCTGAAGTGAAACACACAGTAGTGTTCTCATCCATTGATCACACTCTGCTTTAGAACAAATAGCACGATCTTGCTTTCTAGTGTCTCTAAGACAGCAGGAAACGTGAGTTTGCTGAGAACAAAAGAACGGTGTTTCCTACACATACGGACCATATCTAGTCCAACTCTGCCTCTGAAACTGATACAAAGCACTGGTCCTCTAACATCCAATGCTTGTCTTTTAAGATGAGAAACGTGTGAGCTCCGTGAACGATGTAGTTCGTTTTAGCTGAAAAGTGACTGCCCTTACCTGAAACGAAGTCTTGCTTGTAGGAAGACTCAGAGCCTGGGATTTAACTCCGTTTCTGAAGGCAAACACACAGCATAGTTCTCATCCATGGATCACACTCTGCTTTAGAAAGAAGCACGCTCTTGCTTTCTAGATTCTCTAAGACAACAGGAAACGTGAGTGTGCTGAGAACAAAAGAACGGTGTTTCCTACACATACGGACCATATCTAGTCGAACTCTGCTTCTGAAACTGATACAAAGCACTGGTCCTCTAACATCCAATGCTTGTCTGTTAAGATGAGAAATGTGTGAGCTCCGTGAATGATGTAGTTGGTTTTAGCTGAAAAGTGACTGCCCTTACCTGAAACGAAGTCTTCCTTGTAGGAAGACACAGAGGCTGGGATTTAACTCCTTTTCTGAAGGGAAACACACAGCATAGTTCTCATCCATGGTTCACACTAAGCTTTAGAGTGAGAAGCACGGTCTTGCTTTCTACAGTCTCTAAGACAGCAGGAAACGTGAGTGTGCTGAGAACAAAAGAATGGTGTTTGCTACACATATGGACCATATGTAGTCCAAATCTGCTTCTGAAACTGATACAAAGCACTGACCATCTTACATCCAATGCTTTTAAGTTAAGATGAGAAACGTGTGAGCTTCGTGAACGATGTAGTTCGTTTGAGCAGAAAAGTGACTGCCCTTACCTGAATTGAAGTCTTGGTTGTAGGAAGACATAGAGCCTGGGATTTAACTACTTTTCTGAAGGGAAACACACAGCATAGTTCTCATCCATGGATCACACTCTGCTTTAGAGCGAGAAGCACACTCTTGCTTTCTAGGGTCTCTAATACAGCAGGAAATCTGAGTGTGCCCAGAACAAAGGAAGGGTGTTTCCTACACATATGGACCATATGTAGTCCAAATCTGCTTCTGACACTGAAAAAAAGCACTGACCATCTTACATCCAATGCTTGTCAGTTAAGATGAGAAACGTGTGAGCTTCGTGAATGATGTAGTTCGTTTGAGCAGAAAAGTGACTGCCCTTACCTGAAACGAAGTCTTGCTTGTAGGAAGACTCAGAGCCTGGGATTTAACTCCATTTCTGAAGTGAAACACACAGCAGTGTTCTCATCCATTGATAACACTATGCTTTAGAACAAGAAGCACGATCTTGCTTTCTAGAGTCTCTAAGACAGCAGGAAACGTGAGTTTGCTGAGAACAAAAGAACGGTGTTTCCTACACATATGGACCATATCTAGTCCAACTCTGCTTCTGAAACTGATACAAAGCACTGGTCCTCTAACATCCAATGCTTGTCTGTTAAGATGAGAAACGTGTGAGCTCTGTGAACGATGTAGTTCGTTTGAGCTGAAAAGTGACTGCCCTTACCTGAAACGAAGTCTTGCTTGTAGGAAGACACAGAGCCTGGGATTTAACTCCTTTTCTGAAGGGAAACACACAGCATAGTTCTCATCCATGGTTCACACTCTGCTTTAGAGCGAGAAGCACGCTCTTGCTTTCTACAGTCTCTAAGACAGCAGGAAATGTGAGTGTGCTGAGAACAAAAGAACGGTGTTTCCTACACATTAGGACCATATCTAGTCCAACTCTGCTTCTGAAAGTGATACAAAGCACTGGTCCTCTAACATCCAATGCTTGTCATTTAAGATGAGAAACGTGTGAGCTTAATGAATGATGTAGTTCCTTTGAACTGAAAATTGACTGAGCTTACCTGAAACGAAGTCTTGCTTGTAGTAAGACACAGAGCCTGGGATTTAAGTCCATTTCTGAAGGGAAACACACAGCATAGTTCTCATCGATGGATCACACTCTGCTTTAGAGCGAGAAGCACGCTCTTGCTTTCTACTGTCTCTAAGACAGCAGGAAACGTGAGTGTGCTGAGAACAAAAGAACGGTGTTTCCTACACATACGGACCAAATCTACTCCAACTCTTCCTCTGAATCTGAAACAAAGCACTGGTCCTCTAACATCGAATACTTCTCAATTAAGATGAGAAACGTGTGAATTTCGTGAATGATGTAGTTCGTTTGAGCAGAAAAGTGACTGCCCTTACCTGAAACGAAGTCTTGCTTGTAGGAAGACTCAGAGCCTGGGATTTAACTCCATTTCTGAAGTGAAACACACAGCAGTGTTCTCATCCATTGATAACACTATGCTTTAGAACAAGAAGCACGATCTTGCTTTCTAGAATCTCTAAGACAGCAGGAAACGTGAGTTTGCTGAGAACAAAAGAACGGTGTTTCCTATACATATGGACCATATCTAGTGCAACTCTGCTTCTGAAACTGATACAAAGCACTGGTCCTCTAACATCCAATGCTTGTCTGTTAAGATGAGAAACGTGTGAGCTCTGTGAACGATGTAGTTCGTTTGAGCTGAAAAGTGACTGCCCTTACCTGAAACGAAGTCTTGCTTGTAGGAAGACACAGAGCCTGGGATTTAACTCCTTTTCTGAAGGGAAACACACAGCATAGTTCTCATCCATGGTTCACACTCTGCTTTAGAGCGAGAAGCCCGCTCTTGCTTTCTACAGTCTCTAAGACAGCAGGAAACGTGAGTGTGCTGAGAACAAAAGAACGGTGTTTCCTACACATACGGACCATATCTAGTCCAACTCTGCTTCTGAAAGTGATACAAAGCACTGGTCCTCTAACATCCAATGCTTGCCATTTAAGATGAGAAACGTGTGAGCTTAATGAATGATGTAGTTAATTTGAACTGAAAATTGACTGAGCTTACCTGAACCGAAGTCTTGCTTGTAGTAAGACACAGAGCCTGGGATTTAAGTCCATTTCTGAAGGGAAACACACAGCATAGTTCTCATCGATGGATCACACTCTGCTTTAGAGCGAGAAGCACGCTCTTGCTTTCTACAGTCTCTAAGACAGCAGGAAATGTGAGTGTGCTGAGAACAAAAGAACGGTGTTTCCTACACATACGGACCATATTTAGTCCAACTCTGCTGCTGAAAGTGATACAAAGCACTGGTCCTCTAACATCCAATGCTTGTCAGTTAAGATGAGAAAGGTGTGAGCTTCGTGAACGATGTAGTTCGTTTGAGCAGAAAACTGACTGCCATTATCTGAAACAAAGTCTTGCATGTAGGAAGACTCAGAGCCTGGGATGTAACTCCATTTCTGAAGTGAAACACACAGCAGTGTTCTCATCCATTGATCACACTCTGCGTTAGAACAAGAAGCATGCTCTTGCTTTCTAGAGTCTCTAAGACGGCAGGAAATCTGAGTGTGCCCATAACAAAAGAACGGTGTTTCCTACACATAAGGACTATATGTACTCCAAATCTTCTTCTGAAACTGATAGAATGCACTGGTCCTCTAACATCCAATGCTTGTCAGTTAAGATGAGAAACGTGTGAGCTTCGTGAAAGATGTAGTTCCTTTGAGCAGAAAAGTGACTGTCCTTACCTGAAACGAAGTCTTGCTTGTAGGAAGACTCAGAGCCTGGGAATTAACTCCATTTCTGATGTGAAACACACAGCAGTGTTCTCATCCATTGATCACACTCTGCGTTTGAACAAGAAGCATGCTCTTCTTTCTAGAGTCTTTAAGAGAGCAGGAAACGTGAGTGTGCTGAGAACAAAAGATCGGTGTTTCCTACACATATGGACCATATGTAGTCCAACTCTGCTTCTGAAACTGATACAAAGCACTGGTCCTCTAACATCCAATGCTTGTCAGTTAAGATGAGAAACGTGTGAGCTGAGTGAATGATGTAGTTCCTTTGAACTGAAAAGTGACTGCCCTTACCTGAAAAGAAGTCTTGCTTGGAGGAAGACACAGAGCCTGGAATTTAAGTCCATTCCTGAAGGGAAACACACAGCATAATTCTCATCGATGGATCACACTCTGCTTTAGAGCGAGAAGCACACTCTTGCTTTCTAGGGTCTCTAATACAGCAGGAAATCTGAGTGTGCCCAGAACAAAGGAAGGGTGTTTCCTACACATATGGACCATATGTAGTCCAAATCTGCTTCTGACACTGAAAAAAAGCACTGACCATCTTACATCCAATGCTTGTCAGTTAAGATGAGAAACGTGTGAGCTTCGTGAATGATGTAGTTCGTTTGAGCAGAAAAGTGACTGCCCTTACCTGAAACGAAGTCTTGCTTGTAGGAAGACTCAGAGCCTGGGATTTAACTCCATTTCTGAAGTGAAACACACAGCAGTGTTCTCATCCATTGATAAAACTATGCTTTAGAACAAGAAGCACGATCTTGCTTTCTAGAGTCTCTAAGACAGCAGGAAACGTGAGTTTGCTGAGAACAAAAGAACGGTGTTTCCTACACATATGGACCATATCTAGTCCAACTCTGCTTCTGAAACTGATACAAAGCACTGGTCCTCTAACATCCAATGCTTGTCTGTTAAGATGAGAAACGTGTGAGCTCTGTGAACGATGTAGTTCGTTTGAGCTGAAAAGTGACTGCCCTTACCTGAAACGAAGTCTTGCTTGTAGGAAGACACAGAGCCTGGGATTTAAGTCCTTTTCTGAAGGGAAACACACAGCATAGTTCTCATCCATGGTTCACACTCTGCTTTAGAGCGAGAAGCACGCTCTTGTTTTCTACAGTCTCTAAGACAGCAGGAAATGTGAGTGTGCTGAGCACAAAAGAACGGTGTTTCCTACACATTAGGACCATATCTATTCCAACTCTTCCTCTGAAATTGAAACAAAGCACTGGTCCTCTAACATCCAATGCTTCTCCATTAAGATGAGAAACGTGTGAATTTCGTGAACGATGTAGTTCGTTTGAGCAGAAAAGTGACTGCCCTTACCTGAAACGAAGTCTTGCTTGTAGGAAGACTCAGAGCCTGTGATTTAACTCCATTTCTGAAGGCAAACACACAGAAGTGTTCTCATCCATTGATCACACTCTGCTTTAGAACAAGAAGCACGATCTTGCTTTCTAGAGTCTCTAAGACAGCAGGAAACGTGAGTGTGATGAGAACAAAAGAACGGTGTTTCCTACACATAAGGACCATATCTAGTACAACTCTTCTTCTGAAACTGATACAAAGAACTGGTCCTCTAACATCCAATGCTTGTCAGTTAAGATGAGAAACGTGTGAGCTTCGTGAACGATGTAGTTCGTTTGAGCAGAAAAGTGACTGCCCTTACCTGAAACAAAGTCTTGCCTGTAGGAAGACACAGAGCCTGGGATTTAACTCCATTTCTGAAGGGAAACACACAGCATAGTTTTCGTCCATGGATCACACTCTGCTATACAGCAAGAAGAACCCTCTTGCTTTCTAGATTCTCTAATACAGCAGGAAAATGTGAGAGTGCCCAGAACAAAAGAACGGTGTTTCCTACACATACGGACTATATGTAGTCCAAATCTTCTGAAACTGATACAATGCACTGGTCCTCTAACATCCAATGCTTGTCTGTTAAGATGAGAAACGTGTGAGCTCAGTTAACGATGTAGTTCGTTTGAGCTGAAAGGTGTCTGCCCTTACCTGAAACGAAGTCTTGCTTGTAGGAAGACATAGATCCTGGTATTTAACTACTTTTCTGAAGGGAAACACACAGCATAAATTTCATCCATGGATCACAGTCTGCTTTAGAGGGAGAAGCACGGTCTTGCTTTCTAGACTCTCTAAGACAACAGGAAACGTGAGTGTGCTGAGAACAAAAGAACTGTGTTTCCTACACATACGGACCATATCTAGTCCAACTCTTCTTCTGAAACTGATACAAAGCACTGGTCCTCTAACATCCAATGCTTGTCTGTTAAGATGAGAAACGTGTGAGCTCAGTTAACGATGTAGTTTGTTTGAGCTGAAAAGTGACTGCCCTTACCTGAAACGAAGTCTTGCTTGTAGGAAGACACAGAGCCTGGGATTTAACTCCTTTTCTGAAGGGAAACACAGAGCATAGTTCTCATCCATGGTTCACACTCTGCTTTAGAGCGAGAAGCACGGTCTTGCTTTCTAAATTCTCTAAGACAGCAGGAAACGTGAGTGTGCTGAGAACAAAAGATCGGTGTTTCCTACACATATGGACCATATGTAGTCCAAATCTGCTTCTGAATATGATACAAAGCACTGGTCCACTAAAATCCAATGCTTGTCAGTTAAGATGTGAAACGTGTGAGCTTCGTGAACGATGTAGTTCCTTTGAGCAGAAAACTGACTGCCCTTACCTGAAACGAAGTCTTGCTTGTAGGAAGACTCAGAGCCTGGGATTTAACTCCATTTCTGAAGTGAAACACACAGCAGTGTTCTCATCCATTGATCACACTCTGCGTTTGAACAAGAAGCATGCTCTTCTTTCTAGAGTCTTTAAGACAGCAGGAAACGTGAGTTTGCTGAGAACAAAAGAACGGTGTTTCAAACACATACGGACCATATATAGTCGAACTCTGCTTCTGAAACTGATACAAAGCACTGCTCCTCTAACATCCAATGCTTGTCGGTTAAGATGAGAAACGTGTGAGCTTCGTGAACGATGTAGTTCGTTTGAGCAGAAAAGTGACTATCCTTACCTTAAACGAAGTCTTGCTTGTAGGAAGACTCAGAGCCTGGGAATTAACTACATTTCTGAAGGGAAACACACAGCATAGTTCTCATCCATGGTTCACACTCTGCTTTAGAACAAGAAGCACGATCTTGCTTTCTAGAGTCTCTAAGACAGCAGGAAACGTGAGTTTGCTGAGAACAAAAGAACGGTGTTTCCTACACATATGGACCATATCTAGTCCAACTCTGCTTCTGAAACTGATACAAAGCACTGGTCCTCTAACATCCAATGCTTGTCTGTTAAGATGAGAAACGTGTGAGCTCTGTGAACGATGTAGGTCGTTTGAGCTGAAAAGTGACTGCCCTTACCTGAAACGAAGTCTTGCTTGTAGGAAGACACAGAGCCTGGGATTTAACTCCTTTTCTGAAGGGAAACACACAGCATAGTTCTCACCCATGGTTCACACTCTGCTTTAGAGCGAGAAGCACGCTCTTGCTTTCTACATTCTCTAAGACAGCAGGAAACGTGAGTTTGCTGAGAACAAAAGAACGGTGTTTCATACACATACGGACCATATATAATCGAACTCTGCTTCTGAAACTGATACAAAGCACTGCTCCTCTAACATCCAATGCTTGTCAGTTAAGATGAGAAACGTGTGAGCTGAGTGAATGATGTAGTTCCTTTGAACTGAAAAGCGACTGCCCTTACCTGAAACGAAGTCTTGCTTGTAGTAAGACACAGAGCCTGGGATTTAAGTCCATTTCTGAAGGGAAACACACAGTATAATTCTCCTCGATGGACCACACTCTGCTTTAGAGCGAGAAGCACACTCTTGCTTTCTAGAGTCTCTAATACAGCAGGAAATCTGAGTGTGCCCAGAACAAAAGAAGGGTGTTTCCTACACATATGGACCATATGTAGTCCAAATCTGCTACTGAAACTGAAAAAAAGCACTGACCATCTTACATCCAATGCTTGTCAGTTAAGATGAGAAACGTGTGAGCTTCGTGAACGATGTAGTTGGTTTGAGCAGAAAAGTGACTGCCCTTACCTGAATTGAAGTCTTGCTTGTAGGAAGACTCAGAGCATGGGATTAAACTCCATTTCTGAAGTAAAACACACAGCAGTGTAATCATCCATTGATCACACTCTGCTTTAGAGTGAGAAGCACGCTCTTGCTTTCTAGAGTCTCTAAGACAGCAGGAAACGTGAGTTTGCTGAGAACAAAAGAACGGTGTTTCCCACACATACGGACCATATCTAGTCCAACTCTTCCTCTGAATCTGAAACAAAGCACTGGTCCTCTAACATCCAATGCTTCTCAATTAAGATGAGAAACGTGTGAATTTCTTGAACGATGTAGTTCGTTTGAGCAGAAAAGTGACTGCTCATACCTGAAACGAAGTCTTGCTTGTAGGAAGACTCAGAGCCTGGGATTTAACTCCATTTCTGAAGTGAAACACACAGCAGTGTTCTCATCCATTGATCACACTCTGCGTTAGAACAAGAAGCACGATCTTGCTTTCTAGAGTCTCTAAGACAGCAGGAAACGTGAGTTTGCTGAGAACAAAAGAACGGTGTTTCCTACACATATGGACCATATCTAGTCGAACTCTGCTTCTGAAACTGATACAAAGCACTGGTCCTCTAACATCCAATGCTTGTCTGTTAAGATGAGAAACGTGTGAGCTCTGTGAACGATGTAGTTCGTTTGAGCTGAAAAGTGACTGCCCTTACCTGAAACGAAGTCTTGCTTGTAGGAAGACACAGAGCCTGGGATTTAACTCCTTTTCTGAAGGGAAACACACAGCATAGTTCTCATCCATGGTTCACACTCTGCTTTAAAGCGAGAAGCACGCTCTTGCTTTCTACATTCTCTAAGACAGCAGGAAACGTGAGTGTGCTGAGAACAAAAGAACGGTGTTTCCTACACATACGGACCATATCTAGTCCAACTCTGCTTCTGAAAGTGATACAAAGCACTGGTCCTCTAACATCCAATGCTTGTCATTTAAGATGAGAAACGTGTGAGCTTAATGAATGATGTAGTTCCTTTGAACTGAAAATTGACTGAGCTTACCTGACACGAAGTCTTGCTTGTAGTAAGACACAGAGCCCGGGATTTAAGTCCATTTCTGAAGGGAAACACACAGCATAGTTCTCATCGATGGATCACACTCTGATTTAGAGCGAGAAGCACACTCTTGCTTTCTAGAGTCTCTAATACAGCAGGAAATCTGAGTGTGCCCAGAACAAAAGAAGGGTGTTTCCTACACATATGGACCATATGTAGTCCAAATCTGCTTCTGAAAGTGAAAAAAAGCACTGGTCCTCTAACATCCAATGCTTGTCTGTTAAGATGAGAAACGTGTGAGCTCCGTGAACGATGTAGTTCGTTTGAGCTGAAAAGTGACTGCCCTTACCTGAAACGAAGTCTTGCTTGTAGGAAGACTCAGAGCCTGGGATTTAATTCCATTTCTGAAGGCAAACACACAGCATAGTTCTCATCCATGGATCACACTCGGCTTTAGAAAGAAGCACGCTCTTGCTTTCTAGAGTCTCTAAGACAGCAGGAAACGTGAGTGTGCTGAGAACAAAAGAACGGTGTTTCCTACACATACGGACCTTATTTAGTCCAACTCTTCTTCTGAAACTGATACAAAGCACTGGTCCTCTAACATCCAATGCTTGTCAGTTAAGATGAGAAAGGTGTGAGCTTCGTGAACGATGTAGTTCGTTTGAGCAGTAAACTGACTGCCCTTCCCTGAAACGAAGTCTTGCTTGTAGGAAGACTCAGAGCCTGGGATTTAACTCCATTTCTGAAGTGAAACACACAGCAGTGTTCTCATCCATTGATCACACTCTGCGTTAGAACAAGAAGCACGATCTTGCTTTCTAGAGTCTCTAAGACAGCAGGAAACGTGAGTTTGCTGAGAACAAAAGAACGGTGTTTCCTACACATATGGACCATATCTAGTCGAACTCTGCTTCTGAAACTGATACAAAGCACTGGTCCTCTAACATCCAATGCTTGTCTGTTAAGATGAGAAACGTGTGAGCTCTGTGAACGATGTAGTTCGTTTGAGCTGAAAAGTGACTGCCCTTACCTGAAACGAAGTCTTGCTTGTAGGAAGACACAGAGCCTGGGATTTAACTCCTTTTCTGAAGGGAAACACACAGCATAGTTCTCATCCATGGTTCACACTCTGCTTTAAAGCGAGAAGCACGCTCTTGCTTTCTACATTCTCTAAGACAGCAGGAAACGTGAGTGTGCTGAGAACAAAAGAACGGTGTTTCCTACACATACGGACCATATCTAGTCCAACTCTGCTTCTGAAAGTGATACAAAGCACTGGTCCTCTAACATCCAATGCTTGTCATTTAAGATGAGAAACGTGTGAGCTTAATGAATGATGTAGTTCCTTTGAACTGAAAATTGACTGAGCTTACCTGACACGAAGTCTTGCTTGTAGTAAGACACAGAGCCCGGGATTTAAGTCCATTTCTGAAGGGAAACACACAGCATAGTTCTCATCGATGGATCACACTCTGCTTTAGAGCGAGAAGCACACTCTTGCTTTCTAGAGTCTCTAATACAGCAGGAAATCTGAGTGTGCCCAGAACAAAAGAAGGGTGTTTCCTACACATATGGACCATATGTAGTCCAAATCTGCTTCTGAAAGTGAAAAAAAGCACTGGTCCTCTAACATCCAATGCTTGTCTGTTAAGATGAGAAACGTGTGAGCTCCGTGAACGATGTAGTTCATTTGAGCTGAAAAGTGACTGCCCTTACCTGAAACGAAGTCTTGCTTGTAGGAAGACTCAGAGCCTGGGATTTAATTCCATTTCTGAAGGCAAACACACAGCATAGTTCTCATCCATGGATCACACTCGGCTTTAGAAAGAAGCACGCTCTTGCTTTCTAGAGTCTCTAAGACAGCAGGAAACGTGAGTGTGCTGAGAACAAAAGAACGGTGTTTCCTACACATACGGACCTTATTTAGTCCAACTCTTCTTCTGAAACTGATACAAAGCACTGGTCCTCTAACATCCAATGCTTGTCAGTTAAGATGAGAAAGGTGTGAGCTTCGTGAACGATGTAGTTCGTTTGAGCAGAAAACTGACTGCCCTTCCCTGAAACGAAGTCTTGCTTGTAGGAAGACTCAGAGCCTGGGATTTAACTCCATTTCTGAAGTGAAACACACAGCAGTGTTCTCATCCATTGATCACACTCTGCGTTAGAACAAGAAGCACGATCTTGCTTTCTAGAGTCTCTAAGACAGCAGGAAACGTGAGTTTGCTGAGAACAAAAGAACGGTGTTTCCTACACATATGGACCATATCTAGTCGAACTCTGCTTCTGAAACTGATACAAAGCACTGGTCCTCTAACATCCAATGCTTGTCTGTTAAGATGAGAAACGTGTGAGCTCTGTGAACGATGTAGTTCGTTTGAGCTGAAAAGTGACTGCCCTTACCTGAAACGAAGTCTTGCTTGTAGGAAGACACAGAGCCTGGGATTTAACTCCTTTTCTGAAGGGAAACACACAGCATAGTTCTCATCCATGGTTCACACTCTGCTTTAAAGCGAGAAGCACGCTCTTGCTTTCTACATTCTCTAAGACAGCAGGAAACGTGAGTGTGCTGAGAACAAAAGAACGGTGTTTCCTACACATACGGACCATATCTAGTCCAACTCTGCTTCTGAAAGTGATACAAAGCACTGGTCCTCTAACATCCAATGCTTGTCATTTAAGATGAGAAACGTGTGAGCTTAATGAATGATGTAGTTCCTTTGAACTGAAAATTGACTGAGCTTACCTGACACGAAGTCTTGCTTGTAGTAAGACACAGAGCCCGGGATTTAAGTCCATTTCTGAAGGGAAACACACAGCATAGTTCTCATCGATGGATCACACTCTGCTTTAGAGCGAGAAGCACACTCTTGCTTTCTAGAGTCTCTAATACAGCAGGAAATCTGAGTGTGCCCAGAACAAAAGAAGGGTGTTTCCTACACATATGGACCATATGTAGTCCAAATCTGCTTCTGAAAGTGAAAAAAAGCACTGGTCCTCTAACATCCAATGCTTGTCTGTTAAGATGAGAAACGTGTGAGCTCCGTGAACGATGTAGTTCGTTTGAGCTGAAAAGTGACTGCCCTTACCTGAAACGAAGTCTTGCTTGTAGGAAGACACAGAGCCTGGGATTTAACTCCATTTCTGAAGGCAAACACACAGCATAGTTCTCATCCATGGATCACACTCGGCTTTAGAAAGAAGCACGCTCTTGCTTTCTAGAGTCTCTAAGACAGCAGGAAACGTGAGTGTGCTGAGAACAAAAGAACGGTGTTTCCTACACATACGGACCTTATTTAGTCCAACTCTTCTTCTGAAACTGATACAAAGCACTGGTCCTCTAACATCCAATGCTTGTCAGTTAAGATGAGAAAGGTGTGAGCTTCGTGAACGATGTAGTTCGTTTGAGCAGAAAACTGACTGCCCTTCCCTGAAACGAAGTCTTGCTTGTAGGAAGACTCAGAGCCTGGGATTTAACTCCATTTCTGAAGTGAAACACACAGCAGTGTTCTCCTCCATTGATCACACTCTTCTTTAGAACAAGAAGCACGATCTTGCTTTCTAGAGTCTCTAAGACAGCAGGAAACGTGAGTTTGCTGAGAACAAAAGAACGGTGTTTCCTACACATATGGACCATATCTAGTCGAACTCTGCTTCTGAAACTGATACAAAGCACTGGTCCTCTAACATCCAATGCTTGTCTGTTAAGATGAGAAACGTGTGAGCTCTGTGAACGATGTAGTTCGTTTGAGCTGAAAAGTGACTGCCCTTACCTGAAACGAAGTCTTGCTTGTAGGAAGACACAGAGCCTGGGATTTAACTCCTTTTCTGAAGGGAAACACACTGCATAGTTCTCATCCATGGTTCACACTCTGCTTTAGAGCGAGAAGCACGCTCTTGCTTTCTACATTCTCTAAGAGAGCAGGAAACGTGAGTGTGCTGAGAACAAAAGAACGGTGTTTCCTACACATACGGACCATATCTAGTCCAACTCTGCTTCTGAAAGTGATACAAAGCAGTGGTCCTCTAACATCCAATGCTTGTCATTTAAGATGAGAAACGTGTGAGCTTAATGAATGATGTAGTTCCTTTGAACTGAAATTTGACTGAGCTTACCTGACACGAAGTCTTGCTTGTAGTAAGACACAGAGCCCGGGATTTAAGTCCATTTCTGAAGGGAAACACACAGCATAGTTCTCATCGATGGATCACACTCTGCTTTAGAGCGAGAAGCACACTCTTGCTTTCTAGAGTCTCTAATACAGCAGGAAATCTGAGTGTGCCCAGAACAAAAGAAGGGTGTTTCCTACACATATGGACCATATGTAGTCCAAATCTGCTTCTGAAAGTGAAAAAAAGCACTGGTCCTCTAACATCCAATGCTTGTCTGTTAAGATGAGAAACGTGTGAGCTCCGTGAATGATGTAGTTCGTTTGAGCTGAAAAGTGACTGCCCTTACCTGAAACGAAGTCTTGCTTGTAGGAAGACTCAGAGCCTGGGATTTAATTCCATTTCTGAAGGCAAACACACAGCATAGTTCTCATCCATGGATCACACTCGGCTTTAAAAAGAAGCACGCTCTTGCTTTCTAGAGTCTCTAAGACAGCAGGAAACGTGAGTGTGCTGAGAACAAAAGAACGGTGTTTCCTACACATACGGACCTTATTTAGTCCAACTCTTCTTCTGAAACTGATACAAAGCACTGGTCCTCTAACATCCAATGCTTGTCTGTTAAGATGAGAAACGTGTGAGCTCTGTGAACGATGTAGGTCGTTTGAGCTGAAAAGTGACTGCCCTTACCTGAAACGAAGTCTTGCTTGTAGGAAGACACAGAGCCTGGGATTTAACTCCTTTTCTGAAGGGAAACACACAGCATAGTTCTCATCCATGGTTCACACTCTGCTTTAGAGCGAGAAGCACGCTCTTGCTTTCTACATTCTCTAAGACAGCAGGAAACGTGAGTGTGCTGAGAACAAAAGAACGGTGTTTCCTACACATACGGACCATATGTAGTCCAACTCTGCTTCTGAAAGTGATACAAAGCACTGGTCCTCTAACATCCAATGCTAGTCAGTTAAGATGTGAAACGTGTGAGCTTCGTGAACGATGTAGTTCCTTTGAGCAGAAAACTGACTGCCCTTACCTGAAACGAAGTCTTGCTTGTAGGAAGACTCAGAGCCTGGGATTTAACTACATTTCTGAAGTGAAACACACAGCAGTGTTCTCATCCATTGATCACACTCTGCGTTTGAACAAGAAGCATGCTCTTCTTTCTAGATTCTTTAAGACAGCAGGAAACGTGAGTTTTCTGAGAACAAAAGAACGGTGTTTCATACACATACGGACCATATATAGTCGAACTCTGCTTCTGAAGCTGATACAAAGCACTGCTCCTCTAACATCCAATGCTTGTCAGTTAAGATGAGAAACGTGTGAGCTGAGTGAATGATGTAGTTCCTTTGAACTGAAAAGCGACTGCCCTTACCTGAAACGAAGTCTTGCTTGTAGTAAGACACAGAGCCTGGGATTTAAGTCCATTTCTGAAGGGAAACACACAGTATAATTCTCCTCGATGGACCACACTCTGCTTTAGAGCGAGAAGCACACTCTTGCTTTCTAGAGTCTCTAATACAGCAGGAAATCTGAGTGTGCCCAGAACAAAAGAAGGGTGTTTCCTACACATATGGACCATATGTAGTCCAAATCTGCTACTGAAACTGAAAAAAAGCACTGACCATCTTACATCCAATGCTTGTCAGTTAAGATGAGAAACGTGTGAGCTTCGTGAACGATGTAGTTGGTTTGAGCAGAAAAGTGACTGCCCTTACCTGAATTGAAGTCTTGCTTGTAGGAAGACTCTGAGCATGGGATTTAACTCCATTTCTGAAGTAAAACACACAGCAGTGTAATCATCCATTGATCACACTCTGCTTTAGAGTGAGAAGCACGCTCTTGCTTTCAAAAGTCTCTAAGACAGCAGGAAACGTGAGTTTGCTGAGAACAAAAGAACGGTGTTTCCTACACATATGGACCATATCTAGTCGAACTCTGCTTCTGAAACTGATACAAAGCACTGGTCCTCTAACATCCAATGCTTGTCTGTTAAGATGAGAAACGTGTGAGCTCTGTGAACGATGTAGTTCGTTTGAGCTGAAAAGTGACTGCCCTTACCTGAAACGAAGTCTTGCTTGTAGGAAGACACAGAGCCTGGGATTTAACTCCTTTTCTGAAGGGAAACACACTGCATAGTTCTCATCCATGGTTCACACTCTGCTTTAGAGCAAGAAGCACGCTCTTGCTTTCTACATTCTCTAAGAGAGCAGGAAACGTGAGTGTGCTGAGAACAAAAGAACGGTGTTTCCTACACATACGGACCATATCTAGTCCAACTCTGCTTCTGAAAGTGATACAAAGCACTGGTCCTCTAACATCCAATGCTTGTCATTTAAGATGAGAAACGTGTGAGCTTAATGAATGATGTAGTTCCTTTGAACTGAAAATTGACTGAGCTTACCTGACACGAAGTCTTGCTTGTAGTAAGACACAGAGCCCGGGATTTAAGTCCATTTCTGAAGGGAAACACACAGCATAGTTCTCATCGATGGATCACACTCTGCTTTAGAGCGAGAAGCACACTCTTGCTTTCTAGAGTCTCTAATACAGCAGGAAATCTGAGTGTGCCCAGAACAAAAGAAGGGTGTTTCCTACACATATGGACCATATGTAGTCCAAATCTGCTTCTGAAAGTGAAAAAAAGCACTGGTCCTCTAACATCCAATGCTTGTCTGTTAAGATGAGAAACGTGTGAGCTCCGTGAACGATGTAGTTCGTTTGAGCTGAAAAGTGACTGCCCTTACCTGAAACGAAGTCTTGCTTGTAGGAAGACACAGAGCCTGGGATTTAACTCCATTTCTGAAGGCAAACACACAGCATAGTTCTCATCCATGGATCACACTCGGCTTTAGAAAGAAGCACGCTCTTGCTTTCTAGAGTCTCTAAGACAGCAGGAAACGTGAGTGTGCTGAGAACAAAAGAACGGTGTTTCCTACACATACGGACCTTATTTAGTCCAACTCTTCTTCTGAAACTGATACAAAGCACTGGTCCTCTAACATCCAATGCTTGTCAGTTAAGATGAGAAAGGTGTGAGCTTCGTGAACGATGTAGTTCGTTTGAGCAGAAAACTGACTGCCCTTCCCTGAAACGAAGTCTTGCTTGTAGGAAGACTCAGAGCCTGGGATTTAACTCCATTTCTGAAGTGAAACACACAGCAGTGTTCTCCTCCATTGATCACACTCTTCTTTAGAACAAGAAGCACGATCTTGCTTTCTAGAGTCTCTAAGACAGCAGGAAACGTGAGTTTGCTGAGAACAAAAGAACGGTGTTTCCTACACATATGGACCATATCTAGTCGAACTCTGCTTCTGAAACTGATACAAAGCACTGGTCCTCTAACATCCAATGCTTGTCTGTTAAGATGAGAAACGTGTGAGCTCTGTGAACGATGTAGTTCGTTTGAGCTGAAAAGTGACTGCCCTTACCTGAAACGAAGTCTTGCTTGTAGGAAGACACAGAGCCTGGGATTTAACTCCTTTTCTGAAGGGAAACACACTGCATAGTTCTCATCCATGGTTCACACTCTGCTTTAGAGCGAGAAGCACGCTCTTGCTTTCTACATTCTCTAAGAGAGCAGGAAACGTGAGTGTGCTGAGAACAAAAGAACGGTGTTTCCTACACATACGGACCATATCTAGTCCAACTCTGCTTCTGAAAGTGATACAAAGCACTGGTCCTCTAACATCCAATGCTTGTCATTTAAGATGAGAAACGTGTGAGCTTAATGAATGATGTAGTTCCTTTGAACTGAAATTTGACTGAGCTTACCTGACACGAAGTCTTGCTTGTAGTAAGACACAGAGCCCGGGATTTAAGTCCATTTCTGAAGGGAAACACACAGCATAGTTCTCATCGATGGATCACACTCTGCTTTAGAGCGAGAAGCACACTCTTGCTTTCTAGAGTCTCTAATACAGCAGGAAATCTGAGTGTGCCCAGAACAAAAGAAGGGTGTTTCCTACACATATGGACCATATGTAGTCCAAATCTGCTTCTGAAAGTGAAAAAAAGCACTGGTCCTCTAACATCCAATGCTTGTCTGTTAAGATGAGAAACGTGTGAGCTCCGTGAATGATGTAGTTCGTTTGAGCTGAAAAGTGACTGCCCTTACCTGAAACGAAGTCTTGCTTGTAGGAAGACTCAGAGCCTGGGATTTAATTCCATTTCTGAAGGCAAACACACAGCATAGTTCTCATCCATGGATCACACTCGGCTTTAAAAAGAAGCACGCTCTTGCTTTCTAGAGTCTCTAAGACAGCAGGAAACGTGAGTGTGCTGAGAACAAAAGAACGGTGTTTCCTACACATACGGACCTTATTTAGTCCAACTCTTCTTCTGAAACTGATACAAAGCACTGGTCCTCTAACATCCAATGCTTGTCTGTTAAGATGAGAAACGTGTGAGCTCTGTGAACGATGTAGGTCGTTTGAGCTGAAAAGTGACTGCCCTTACCTGAAACGAAGTCTTGCTTGTAGGAAGACACAGAGCCTGGGATTTAACTCCTTTTCTGAAGGGAAACACACAGCATAGTTCTCATCCATGGTTCACACTCTGCTTTAGAGCGAGAAGCACGCTCTTGCTTTCTACATTCTCTAAGACAGCAGGAAACGTGAGTGTGCTGAGAACAAAAGAACGGTGTTTCCTACACATACGGACCATATGTAGTCCAACTCTGCTTCTGAAAGTGATACAAAGCACTGGTCCTCTAACATCCAATGCTAGTCAGTTAAGATGTGAAACGTGTGAGCTTCGTGAACGATGTAGTTCCTTTGAGCAGAAAACTGACTGCCCTTACCTGAAACGAAGTCTTGCTTGTAGGAAGACTCAGAGCCTGGGATTTAACTACATTTCTGAAGTGAAACACACAGCAGTGTTCTCATCCATTGATCACACTCTGCGTTTGAACAAGAAGCATGCTCTTCTTTCTAGATTCTTTAAGACAGCAGGAAACGTGAGTTTTCTGAGAACAAAAGAACGGTGTTTCATACACATACGGACCATATATAGTCGAACTCTGCTTCTGAAGCTGATACAAAGCACTGCTCCTCTAACATCCAATGCTTGTCAGTTAAGATGAGAAACGTGTGAGCTGAGTGAATGATGTAGTTCCTTTGAACTGAAAAGCGACTGCCCTTACCTGAAACGAAGTCTTGCTTGTAGTAAGACACAGAGCCTGGGATTTAAGTCCATTTCTGAAGGGAAACACACAGTATAATTCTCCTCGATGGACCACACTCTGCTTTAGAGCGAGAAGCACACTCTTGCTTTCTAGAGTCTCTAATACAGCAGGAAATCTGAGTGTGCCCAGAACAAAAGAAGGGTGTTTCCTACACATATGGACCATATGTAGTCCAAATCTGCTACTGAAACTGAAAAAAAGCACTGACCATCTTACATCCAATGCTTGTCAGTTAAGATGAGAAACGTGTGAGCTTCGTGAACGATGTAGTTGGTTTGAGCAGAAAAGTGACTGCCCTTACCTGAATTGAAGTCTTGCTTGTAGGAAGACTCTGAGCATGGGATTTAACTCCATTTCTGAAGTAAAACACACAGCAGTGTAATCATCCATTGATCACACTCTGCTTTAGAGTGAGAAGCACGCTCTTGCTTTCAAAAGTCTCTAAGACAGCAGGAAACGTGAGTTTGCTGAGAACAAAAGAACGGTGTTTCCTACACATATGGACCATATCTAGTCGAACTCTGCTTCTGAAACTGATACAAAGCACTGGTCCTCTAACATCCAATGCTTGTCTGTTAAGATGAGAAACGTGTGAGCTCTGTGAACGATGTAGTTCGTTTGAGCTGAAAAGTGACTGCCCTTACCTGAAACGAAGTCTTGCTTGTAGGAAGACACAGAGCCTGGGATTTAACTCCTTT
The DNA here is from genome assembly GCA_949786385.1 of Onychomys leucogaster. NCBI lineage: Eukaryota > Metazoa > Chordata > Mammalia > Rodentia > Cricetidae > Onychomys > Onychomys leucogaster. The sequence goes on from CATKUP010000172.1 coordinate 1,066,551, forward strand.
TCTGAAGGGAAACACACTGCATAGTTCTCATCCATGGTTCACACTCTGCTTTAGAGCAAGAAGCACGCTCTTGCTTTCTACATTCTCTAAGAGAGCAGGAAACGTGAGTGTGCTGAGAACAAAAGAACGGTGTTTCCTACACATACGGACCATATCTAGTCCAACTCTGCTTCTGAAAGTGATACAAAGCACTGGTCCTCTAACATCCAATGCTTGTCATTTAAGATGAGAAACGTGTGAGCTTAATGAATGATGTAGTTCCTTTGAACTGAAATTTGACTGAGCTTACCTGACACGAAGTCTTGCTTGTAGTAAGACACAGAGCCCGGGATTTAAGTCCATTTCTGAAGGGAAACACACAGCATAGTTCTCATCGATGGATCACACTCTGCTTTAGAGCGAGAAGCACACTCTTGCTTTCTAGAGTCTCTAATACAGCAGGAAATCTGAGTGTACCCAGAACAAAAGAAGGGTGTTTCCTACACATATGGACCATATGTAGTCCAAATCTGCTTCTGAAAGTGAAAAAAAGCACTGGTCCTCTAACATCCAATGCTTGTCTGTTAAGATGAGAAACGTGTGAGCTCCGTGAATGATGTAGTTCGTTTGAGCTGAAAAGTGACTGCCCTTACCTGAAACGAAGTCTTGCTTGTAGGAAGACTCAGAGCCTGGGATTTAATTCCATTTCTGAAGGCAAACACACAGCATAGTTCTCATCCATGGATCACACTCGGCTTTAAAAAGAAGCACGCTCTTGCTTTCTAGAGTCTCTAAGACAGCAGGAAACGTGAGTGTGCTGAGAACAAAAGAACGGTGTTTCCTACACATACGGACCTTATTTAGTCCAACTCTTCTTCTGAAACTGATACAAAGCACTGGTCCTCTAACATCCAATGCTTGTCTGTTAAGATGAGAAACGTGTGAGCTCTGTGAACGATGTAGGTCGTTTGAGCTGAAAAGTGACTGCCCTTACCTGAAACGAAGTCTTGCTTGTAGGAAGACACAGAGCCTGGGATTTAACTCCTTTTCTGAAGGGAAACACACAGCATAGTTCTCTTCCATGGTTCACACTCTGCTTTAGAGCGAGAAGCAAGCTCTTGCTTTCTACATTCTCTAAGACAGCAGGAAACGTGAGTGTGCTGAGAACAAAAGAACGGTGTTTCCTACACATACGGACCATATGTAGTCCAACTCTGCTTCTGAAAGTGATACAAAGCACTGGTCCTCTAACATCCAATGCTAGTCAGTTAAGATGTGAAACGTGTGAGCTTCGTGAACGATGTAGTTCCTTTGAGCAGAAAACTGACTGCCCTTACCTGAAACGAAGTCTTGCTTGTAGGAAGACTCAGAGCCTGGGATTTAACTACATTTCTGAAGTGAAACACACAGCAGTGTTCTCATCCATTGATCACACTCTGCGTTTGAACAAGAAGCATGCTCTTCTTTCTAGATTCTTTAAGACAGCAGGAAACGTGAGTTTTCTGAGAACAAAAGAACGGTGTTTCATACACATACGGACCATATATAGTCGAACTCTGCTTCTGAAGCTGATACAAAGCACTGCTCCTCTAACATCCAATGCTTGTCAGTTAAGATGAGAAACGTGTGAGCTGAGTGAATGATGTAGTTCCTTTGAACTGAAAAGCGACTGCCCTTACCTGAAACGAAGTCTTGCTTGTAGTAAGACACAGAGCCTGGGATTTAAGTCCATTTCTGAAGGGAAACACACAGTATAATTCTCCTCGATGGACCACACTCTGCTTTAGAGCGAGAAGCACACTCTTGCTTTCTAGAGTCTCTAATACAGCAGGAAATCTGAGTGTGCCCAGAACAAAAGAAGGGTGTTTCCTACACATATGGACCATATGTAGTCCAAATCTGCTACTGAAACTGAAAAAAAGCACTGACCATCTTACATCCAATGCTTGTCAGTTAAGATGAGAAACGTGTGAGCTTCGTGAACGATGTAGTTGGTTTGAGCAGAAAAGTGACTGCCCTTACCTGAATTGAAGTCTTGCTTGTAGGAAGACTCTGAGCATGGGATTTAACTCCATTTCTGAAGTAAAACACACAGCAGTGTAATCATCCATTGATCACACTCTGCTTTAGAGTGAGAAGCACGCTCTTGCTTTCAAAAGTCTCTAAGACAGCAGGAAACGTGAGTGTGCTGAGAACAAAAGAACGGTGTTTCCTACACATATGGACCATATCAAGTCGAACTCTGCTTCTGAAACTGATACAAAGCACTGGTCCTCTAACATCCAATGCTTGTCTGTTAAGATGAGAAACGTGTGAGCTCTGTGAACGATGTAGTTCGTTTGAGCAGAAAAGTGACTGCCCTTACCTGAATTGAAGTCTTGCTTGTAGGAAGACACAGAGCCTGGGATTTAACTCCTTTTCTGAAGGGAAACACACAGCATAGTTCTCATCCATGGTTCACACTCTGCTTTAAAGCGAGAAGCACGCTCTTGCTTTCTACATTCTCTAAGACAGCAGGAAACGTGAGTGTGCTGAGAACAAAAGAACGGTGTTTCCTACACATACGGACCATATCTAGTCCAACTCTGCTTCTGAAAGTGATACAAAGCACTGGTCCTCTAACATCCAATGCTTGTCATTTAAGATGAGAAACGTGTGAGCTTAATGAATGATGTAGTTCCTTTGAACTGAAAATTGACTGAGCTTACCTGACACGAAGTCTTGCTTGTAGTAAGACACAGAGCCCGGGATTTAAGTCCATTTCTGAAGGGAAACACACAGCATAGTTCTCATCGATGGATCACACTCTGCTTTAGAGCGAGAAGCACACTCTTGCTTTCTAGAGTCTCTAATACAGCAGGAAATCTGAGTGTGCCCAGAACAAAAGAAGGGTGTTTCCTACACATATGGACCATATGTAGTCCAAATCTGCTTCTGAAAGTGAAAAAAAGCACTGGTCCTCTAACATCCAATGCTTGTCTGTTAAGATGAGAAACGTGTGAGCTCCGTGAACGATGTAGTTCGTTTGAGCTGAAAAGTGACTGCCCTTACCTGAAACGAAGTCTTGCTTGTAGGAAGACTCAGAGCCTGGGATTTAATTCCATTTCTGAAGGCAAACACACAGCATAGTTCTCATCCATGGATCACACTCGGCTTTAGAAAGAAGCACGCTCTTGCTTTCTAGAGTCTCTAAGACAGCAGGAAACGTGAGTGTGCTGAGAACAAAAGAACGGTGTTTCCTACACATACGGACCTTATTTAGTCCAACTCTTCTTCTGAAACTGATACAAAGCACTGGTCCTCTAACATCCAATGCTTGTCAGTTAAGATGAGAAAGGTGTGAGCTTCGTGAACGATGAAGTTCGTTTGAGCAGAAAACTGACTGCCCTTCCCTGAAACGAAGTCTTGCTTGTAGGAAGACTCAGAGCCTGGGATTTAACTCCATTTCTGAAGTGAAACACACAGCAGTGTTCTCATCCATTGATCACACTCTGCTTTAGAACAAGAAGCACGATCTTGCTTTCTAGAGTCTCTAAGACAGCAGGAAACGTGAGTTTGCTGAGAACAAAAGAATGGTGTTTCCTACACATATGGACCATATCTAGTCCAACTCTGCTTCTGAAACTGATACAAAGCACTGGTCCTCTAACATCCAATGCTTGTCTGTTAAGATGAGAAACGTGTGTGCTCTGTAACGATGTAGTTCGTTTGACCTGAAAAGTCACTGCCCTTACCTGAAACGAAGTCTTGCTTGTAGGAAGACTCAGAGCCTGGGATTTAATTCCATTTCTGAAGGCAAACACACAGCATAGTTCTCATCCATGGATCACACTCTGCTTTAGAAAGAAGCACGCTCTTGCTTTCTAGAGTCTCTAAGACAGCAGGAAACGTGAGTGTGCTGAGAACAAAAGAACGGTGTTTCCCACACATACGGACCTTATTTAGTCCAACTCTTCTTCTGAAACTGATACAAAGCACTGGTCCTCTAACATCCAATGCTTGTCAGTTAAGATGAGAAAGGTGTGAGCTTCGTGAACGATGTAGTTCGTTTGAGCAGAAAACTGACTGCCCTTCCCTGAAACGAAGTCTTGCTTGTAGGAAGACTCAGAGCCTGGGATTTAACTCCATTTCTGAAGAAAACACACAGCAGTGTTCTCATCCATTGATCACACTCTGCTTTAGAACAAGAAGCACGATCTTGCTTTCTAGAGTCTCTAAGACAGCAGGAAACGTGAGTTTGCTGAGAACAAAAGAACGGTGTTTCCTACACATATGGACCATATCTAGTCGAACTCACTTCTGAAACTGATACAAAGCACTGGTCCTCTAACATCCAATGCTTGTCTGTTAAGATGAGAAACGTGTGAGCTCTGTGAACGATGTAGTTCGTTTGAGCTGAAAAGTGACTGCCCTTACCTGAAACGAAGTCTTGCTTGTAGGAAGACACAGAGCCTGGGATTTAACTCCTTTTCTGAAAGGAAACACACAGCATAGTTCTCATCCATGGTTCACACTCTGCTTTAAAGCGAGAAGCACGCTCTTGCTTTCTACAGTCTCTAAGACAGCAGGAAACGTGAGTGTGCTGAGAACAAAAGAACGGTATTTCCTACACATACGGACCATATCTAGTCCAACTCTTCCTCTGAATCTGAAACAAAGCACTGGTCCTCTAACATCCAATGCATCTCAATTAAGATGAGAAACGTGTGAATTTCGTGAACGATGTAGTTCGTTTGAGCAGAAAAGTGACTGCCCTTACCTGAAAAGAAGTCTTGCTTGTAGGAAGACTCAGAGCCTGGGATTTAACTCCATTTCTGAAGTGAAACACACAGCAGTGTTCTCATCCATGGATCACACTCTGCTTTAGAAAGAAGCACGCTCTTGCTTTCTAGAGTCTCTAAGACAGCAGGAAACGTGAGTGTGCTGAGAACAAAAGAACTGTGTTTCCTACACATACGGACCATATTTAGTCCAACTCTTCTTCTGAAACAGATACAAAGCACTGGTCCTATAACATCCAATGCTTGTCAGTTAAGATGAGAGTGATGTCAGCTTCGTGATCGATGTAGTTCGTTTGAGCAGAAAACTGACTGCCATTACCTGAAACGAAGGCTTGCATGTAGGAAGACTCAGAGCCTGGGATTTAACTCCATTTCTGAAGTGAAACACACAGCAGTGTTCTCCTCCATTGATCACACTCTGCTTTAGAACAAGAAGCACGATCTTGCTTTCTAGAGTCTCTAAGACAGCAGGAAACGTGAGTTTGCTGAGAACAAAAGAACGGTGTTTCCTACACATATGGACCATATCTAGTCGAACTCTGCTTCTGAAACTGATACAAAGCACTGGTCCTCTAACATCCAATGCTTGTCTGTTAAGATGAGAAACGTGTGAGCTCTGTGAACGATGTAGTTCGTTTGAGCTGAAAAGTGACTGCCCTTACCTGAAACGAAGTCTTGCTTGTAGGAAGACACAGAGCCTGGGATTTAACTCCTTTTCTGAAGGGAAACACACTGCATAGTTCTCATCCATGGTTCACACTCTGCTTTAGAGCGAGAAGCACGCTCTTGCTTTCTACATTCTCTAAGACAGCAGGAAACGTGAGTGTGCTGAGAACAAAAGAACGGTGTTTCCTACACATACGGACCATATCTAGTCCAACTCTGCTTCTGAAAGTGATACAAAGCACTGGTCCTCTAACATCCAATGCTTGTCATTTAAGATGAGAAACGTGTGAGCTTAATGAATGATGTAGTTCCTTTGAACTGAAATTTGACTGAGCTTACCTGACACGAAGTCTTGCTTGTAGTAAGACACAGAGCCCGGGATTTAAGTCCATTTCTGAAGGGAAACACACAGCA